>BJEL01000025.1:0-528343 GCA_019972355.1 Drosophila kohkoa
TGCACAACACATAGAAAATTGTAATCTTAAATCCTTGATTAGCTGGCAACATGTGTGTGAGAAGCGCAAAGAAGGGCAGCAGTAAAATAAGCATGAGGAGCGCAGAGAAGGAAAGCAGTAAAGCATAGAAGAAAATCGCAAAGAAGGGAGAAGAACAGAAGAAATGAGGAGAAGAATATTCATGAGAATCACAGAGAAGAGTGGGAGCAATATATTAAACAATTTAATGACTCAGCTGTCAGCTGTCAACTGTAATTCTATTAAAAAAAAAAACAACTAAGCAAGTTACAATCGAGTGTTCTCGACTGTGAAATACTCGCTATTCATATTAAAAAAAAAAATTCAAATCTGTGTTGTATGAAATTTAAAATATACCAAATTAATATTCCGGAAAATACTAAAAATATATCAAATGCTCTAATTGGTCAAGTGTGTTCGACTCTAAAATACCCGCTACACAAGGAAAAAAATATTCGAAAACCAAGATTTTTGTCTTAGTACTAAGAATTTTGGTCTCAAAAGTGTGTCAAGAACCTGAAAATCTTAATATTAGAAAACATATCTTTCGAGAACATTTAATATAAGACCCAAGCTGTTATTAAGAATAGGAAAAAATCTTATAAATTGAAGAAAAAATCGTATTATTAAATATAATTATTACATTATATTTTATTCTCTTTTAATATATATTTTCTTTTTCATTTTTATTTTTTTTTTGATTATTTTACTACTTATTTAGCGCATTCAGTTATTGAGTTGTATGTTAATCACTTTACTTAAGGAATTCTTAAGGAATTAATATCTGCTTCTTGGTTCAATTTTGCAATACAAACATTCTTGATTCAAGACTTTTTTTTTATTTTAACACGTTTTTTTCTTTCTGTGTAGACTGCAATTGAGAATTTTCAGCGACAGCTGAACTAACTGAGATATGAACGAAAACCCTCAAACCTAGACAAAAACCTTATACGAATTTCAATGGATCAAAAAATTGTGTAACCTTAATCTATAGTTTTTGTCTTATTTTGAAAATTTGGCATTTTTTTGGACTAGTTTTAAAAATTAGTTTTCAATTAGGTCTTATTTCAAGAACACATTTTTTAAAACGAATCTTCTTGATTTTAGAAACTGGTTTTTAACAGTGTACTTTTTAGGGTCTACATTTTCTGGAGTTTTAATACCCTTCTACCCTAAGGATAGCGGGTATAAACAGCCTTTAGTTGAATCAGATTATTAATCAATCATTCTAATTATAATATCACTAAATTAATAAATTAGTTTTGTTTGCTATCATCAATTTAATTTTGTTTAAACTTTATTCAAACATATTTCTCTTCTCTTATTTCATTGCAGGTAAGCGAAAAAATTAAAGTTCAAAGCAAAAGTGAATTGTATATGGAAACATGATTTAAATCAACACACACACCGAATGAAACTTCATCTAATATTTTCCATTATTATTATTATGCAGTACAAAAATATTATTTTAACTTTTGCGCATAACAAATAAGGAAAAAAAAACGTTGGCAAAATGCCAATGCAAATGAATTGAGACAAAGTGTAGAAATAGTTGGATTAAAGCTCGGCAAGTTTAAAGTGAATTGTGCTGGATTCAATTGAATTCTCTGATTATTCAGAGTGAATTTTCCCCCAAAAATTATTATTATTTGCTTAAAACTTTTTCTGCAAATGCACAAACGTAGAACGCAAAACGAAAACATTGAATGTGCGGCAAAAGTTTCAGTTCAATCAAATTAATTTTTGTATTTAAGCCAAATGGCCAATCAGTTGTGTGTGTGTGTGAGTGTGAGTGTGTCTCTCTCTCTGTGTGTGTGTGTAAATGAATCATAATTTTTATGATTACGTATACGCCACGGTGTACGCGCTATGTCTGTGTGTTCGTTCGCTCTCCACTTCCATTTTCCTCTCTCTCTCTCTCTCTGTGGCTCATCGTCGTCGTCGTCACTTTGTTTTCATCATTTCAAGCGCAAATTGCTGTTGTTATTGTGGCAATTGTATTGTACTATGCCACACACACACACATACACACACACACACAGACAAAAGTGATTATTATTTTAACAATTTTGCAACTCTTTGGCAGCGGCATCGGCGCCGCAACGTCGAAGGTCGCGTAATTCAAAAGCAATTTGTCGAAATTAAATTTGATTACATTTATCGCGCCAACAGCTGCCCCAGCTCAGTTGCTTTCCGCTTTCTCCCCTTCCCTTTCTCTCTCTGTGGCTCCAGCAAAGTTTTCCAACTCTTTAATCGCTGGTAATTGCCATAAATTGTGGAGCCGAGTCTGAACTCGAGACGGAGTCGGAGACGAAGTTTGCTTCTAAATGCTGATCAATACAGCAAGTTAAAGCTCAACGAACACTTAAAACTTCAGTCCAAACAAAGCAAATTCCACTAGACACAATACTATATAATTTGGCAGCGACTAGTCGTATACTTAATATTTCTCGCTTATTATTTAATGAAATCGTTCCAAAGGCAGCATAAATCGAGCTCAAAATAAAGGCAGAAATGGGGAAATGCAACTGAATTCATTTTGCATACTCAAATATAATAAATTAGTGAATTTAATGTTTGAAAGTAAACTTCAAATTGTAGTAAAAATAATACAGAATTACTTTTTACTATTTGAAGATTTAATAACAAATTCCAATGTAACGAAAACGTATCGAATATATAGTTTCAATATTTATAAAATTACTATAAATTGTCTAAGAACAACTCTCATATAAATGCCACATGAAAGAAGAAAAACATATAAAACTTTGTATACTTAATACCAAAATATACCGAATGCTATATTAGGTACATCGATATAGTAGTACATTCAAAATATACCATATTAATTTTGCATTTTTGTTGTCCACATGAAATTTTTATGGTATTTTTTTAATATTTTATTAATTGTCGATATATCAAATTCCGTATTCGACATATTTTAGTATTCTACTACCTTTTAAGTTTACTTCACACTTTCTGTATTTTTAAATAAATACAACTTTCATCTAAATGTCAAATGGAGAAAGAAAAAAATATAAAATACTACAAAAATTCAAAATTATTATGGTATATTTTGAATGGAGTACTATATCGATATACCAAATTAAGCATTTGGTATATTTAAGTATTTTTTCCACATAAATACAAATTTTAGATAAATATCATAGGAAAAGAGAAGAAAACATAAAATATTTATTACAAAAATGCTAAATTACTATGGTATATTTTTGATTTAACATATTATATCGATGTATCAAATATAGCATTCTGTATATTTTAGTATTTTTTAGAATATTAATTTGACTAAAGAACAACCTTCATCTATGCATTGTTTTCTAGTTGACATTTGATTTCTACATAATTTCGTTTTCCGTTTCTGTTTTTCTGCTGCTGCCAATATACCCCACTTTTGCTTACCCTGCTTACAGGGTATGCGCTGGACACTCGCTGACATTTGAATGACACAATAATTAAGCAAACGAAATGAAATTTCGTCTCGCCTTTGACAAGGCCTGCAGCGCAATTTTCCATTTTCAATTTTCGTGCAAGCAAAATTAATGGTCTTTCTTCTTCTTCCTCTTCTGGGTGTAGTCACAAACGAAAGCCAAAAGATAATCTCATGTATTTGCGCTTTTAAAATGCTAGTTACTGCGCCGCGCATTTGTTTGCCGCCTTCAGTTTGATTTCAGCAATTTTCGTAATAAATGTGAAGAACAATTGTGGCAGGAATTTCCTTGAATCTGGGCTTATCTTTGATCTTTATTAATTAATGCAAACAGCAATACAAAAAATATACATTGTTAGTAACTGAAAACTATTCTGAACTCGTTTCGTTTTCGTCTTAAAGTTGCTCGTAACGATTGCGCAAATTCTCAATATAGGGATTCGGCTCATCGCTGGCAAATTCACGTCGAAAATCCAATCCAGGCGCATTATCAAAGTGACGTCTTACTTTTGAAGCTACTTGGAATTTGAATTGCATTCATTTTTAGTGATTTACTATTTAAATTTCCGATGTTACCTGCTTTGGCCTCCTTTAGATTCATCATTTTCATCAGCGCTGCTTTGACCTTTTGCTCCTTTTGACGCTCCTGCGCATCCAGTTTATCCAAATCGGTCACCACAATGTTGATAAGATGCGTCTTCTGCCGATTTTCCCACTCTTGAGTGCGCTTACTGCGCGATCCGAAGTCTGTAAGAAATTCATAGTGAAATTCAATTCTGTTTTTCGACACCAAACTCACTTTGTATTCCACGCTTTTGGTGTATAAACTGATCACTCTTCAACTGATTTTTCCCATCACTTACTTGCTTGGTATTGATTGCTGTGCACATAAAAGCTTAATCAGTCATCTAGCTTAATGCGCATAGTGAACTTACCAAAAATGCCAAGGAACACAACGAAAAACCAAATAGCGAGCAGAAGCATTGCAATCTTCGGGTTTGGTTTCATTTTGATGCTTTAGTTCAGAATTCAGATTTTCAATTGGTTAATAATAATTTGAGAAACTCCCAACATCGATTGGTTCAAGGCCAACTTTTTGAGAAGTTATTGAGTAATTATATTTTATATTTATTTTTTAGATTCAAAGTAACTTTGATGAAAACTTGTTATGGTTTTGCTCCTATTACTTTTCTAATATTAATCGTTGCTCTTATTGAATATCACTGTTTTCCTAGTAATATTCTTTACTTAAGTCGATGTTTGTTACTCTTTACTCGCTTCAATTTCGGTCACTCGTTACTCGCTGTATTTAATAAGTCTTATTCTAAGTATTCTTCAATAATTATCGTTGTTTTATTCAAATATTAAATTAATTCTTATAACTTAATGTCTGATACTTGCTACTCGCTAATATTTATCTAGCAGCGAGTTGCATTTTATACCTCTACAATTGATAGTGGTTGCTCTTTGTAATTCACTCTGTATTTCTTTAAAATATTGTTGCTTTAACCAGTTCGATGTATGTTACTTCTTGCTCGCTACTATTTGTTTTACTCGTTACTCTCTGCTTCTTAATTTGCTACTCACTGCTCTTTACTTGTTGTGTATTGTAGCTCTGGTACTCTGCCTCTAACTATAACTATACTATTAAGCTTTTCCTTTGATACTCGCTACTATTTGTTTTACTCGTTACTCGCTGTTCTTAATTTACTCGCTACTCACTGCACTTTACTTGTTGTGTATTGTAGCTCTGTATCTATACTATTAAGCTTTTTCTTTGATACTCGCTACTATTTATTTTACTCGTTACTCGCTACTAGTTATGTTACTCTTTTCTTGCTAGTTTACTTATATTAATTACTAAGCTTAATTGTTGTTACTCGTTACTCGCTACTCTTTATTTATTGCCTGTTTAGTTCGGGTTAACTGATTTGCCATTATCTGCTCCATTAACAAGTTATTTTTTGTTGCCCAGTTGTTTCGAGATTCTTCCATTGTCTGTGAAATTACTGTTCTCATTCTCCCGAAGTCGTTTCCGAGCATTGCGCAATTTGTTCGTCAGAAATTTAAATATTTTATTATTATTAATATTATTCGTTGTAAGAATTTCCTGCTCTTTGAATCGCATCGCCCCAAGTCGGCCTCCTCTTCCTCTTCGTTCCTTCGTTCGTTCGCTTTTGTGTTTAGATATTATCATTGAAGCGTTTGCACGCTTTGAGCTTTTGGCTTGCCACAATTTTGCCTTATGCGGCTTCGACTTTGGCTTCACTGGGACTCGAAGCTTCTCCTTTCCACTCCCTTCTCCTGCTTCCTCTTATTCATCGCCTGACGCTTTGTTGAGTCCTCTTGGTGCTCTGGTGGCAAAATGGACGAAACAAGTTGCTGAAAGTTAAAGTTTTTGTGGCTGCGGCGGCGGCATCAGCGTTGCTCATGTTCTTGTTGTTACTGTTGTTGTTGTTGCTACTATTGCTGTTGATGCAACATAAAGAGGCACACACACACATAGAAACACTGTCGCAACCGTTGAGTTGCGTAAACGTTTTGGTAGCACGAACTAAACACATGAAAGCATGAAAGGGGTAAATGGCAAAGGGAAACGAGAGGAGGGAAAGAGGGGAGGCAGCTGCCTGTGGCAACAACTTTGCCCCTCAATATTTTAAGCCCAACAAATTTTTGCAACAACAACAATGACAACAACACCGAATACTGCTGGCTACAATAATAACAACAACAACAACAACGAATGCAAAATGAAATGTTTTGAGGTTAGCCGAATATATTTTCCAACCATTTTTGGTTATGTGTCGATGTGTATGTGTATGTGTGTGTGTGTGTTGGCAAAAACCAACTAAATGCCAAAAATTGTTGCTATTCATGTACCCTCTATTCACTTAGATAAAAATTAGAGAGAGGAAGTTATAAACATGCAAATATTTTCATTGATTTAGCGTCTAAGCAATACCCAATTATCCTAATATTGCACAATTAAATTTACGTAGTATACTTATATAGATCCACAAAATTTGAGCACAATCACAAAACGAAATATTGCTGCTAGGGACTAAGGAATAACATTGATGCAAATGGAGCAACTTTGTCATGTTTTACCTGGCGCCATCTAGCGGGTGTTGGCAAGCAATCGCTTTGATCAGTTAAGCTGCTTATTAATTGAATTTCTTTTAGAATTATTGGTTATAAATAGTAGGTTAAACAAATATAATGATTTTTGTTATAGAAATATAAATGTATTTACTCTTATACTCGAATATTAATAATTTTACGCTCAAGACAATTGAAAAAATCCTAACCTAACAATAGTTTTATTTATTAATTAAATTTTTTTCTTTTTGCATATATACATAAGCCTTGTTTGCATTGATTAACATTATATTTTTTACTTTTACACATACAAAGGTTACATTAAATCAATTTTCTAATGCATAGTTGAAAGCTTAATCTAACATAGATGAGTAAAATCTAAATGTTAAAAGAAAATTAATGATGTACATATGTTATGTAGAAATATAGTATGACGTTAATTATGTGATGGTTTTTTTTTGGTGAGTCTGTTTTATTCATTACTTTTTGATCGGACGTTACGGACTGTCGCTTGTTTATCGGCGAGCTGCCAACTGCTCAGTGTATTGCGCAGTGCTGCCAACTCAATTAAACTATCGAATAAGTGTTTAATCTATCGATATATTTTATTTACAATTCCCTAAACACTATCGCATACACTATCTATCAGCGAGCTGCTTACTCGAGAGAACTATCGAATGAGTGCTTAAACTATCGATATATCGTGTTAGCAATTTCTTAAACACTATCGGATACACTTTACCATATTCTTAAGGTATTTCATTTGAAGCGATTTACCGAGTTAGTTTCATCTCTTGTTGCAGAGCAAACACAACACACGCCTCTACCGGTTGCCCCCCTCCCCGCTCTGCTCCACGGACTGTCGCCAATGCCCCTTTATTAAAATGTCAAGCCATAAAACGGGGGTATGGGAAAAAGGAAAGTAGAGGTAGCTATTGAGGACTGAGGGGAAACCAAAGGGGCGGCAATAAAATGTCAGCTAACACATTTGTTAGTTGTTGTTGTTGTTGCCATTTTATATGCAGCACGACAAAATAGAGAGACAAAAGCGAAAAGCTGCCAAATGCCAAGCGCGAAATGGAGTTCCTTCGAATGAGAATGAGAAAGAGGAGGGAAGAAAGTTTAGATGGTGGTGGAGAGGGGAGGGGAGAAGAGGAGGAAGCGGAAAAGACTTTTCTCCATTTGCCAGTTAAAAACATCTTAAAAGCTACTTTTAACCACAATTATGTAAATATTAAGACAAAAGCACAACATGTGCCACTCGCTTCATGTGTGTGTGTGCATGTGTGTGTGTATGCATGGTGTGTGTGTGTGTGACATATAGTCAACAACAACAACAACGAAGTGAAGTGAAGTTTCTGTCGCTGTTGCTCTTGCTGACTGTTGACAACACAACAATTTACCATTAGCATGTGTCTAGAGCACGAGTCGTGGAAAATGGAAAATGGAAAGTGGCAAAGGGGAAGACGAAGAGAAGAGCCAAAGAGGCGGCTAAACTGTAGGATGGTTAATGAGGGGGTTTCCCCTCTACGAATACACTCCTAGAAAACTTCTTTACTAATGTGTGAACATAGAAATCTCAGTTCAAAATGATGGAAACTTTTCAGAGATAGCTCAGCTAACTAAGAGAAGAATCATTCTGGTATTATCTTCTTGAACATGAAAGATTTCTCTATTAACATGCCAAACTTATTTGCTCTCAAGCTCTATGTATTAAAAGAGTATTCTGCAGGAAACACTTAGTGCATTGGGCCAAAGTTTCATAGAAGAATGACAGCGATGAGCAAGTTTCTTCGGCTTTCACTTTATGTTATGTTATGGTATTATCTTTTAAATTATGAAATATTTTTAAATTAACTAAATAACTTAATATTCACCATTTCTATATTTTTTCTCTGGATTCTGTTTAGTACATTGGGTCAAAGTTTTATAGAACAACGACAGCGATGAGTAAATTTCTTCGGCTTTCAGTATTGGAACTCAGATTTTGTATATTTATCTGACGAAATCGTTGCTTTGCTTGACAATTACATAAGCAAGTTTTACTCTCGTTTGAATTAACAATTCACTTGTTTTATTTCTTGCAATATTTTGTTCGTTCTACTCGCTGTTCTTGACTCGTTACTATTCATGTTACTGACTTACTCGTTACATTCTATGACACGTTTCTTTTTTTTTAATTCTTACAGTAATTCGTTCATTCTACTCTCTTCTTGACTCGTTACTATTTATTTTCCGAGCTTACTCGTTGCATTTTGTGACACGTTTCTTTAGCTTTCTCTTACCCAAAATTATTCGTTGTACTTAGGTCAATATTTTAATTTTTTAATATATTCTCACAGTTCTTAACTCGTTGTTATTTAACTATTGTTATTCGCAGCATTATACAATTTCTCTAGTTATTATCTGACTAACTTGTTTGTACTTTATTAATTCGTTCAATTCTTTTACAAATATTCCTTTCAAATTATTTGTTAGATTAAATTCGTTACAGTTTACTCACTGCTTTAAGATCGTTGTGATTTATGTTATTTACCTATTACTATTCGATGCAATTTCTTTTGTTATTTTCTGACTAATATTTACTCGCTGTTTTGAGATTGCTGTTAATTTTATTATTTCTTAATTCTTACTCGTTGTGGAAGTGTATCATTTTTTTGCTTCTCTTTTCATGAATTTATTGTAGTTATTATTATCTTATACTCGTTACTATCGACTCGTTACTCTCAGTGTAATCCCAATGTAGCGGCGACTCTTGGCATCTGCATGTGACAGAGTGTCAAGAGACGGGGACGGGGCGATGTAGGAAGGCAGGGAGCGGACAGCGAGCGACAGGTGTTGAAGTTAACGCCAACAACGTTGAGAGCTGAGCTGAGCCAGAAGCAGAAGCAGAAACAGAGACAGAGGTACTGCAACGAGACACAAGAGTCGAGAGTCGAGACATAATCCCCAAGACGCACACAGGACATTCAAAGGACAACAGACGAAGGCCGACGACGACGTTAATAAGCAACAGCTCTAACTGTCTCCCACTCTGTCTCTTTCACTCGCTCGCTCGCTTGTTGTCGTTATTATTGAAAGCTTTTAGACATGGCAGCAGGTCACGTCCCTCAGTCAGTCCATCAGGCAGTCATTCAGACAGTCAGTCAGTCAGCACCCAAGTCAAATGAGCAAACCAAATGCAAAATACACAGAAGTGGGTAGCGAGAGGGGAGAGAGAGCAAGAGACAGAGCCAGACACAGGATACAGACGACAATCCGTTTTCATGGCTGATTTAACAAAGTTGGAAATATCCTCTGAATGCCATGGCTGAATGATAGCACAGAACATTGCATAGAACACTGACTGTTGTGTAGTGCAGCGTACTGAAAGATAGTCACCGCAAAGTCTTAAAAAAGAGGAACAAACTGTCAGACAAACAGATGGACAAACAGAGAGGGTACAACAGAGCAACAGCGTTCGGATAGGTGACTCTAAAATACACTTTAAATATCGAGAAGTTTTAATAAATTAAATCACACACTTGGAATATACATAAAAAATCAATCAACATATTTTTAAAAGTTGTATTAACCATTTGTAAAATACTCACCGGTAAGAGAATAGTTCACACAGTGTTACCATATACTTTCTTTAGGGATTTTTATGTTGATTTTTCGTAAAAAAAAGGTCTGTATCAATTTATGTTAAATTAAAATAATAAATATATTAACAACAACACAAAAGAATTAAATTATTTTATTTAGCTTTATCAACCACTCGCAATATGCTAACCGGTAAGAGAAGAATTCGAACAGTGTGACCATATACTCGATTTTGGGATTTTATGTTGATTAATGATGAATTAATGAATGATGATTAATAATAAAAATAATAATAATGAAAATTAAAAAATCCTTTTGTTATATAAAGAGAATCCAAAACTGTGTGACCAAAAGCTTTAGGGATTTTTAAGTAGATTTTTAATAGCTTTATATTAAGGATGACTCGGATAGTAAGTAAGTAGTTTTTATACTCATTCATATATAATTATTATTATTTTAACTAGTTGAGATCTAGAAATTGAATTGATGCGAACATTACTTGATGGCCAGCTAATAGGCTGTAAGCATTTGTAGAGTGTTTGCAAACTGATAAAACGTGAAATTGACAAAGCTTTCAATGATTTGCGAGTCGTTGGTAAGCCGCAGTCTGTAGTCTGTGAAAAAGGAGGAAGAGGGAAGCAGTTGGAATAGTTCATTGATAAAATGTCAGGCCAGAAAATTGAATGTGTGCGGCAGGTGGAAAGAGAGAGAGAACAAGACCGAAAGTGCACATAATTGCAGCCATAAAATAAAAACGAAACTATGATTGGGAATGAAATGAAACAAAATGCAAGTAAATGCGACATTAGCAGGGTAGAGAAAAAGAAACGAACGAGTTGAGCGTAAACCAAAAATCACATTAAGCCACGACGAGACAAGACACAGAGAAGATTAAGCCAAGGAGGCTGCCAAATAGGCACAAGACAGAGAGAGACGAAGTGGGGAAAAGGGGAAGAGAGAAGCTAAAGAGTGGCCTATCAAGGAGAAAGCAAGCAATGCAGTCACTACGACGACGACGTCGACGACTAAAATCAAAAATTTGAATTTCGATCACGTCTTCAATTACGTCGAATCGACGTGCATATAAATCAACAGCGAACAGGCCGAAGAAGAGGGTGACGACTACAAAGAGTGTGAAGAAGGGAAGGGGGGGAAGAGGGGCAGCAAGTCAGTCAGTCAGTCAAATGTGGTTTCACCCATTGTTGCTTCTTGCTGTTGATGTTGATGTTCTCTCTGTATGTGTATGTGTGTGTAAATCAAGTGGAAACGCCACGAAAAAAAAACAAGTGAAAACAACGCTCGACACGAAAATATGTTGAGTTAGGAAGCATCTTTAACAGTAGCATTTATTTAAGATTTCTTCAGCATATTTTAAAAATATTTTATTTACTTGTTTATAATCTGTCTGAGATAAAACAAGAAAAATAAATAAAAATAATAAATAAAACATTTTATATATTTTTTAATAATTTCAATCATTTTTATTCAACTAAAAAATTTTTAGTTTTGGAAATTTGCAAGCTGAGGTTAGGTTAAAGCGGTAGCTGCAAGGAGGCTGAGCATAGAACGTGAAGGGTGCACAGCTCTACCTATCTATAAATATAATAATAGAATAAAGAAACTTTATAATAATAACTACGATGGTGATTGTAATAGAATACAAAAACTTAATAATAATATCGATAATAACAATACCACAAATATCTTTACAATATAGACAGATCAAGTCAGTTGATATCAGTCGACGATATTTCCACGATTATAATGCTTTTTTTTTTTTTTTTGTGGTGAGCTTTCTTTGCTGTTATCGATAACATGACAAATACAATTGTATCTTAGATATCTTAGATATTAGACGGAAATATATTTACTATTATAATCGTTTCCCTTATATTATTACTTAAGTTCAAAAAGTGCGAAGTTCGTTTCTTCCTCCTTTGTTAAATGTTGTATTTCTTTACGCCAGAGGGCGCGTTTACTGTTATCGATCACGTGACAAATACAATGGAAATCGATTGCAGTCAAACACACATTTGGTTCGCTTTAAAAGTGATCAAAAATCGCACAGTAGCACTCAACTAAGCTACCAGCTCTTTGCAGCTTGTGCAGGGTGTATAAAAATCGAATCGACTCAAGAAGTGAGGAGAGAAAGAGGAAGAGAGGGAGTGAAGAGAGAGAGGAGAGGGAAGGCGATAGAGTAGAGCCAGCGCATTAAAGGGACAATTCAAGCAGTCTGAGCAACTAGAGAGAATGGGCAAGTGCCACATGCTTTTTGTCTGTCTGTGTGTCAGTATGTGTGTGTGTGTTTGTCTCTATATATGTGTGTGTGTGGGTGTGTATGTGTGTGGAGGACGCACTCATGCAAAGTGCAGTTGACATGGCGGAAATTGTAGGTGCGCCTCCTTCGAACTGAACTCGACTCAACTCAACTCAACTCGGCTCAATTGAAGTCTTCTTCAATGGGGCGTGGCCACTTGAAGGGGCTGCCCGAGTGGGTGAAGGGAGAAGAAGAAGGTACTCGACAATAAATCGTGCGAAAAGCGTAATACGCATGCAAACACAAACACATAGACACACGTAGATACTTTAGAACTGCGAGCAACGCTTCAGGGATTGAACAGAGAACAGAGAACAGAGAAAGCGAGAGAGAGAAACACTCGAGTTTTGCGCATTTTGCGCGTCGAAACTTTTTGTGCGGCATTTTGTGGCGCTAATTGCAACAGCGAGTGGCATGCCACAGGAATGAGTGCAATGTGCTTGTAGCAAGGTCACAAAGCAAAACAAAACTTTCACAAGCGAGCAGCGTTCATATATTATATGTAGTTGTCTCTTTCCCTGATGTTTATCGCTGTTGTCGCTGCTGATTTGATTTGTAAGCAGCAACAGCAACAACTAGACAACAACAACAACTAGACAACTATGAGAGTACGTCATACTCGTCAACGGTTGCCTTCATCTTCAGCTGCCCATGTTGAGCTCTCTCCCTCTCTCTCTCTCCCTCTCTCTCGCTCTCCCCCTCTCTTTAGTCCCTTCTCCTTCTTTAGTTGGAATTACGTCTGGCAACTGCTTGAGCTACTGTTGCAACAACATGCATGAGGCAACAACAGCGTTGAATTTGCATTGCCCCCATGTGAGAAACATGTTTCAGCATGTGTGTGTGTGTGTGTGCCATATAAAAGATGTCAGTCATTGGCACAAGTGCGCTTTATATGTATGGAGCCTTGTCACTGTCAATGCGCAATGCACAATTCGCATTAGGGGCACTCAACGTCCACAAAAATTCGCTGCTTAATAAAGTGGCCGCTAAATCAAAATAACAACAATATTCTTCAATCTCTCTTATCGCGTATAGTTTATACGCGATTAAAACAAAATAAATCTTTTCAATGCCTTTGCATCAACATATTTTGATGTTGCTGCTAAGAGAGATAAATATTCAAGAGATAATGACGCTTAAAGTAAAGTAAAGTAAAGTAAAAGTAACCTAAAGCAAGTAAAAGTAAGATACTGATATCTGGTCATTCAGTAAACATGATGTAAACTCAGACGGACTTAACATATGTAAAATTTCTGTTTTATAAATTGGCCATTAAATTAAATTATGTGTTCACGTTTTAAATGCAGTTGCGTAATTCAAAAGATCAAAAATAGTATTTTTATTTTACTGTTTTTTATTATTGAAGATCTCTTCACTTATATTTTAAAGAAAACTTTAATGCAACAGCATTATTTTTTGTTGTGGCCGCTAAGCGAGATAAATATTCGAGAGATGATGATAATGGTGCTTAAAGTAAAGTAAACTAAAGCTAAAGTTAAGTAAAAGTAACGTTAACTAAGTAAAAGTAACGTACTTATGTATATATGGTCACTCAACATATGAAAATTAGCTATTTAATAAAGTGGCCACTAAATTGAATTATGTGTACACGTTTTAAATGCAGTTGAGTAACTATAAATAATAAAATTTGTACTTTTATTATACTGTTTATTATAGTTTATAGCGAGTTTGACTGAAAAATTTTCAATGCATTCATAGCAGTATATTGTGGGTGGCGGCTAAGCGAGATAAATATGCTGGCAAGCGAATTTTGCTACTTTTAAAATAACATGTATGTATGTAGATGTATCTGGGCATACAGTGCAAATAATATTAGGCAAAGGGACACTTAACATATTCAAATTTGCTGTATAACAAAGTGGCCACTAAATTGAATTATGTGTTAATTGAAGTTGCGCGACTAAAAAAAAGCACAAATGTTTTTTTTCTGTTAGTTATTAATAAATATCACTTCACTTTTAGTTAATACGCGTCAATGCGTCTGCAACTGCATTAGTTTTGGTGTGGCCGCTAAACGAGATAAGTGCATTTTAGTTCTGCTCAAAGTAATACTTATAAATATTTGGTTATTTATTGTCAGACTGGTTGTTATGTGGTTTTCTCTGGGTTAATTCATAAATCTTGCATAAAATACACCACATAATTGCTTCCTTCTTTCGCTCCAAAGTTTTTAAAATGAAAATAATCTATAAATAATTTCAATAAACTTTCATTGTGTATTATAAATTTCAGTGATGCGATGAGGCTGTAGTTCATTTAACAGCAAGTTTAATCTCAGACTTCTCTTACACGAAATTCTTGAACTGCATTTGAAAATATTTTACAATTGCAGTTCATGGCTCACCCTACTGTGTATCGTGCTGCTTATGTATTAGATAGACGACGGGGGCAAATAAAAAAAACCCTTGAGCCTGCTTCCTCCTTGCCACCGCTTCCTCCCGCTCTCCCACTCCGTGTCCGCTCTGTGTATTCTGTATCGCCTTTGACGTCAGCTGAGAACTGAGAGCTGAGACTGTGTGACAGCTTTCTTGAGATGCACTTCACGTGCATTTGACTGCTTAAATAAATTTTGCTCATGGTAATAAATTCACTTAAACTCAAACTACGCCCCAAAAAAGCTCAGTCTGTTCCGGGTTTTCTCCTCCTCCCCCCGCCCCTTTCTCTATGTGTGTGTGTGTGTGTGTGTGTGTGTGTGTGTGAACAATAAGAACGATGAAGGCTTTATGCAAGTTTTTGTTTAGACATTCATAAACATAATTGACGTCATAAAAGCAGACGACAACAAAGACAACGACAACGACAACAATGACATAATGTCATGTAAATCTGTGCTCTCGGCATGTGTGTCTGTCCCTCTCTTTTTCTATCTCTCTCTGTCTGAAAACTGTGGTTGCTCTTCCCTTTTTGCCTCTTCCTCTCCGCTTCGACCAGCCTAAGTGAAAATCATTAGTTGCAACTTTATACAAAAGCCTGAGCATTTGTTTGAGCTACTTTAAAATAAAATGCCACTCATGTTTTATATTCTCCTCTCCTCCCCTACCGGTTAGCCAACCCCCTCCCTGCACTCTTTCTCCCAACCCCCCGACAGAAAAAGAAACCATCATTCGTTGCCCAAAAGCGGCCTGCGTTTTTGTATAAATTCTAACAAATTGTCTACACTTCCGACCTCGTACCTCACTGAAGTCCCGAGGGGTGGAGAAGGGGAAGGAGCTGGGGCAGGGAAGAGGGGGAGAGGGGGTAGACTAGGTCCTGCTGCCCCGACTCCATAAATCAAAAAGTGCTTGGCTACAGTTTTTCAGTTTTGTGCACACTTGCTTTGTGTGCTCGCTCGCTATCTTTCTCTCCCTCTCTTCCAGTCTCTTTTTCTCTCTTTTTTTTTTGCCCCCCGCATTTTATGAAGTACTCTCATGTGTGGCATGAGGGGAGATGGAAGAGGGAAGGTGGGGTAACTAAGAATTCCGGATGCCGTATTCCACATGCCTGGCATGCCGCACTTTTGTGCGCCGTCGAGTCTAGTTTAACATATTAAGAGTCAAGTAAGCGACCAGGACACACAAAAGTATTCAGCCCCCTTGCTTGCATTGTATTATCCTTATAGTGTCCTTTCCATGACTAGTGTATTGTTGTGCCCAAGCTATTGAAGAATGTCATCCCTAAAACGCATTCTTCATAATCCCCGGACTGCTTTCAATAATTAGCGCTGTGCTCTAGCTTTAGTGGCAATGACTTCTTAGGGCTCTACTTTGACCGCTTAAGCGCCATTTTAGCATTAATGCAACTGTTTGCACAACACTTGAAGCGCAGCTCGCCTTTTTTTTTTTGTGGCTGGCAAACAACTCGAGCAACGCCACAGCGCAAGAGTTGAAGGCGAAGTCGAAAATCGGTTGAACAACAGTCGCTCTAGAACTTATCCGGCGTTCTGTCTGTCCGCATGTTGCGTTGCTCATGAGTCGCTCAATTCTCAACTTTATACATTTTTAATTAATTGCATAAATCAATGATGATAAATAGTATAATATACAGCAATGCAAGCTAAACAAATATAGTACAATTTAATGTGATAAAATATTTAGTGAATATAGAAAGAATACTATTTTAATAATGTGTGATGATATACATATATATTGATTACAGATTAAATTGTCCGTTAGTCTTCTGCTTTTGTTCAATACAATTCAACATGATAAACTATTTATTAAGTGTAGAAATTCAACATCATAAATAATATTCTAAATATATGATGATAAATACATTTAGTACAGATTAAATTGCTCAGTCCTCTCTAACTTTCATTAAATATAATAAAATTCAACGTGATAAACTATTTATTAAGTGAAGAAATAAGACATCATAAATAATAATTACTCGTTCCTCTTCTGCTTTCGTTACTCACATTTCGTGTCACGCGTGTCTCACGCTCTCATCGCTAACAGAGCTAAAGGAAAATCCTTTTATGGTGTATAAGCTCATCTGTTCTTAGTCAGCGCCTCTCGCTGCGCGTTGTCCTTGCACAAATTATTGAACAGCATTGAAAACATTTGAAGTGTGCCAGCAACAGCAGCAAAAGCAGCAAAAGCTGCAGCTCAAAGCCAAGTGGCCCGCCAAAGCAGCAAAAGCGATTAAAGGAATGCATGCCAAGGGAGTGGGAAGAGAGAAGAGTGGTAGAGAGTGGAAAGTGGGGAGCATTCTCTTAGGAGCAACAGCAGCAGCTCCTTCGCGTTCACTTGTGGCAAAAGGAGGCGAATGCTTTTATGCTTATTAATGGCCCTACATGCAATTTATGTGTGGTAGTTAAAATGCAGGCGCAAATTAATGGAAGCTTCGGATGTTCCATCGATGCAATCGATGCAATGCACCACACCTCTTCCTCTTTCCCTTTCCCTTTCCCTTTTCCTTCGCACTTGGTTAATATTGCCTCTTATTGTTAAGTTTGGCATTGCATTGTTTGTTGTTGCTCACTCTTGGCATTGAGAGATGCTCGCCTCTTGGCCACAACAACTCAATATCAATTTGACTTTAGCTTTTTGAAGTAAGCTACTTTAAAGAGCTGCTTTAACAGTTCTCCTAACTCAACCATTCGCTTAAAGTTTAACAAC
The DNA here is from genome assembly GCA_019972355.1 of Drosophila kohkoa. Lineage (NCBI taxonomy): Eukaryota > Metazoa > Arthropoda > Insecta > Diptera > Drosophilidae > Drosophila > Drosophila kohkoa. Next base: position 17,585 of record BJEL01000025.1, read on the forward strand.
ATTTTATAACAAAAGCTAGTTTCTATATGTTGCTGAATTTATATGCCAACTTTAAAAAATGTAAATAGCTCGAGATGAAACAACTATTTTATTTCACAAGGAAATATCTAATATAGAGACACAATGTGAGAAAGCTACAGTCAAGTATGCTCGACTTATTTTAAAAATGCATTAATTGAATATACCCAAAAATTCTAAAATATACCAAAGGTTATATTTATAAATCAGTATACATACAGTATACAGAGGAATTATACCATATTCTCAAAATATACCAAAAAGTACAAAATATATCAAAGGCCTAAATTTATATGCATACAAAATATACCGTATTATTAAATATACCAAATGAATATACCGAAAAATACTGAAATATACCAAAGGTAAATCGATATAGTAATATATTCAAAATATATCAGATTCTTAAAATATACCGAATGAATATACCAAATCAATATACTGAAAACACTAAAATATATCAATTGTTATGTTTGGTTAATCAGTATAGTAAATATACCATATTATCAAAACATACCTGATTCTTAAAATATACCGAATGTATATACCAAATCAATGTTCTAAAAAATACTAAAATATATCAATGGTGATGTTTGGTAAATCAGTATAGTAAATATACCATATTATTAAAATATACCAACAAATGCCTAAATATATCAAAGGCTATATTTGCTAAATCGATATAGAACTACAGTCAAAATATACTATGTAATATAAAAGCAGCGTAGCCAGTTTAGGCTAGAGAAACCCCGCATTTTTGCACAGCGAAATATTTAGAATTAAGTTCGCAGCTGTAGCTTACTTTTTGGGCTGTACGTTCGATAGTTTCATCAGTTAATCAGAAATCGATTTGCAAAAATAATGAACATTTCATAGCATACATTTGAGAGTGAAAACGTGAAATCAAAGCTGGCATGCAAGTTGAGCTTACTCAGCTTTTCAATAGCAAAAAATCAGCTTTATCTATCAATTCTAAGGAAGCAGACTGATCCAGTTTTAGGAAGAGTTGTCATAAGTGCTTGTCCTCGTTCTCTTTCTCGTTCCCATCTGAACCTGAGCTGCTTTAGCTGCCACCTGTCGATAGGAGGCAAAGCAGAAGCTGCTGCTTAAGCTGCAAGAGTTGTCTTCGATGGGGGAATAGAAAAGCCAGCTGAAAATGCTCTCTAAACTTTTCACACACACAAGCACACAATGAACGCCACACTTTGCCCCTTGTTTCCCGCCCTGTTTTCTGCCTCCCAAGTGACTGCAACCAACTTTTGACTTCAGTTCAGTTTAGCGAGCGGGTGGAGGGGAAGAAAGAGGCGAGCTACGAGAATTTATGGCCAATTCAATAAACGATTTTATTACATGCGCACGTTGTGTTAACAATGTTATTATTATTGGCGCTCCGAAAAAAGGGTTGCCGGAAGCACACCCCCCTCTGCCTTTGCCCTTTGCCTCCTTCCTCACTCTTTTCCTCGCTGGCGGCAATGCGGCAAAACAGTTCAACGTGTTCCTAGACGAGACGGGGCGAGGCGCAGTGTTGATGTCTATTTGCCGAGTCCGACCAATTATTATGAAAATTAATTTATTTTCTATCGGTAATGCGAATGCACCCGACTCCCCTCCTTCCCTCTCTCCCCTCTACCCACTCGCTGCTGCTCTTTGCTCCTTATCAACAGCTGCCCAGCTGAAGCTCAATTCTAGCACTTTGCTTCCCCTTTCCCACTCTCTCCCTCTCTCTTTCTCTCACTCATTCTTCACTGCCTGCATTCAGCCTTTGGCGTACACTTCCAAATGCTTTTACTTTGTTTGCTTTCAATGGTAGTTGCCTCGCTCTCCTCTATACCCTGTAACTATATTGCAAATGGCTCAACAGTGGGTGACTTCTGTGAGGAGATACACGCTACTCTTTTTTGAACAAAACTTTATTCTAAAAATATACAAAATAAATTTACTGAATATAATATTGAAATATACTAACATATTATTAAAAATATGCCATATTCTAAAAATATACCAAGTATATTTATTACAATTATAAAATACTTTATTTCATAATGCTATATTCAAAATATGTCATATTCTAAAAATATACAAAAAAAAAAATAATAAAATATACTAAAGGCTATAATTGGCATATCAGTATAGTTCTGCATTCAAAATATTCCACAGAATTTGAGAGCTGCGTAGTCATCTTTTTGCACAGTGAAATAATTTATATTGAGTTCATAGTTGTAGCTTACTTTTTGTGTTGCTAGTTTGTTCGTTTTGTCAGTCAGATCAGAAATTGATCAGCAAAAATAAAGAGCATATATTTGGGAGTGAAAACATTAGGTGACAACATAGAGTAAGAAAATAAGTGTAGAAATTGAAGCTAAATGAATATATAAGTAATATAGCGACTCAATTTAACTATCATAGCATATGAAATTTATTCTGATGTGTTGTAATGTACCCCTTAGATGTAATATTTTATTATATCTCGTTAGTTTGTAATATAACGCAATAAATGTATTCGATTTTTTTTTTCTAGGAACTGTATGTGAAACTTAGCCATTATTCCTGACATTTTTTTCTGGTGAATGCGTGACGAAATTAGGTAGAAATGCGGAAAAGTGTAGCGAAAAATGTTGGGAAATTTTAGAATTGCCGTAAATGAGAAGGATGCCAATGGAGTACAGTGAAAACTCTCTTATCTGGACACTCATTCATTTTTGTCCACCCAAGGGAGATATGTCAGCTTAAAAGTGCGAACTGAAATTTCAATTAGGTAACGATTTAATAACCAGTTCATCGATATATCCACTAAAGGAGTTTTCTCTGTACTGCAATTTAATTGAAGTTGAATTTAAATATATGTTAAACAGAGACAATAGTATTCGTTGAACGCATTAATTAAAGAGTTTTAGTTTGAAAAGTTGGGTCACTAGTAATAAAATAAATAGAATATTAATTAATAGAAGAAATTAAAAAGAAAACATAAATCTACACAATTATACTTTAACGTCGAGCATACCCGCCAACAGTTGTTGTTGTTGTTCCTCTTGTTGTTGTTGCTGTTGTTGTTGTTGCTGTTGTTGTTGTTGCTGTTGTTGTTGGTTGTGTGCGACCCCTTAGCGGCCCAGTGGCTGTCAACGCTTTGCGCTTTTGTTTGCCCAGCACACAAAAGGCCAGCACAACATGCATTGCGAAGGGGGTTACCAGGGGGGGTGGTGAAGTGGGGGGTGCTCAGTGCGGCAACCTTATTTTCTGCAAATGCATTGTATGTCTGTGTGTGTGTGTGTGTGTGTGCGAGTGTGTGTCAATAGAAAGCTTAACAGGCGCACTCATGTGCAACGCAACAAGGCAACAAAAGTCTCATTACTTTTACTTGGCAAATAATGAAGCTAACAAACAAAAACAACAACAGCAACCGCCAGCCGACAACAACGAGGACACCAACAGCAACAACAATGAACAGACGTCGCCGAAGAAGACGAAGAAGAAGAAGAAAGAGAACCACCAACAACCACAACAACAATTGTCAATTGAGTTGCGACTCCTTTTGCAGTCGCTCTCTCTCTCTCTCTCTCTCTCTCTCTCTCTCTCTCTCTCTCTGTCTCTCTTTCTCTCTCGCTCTGTCTTAGTGTGTAATTGTCGCCTCATTTTCTGCTTGCCCTGTATACCCTGTGCATACCCTTTACTTATTACTTTATGATTCAGCTAGTCCTCAATTTAAGTTGCATTACACAAGGAACATTGTAATGTTGATATGTTTTTATTCTGCAGGCTGATTACGAAATTCTATGAAATTCACATAATAATTTGTGTCCTTTTGAACGCCTAGTTATCAGAGACTATTCGAAACAGAGCAGCAATTGTTATAAAAATATACCAAATATACATTTCTTAGTCTTTTTGGTACGTTACTTTGATATATTCAATCGAATTTTGTATATTCCTTTATTGAGAGCAGGTCGCAGATATCTCATAGTCGAGCAAAAATACATCTCGGTATATTTCAGTATTTTTCGGTATATTAATTTAATGACTTCAATAGTAGTTGGTATATTTTTTATATTTTTGACTGCGCGTGTTATAAAAATATGCCAAATATATGTATGTATATCTCGGTATATTTCAATACATTTTCGGTATATTATTTTGGTATATTTAATAGTATTTGACATATTCTTTTATATTTTTCTATACTTGTATATATCTCGGTATATTTCAATATATTTTCGGTATATTTATTTGGTATATTTAATAGTATTTGACATATTCTTTTATATTTTTGGACTACACAAATATACCAAATGTACAGCTCTGTATATCCGTTTGGTATATTTAATAGTATTTGGTATATTCGTTTATATTATTTTTAATAAAAATAGACCAAATATACATCTCAGTATATTAATTTGGTAGTAGCTCAATAGTATTCGAAATATTATTTTATTGAAAACAGGTAGCTGGTGTTTTTCGGTATATTATTTTGGCACATGTAATAGTATTTGGTATATTTTTTATTAGGAACAGGTCGCGGTCACTCTTGACTGTAGTTTCCCTCTTTATTTTTAAAACAGAGCTTCTTAGTGTTTATAGTTTGTTTACTGCTTAAAATGTCTAGCGCTGTAGATTTCCAATAATGTGAATATTATTTTACATTCACTAATTGCAAATTCTTTATACTTTTTTTTTCTTTTTAAGACAGATGAAAACTTTTGATGGCAAGCAAATGAATGAATTCAAAAATGCGCTAAGTGATATTCTATCCAATATTTATTACATCATTATATCTGCATGCAAAAAGAGATAAATTCTCAACTAGCTCTTGAAATTATTTTACTTGTCGAACATGCGTTTGCAGTTGTTTCGGTTGATTTACTTGAGGGTGCACACACTTCACCTGAAGCAAATCAAGCAATCAAGTTGCCAACTTATGGGAATGAAAATGCAAATGGAATTGTGAATTGTGAAATGTGTGAAATAGTAATCTTAATCAATCTAATTTCGAGCAAATTGTTTGGATACGCTTTTGTTTGCTAGTCGACCCAAAGAGAGAGCACATATTCCATCAATCTAATGAGTAGCTCCACTCAGCCAGCCATATAGATATAGATATACATTGAGGAGGAGGGGGGTGTCGTAGTAGAAGAGAGCTCTACTCGCTGCTTGCACAATCATTTTGCGCAATCATGCTGGCACTCAATTTAATTGATTTTAAAGTTGCTGTCAAGCAAACAAAAAAAAGAAGAAAAAAAATGGGAGAGTGTAGCGAAAAAAATAGCAAGGCAAGCACCTTACTCTAGACTGTTCAGGAAGTGGAAGAGACACTTTGAGAAATAGAAACAGGGCGAGAAAGAAAGGGAGAGAGAGAAGAGGAGAGAAGAGAAGTGGTCATAAAACAATGAACTGGCATATGCAGCAACCACGAAATGCGTAACAGGTTGAAGACGAAGCGAAGACTCCCACTTTTTGCCCCACTCTCTCTCTGTCTCCCTCTCTCTCTCTCTCTTCCTCGATTTCCTGCTCCGTTCTGCCAAAAACTGTGACAGACCCAAACTTTTGTGGCTTGAACCTGAAGCGGAGGGGGAAGAGAGGAAGTTGAGGAAGTTGGGTCTCCTCGGTTTTCGGGTTCAGTTTCAGTTCTCGGTCAGGCGGCTTTTGAGTGTTTTCCACCTGAGCGCAAACTTAAGTGGCGAAACTTGATTAAACCACACACACACACACACATACACATGTGTGCATGGATAAAGTTTTGACTGCATGCGAGTGTATACATATACATATATATATATTGAGAGAGAGCAACTTTGGACTGCGGACAGAGATTAAGTTGCGGTTGTGCAACCGATGACAAAAGAGTTGACTTCCCCACTTTTCCTATTTGTCAATTGCAGTCACAGTTGCAGCAACTATTATCGTATACCCTGTAATGCAGAGAGCGAGGGCGACGGGTAATCAAAAGTTAACAACACTCGAATTATAGCAAATTAATCAAGTTCTAATTCAGTTTCGTAACACTGCAGGGTATCCGCTAGTCGATCAATCATGTCCAGCAACTTATTACTTTTTGAATGCTTTCAAAATATACTTAAAGAAATAGAATAGATACGTTTAAATTGTCATAATTTGCATTGGACCTTATTACAGGGTATTCACTAGTCGAGTACTAACTTCTATACTTTACATTTTTTGTTGTTGCAACAGTTGACAAAGATAAAAGACAAACGAATAGATACATTTTATTTGAATAAAGATAAAGAAGAGATAAATGTGATTTGAACTGTATTACAGGGTATTTAGTAGTCGGATATATGTATATTCTATACATTTTTTCTTGCTGCAACAGTTGGAAAAGATTAAAGACAAAGAAAATATTAATTTGAATTCCACTTTATTACAGGGTATACACTAGTCAGTACTGAACCTTTACATATCATTTTTTGTTGTTGTTGTGAGAGCTGGCAAGGAATAGAGACAGAGAATATATAAATTTCAATTAAACTTTACAGGGTATTTAGTAGTCGGATGCTCTTGTAGGGTATACACTAGTCGAGTAGTTATTTATTATACTTTTTTTCTTTGCGGTTGCAACAGTTGGAAAAGATTAAAGACAATAAACTTTGTGATAGGTTATGATACAACTATATTACAGGGTATTTAGTAGTCGGATACTTCTATAGAGTATAAACTAGTCGAGTCCTGACTTATTACCCACTTTTTATTAGTTTTTGCATCAGTTGGAAAAGATTTTAAACAATTGAATATATATGATTTGCCATACATTTTGATTGGACTTTATTACAGGGTATACACTAGTCGAGTACTGACTTATTATACTATTTTTTTCTTTGCTGCTGCAACAGTTGGAAAAGATTAAAGACAATAAACTTTGTGATAAATTTTGATGGAGCTTTATTACATGGTATTTAGTAGTCGGATACTTTTTTAGGGTATACACTAGTCGAGTACTGATTTAATTTCTTTGTTGTTGGTACAGCTGGAAAATAGATGTCATAAATTTTGATTGAACTTGACAGAGTAGTTAGTAGTCGGATACTTTTGTAGCGTATAACGAAGTTGGAGCTCAATGCCAGGTATGCGCTAGTCGAGCTGATGGCTCAGTAGTGTTGCAGTGGCAAGTCCAGAGCGTACTCATGCTGCAGCGGCAGCCACAAATGTTGCAGCTGCTGCAGTTGATGCTGCAACTCAAATTCAGGCTGTTCCGTTAGCTGTTGATGCTCCTGCTCCCTTGATGTTGCAGTTGAAGTTGCCACAAATGGTGGCAAATAGGCATTGCTGGGCAAGTCAGCTGATGAGCACAGGTTTAGACACAGCAAGCAGCTGATGAACAAGAGGAAGCTCAATGCCAACTGCATCTTGTCGATTTTGAGAACTGTTTGAATTCTTTCTACAAACTCGATGCGCTTTTATAGCTCATCATCATCTTCAGATCGCGTGCGAAACTCGCTGAAAATGCGACTGCGATAAGCAGATCAGCCACTGAAGCCAAGGCCAAGTCTGCAAGCCAAGACAAAAGCAAAAGCTAAAACAAAAACAGATATCGCACCTAATTGCAACTGCGAGAGAAGTTTGATAAAAGTGAAAGAGAGACAGGTAAGCATTATATTTGCAAATTAAAACTTTAAATTGGCAACTTTAAGAGTAAAGTACTATTTCAATATACCAAATATAGCCTTTGGTATAATTTTAGAATTTTTGGGCGAGAAAGCAAACTACAACAAGATCAATACATTTAAAACTTTAAAAATAGGTTACTATATCAATATACCAAATATTTCATTTGAAATATATGGTATATTTTAGTATTTTTGCGGTATTTTTATTTAGCATATTTAGTGGTGTTTTATTATACTTCTGATAATTTGGTATATTTAATAGTATTTAGTAAATTCTTTTATATTTTTGCACGGGTTTTAAAAGTATACCAAATATACATCTCTGTATATTAAAGAATTTGTCGGTATATTTCAGCATTTTCGATATATTAGTTTGGTATATTTTATGTATATATATTTATATTTAATTGTATTTGGTATATTTATTTATATATTGTATATTGTATTTATTTATAAATCTGTATATTTAAGTATTTTTCGGTATATTTGTTTGGTATATTTAACAGTATTTGGTATGTGATTTAGCATTTTTGACTGCACGCGTTATCATATTAACATCTAGGTATATTTAAGTATTTTTCAGTATCTTAATTTGGTATATTTAACAGTATTTGGTATATTCTTTTATTGACAACAGTTTGCGATTATTTCACAGTCAAGCAGCCATAACCCAAGTAGACTAGTTACTATTTTAATTTCATTATATTTTCAATTCATCATCTCATATGATTTTTCAGTAATTTTTTGAGCTGCCCTCGCTGCGTTGATTTAAAATTGCAAATTTTATTGGCCGCGTTATTTTGGTTAATTTTTGCCATCGTTTAATGAGCTCGATTGATTTGCGATCACAAGAACTCAGACAATTGTGCTCCACATATCGAGAATTTCCCATTGTTTTCTATGCTGTGTGTCTGACTCTTATACGTCGATGTTGTGGCAAGGTGGCAAGTGGCAGGGGCAAGACTTCGGCAAGTTGGGCAATCGGCAAACTCGGCCAACGCATGCGCTTTGCCTTCAGCGGCAGCCGACGAATTGCAACGTTTCCCGCCAAACGTAATCGCTGCCAAGGCGAGGGGAAGGGGGGACAGGTGTGGGTGGGCGAAAGAGAGTGAGGAGGAAAGGTGGGGAGGAAAATTCCGCTTTTTGTTTACCTTTGTTATCAGCGCTTATCAGCTTCTGGAACGTTTGAAGCTGAAGTGTGTGCCCATTGGTGGGAATCTCATACGCTGACAATGTGTAGGCAGAATGCAATATGAGAGAGGAGGTGGAGTGGGGAGGAAGGAGGAGAACAAGGAGTAGGAGTAGGAATAGGAGAAGAAGTTGTAAAGATGTTTAAAGGCATGTGTTGGATGATGACATCTGACAAATGCAGCGGGACAAAATCAATCCCAAAGTCAAAGGCCAAGACAAAACTCCCCAACAAGTGGAAAACGAAATCATTCTTTCGTTTTTCGATATCAATTCAAATTCAATTCAGAACTTAAATTCATTCAAAATAATTAGAATACTCTAAATTGACTTCACATCTTCGAAAGTGGCAAATAAAGCATCTTAATCGAGTAAATCTTCAAATCAAATGCTTTTAAATTGATGCCAGTAATTTAGTGAAGAGTTGAATAGAAATTAAAAGTAATGTTGCAAATTCAAGCCAAGTTTAAATAAATATATTACTTAGTTTATAAAGTCTCCATATATTATCGATCCTTAAGCCACAAGATAAAGCAAGCACATTCTTTGATATTGAAAATAATAATTTGGACTCAAAACTTCCAGCGTTCAAAAGCATCGAAAGTTAAATTCTTGCTTAACTGCCTTATTATGTCTGTCTTGACTTTCGATGCTTTTGAACGCTGAGCTGAAAACTAATCCCTTAACAAAATGCACATCAACTTAAAGAAAAAGCATACTGATAAAAATCAATTCTAGATAAAAAAAAAAATACTAAACTGTAAATCTTGGTTTTCAAAACTATTTGAACTTACAGAACAATTTTTGAGACAAGAATTTCAAATTAAAACAAATACTGTGACTGTGAGATACCCTCAACACATTCTGAATAAAAGCAAAACAGTGCGGTATTATTTCCAAAATATACCAAATTAATATACCGCACAAATATCAAATAATATACCATTGAGTGCCAAAAAACCAATTGGTCAGTCAAAGCAACTAAGAACCGTAGAAGTATTTCATAAATAACTTTTATAATTTTTATCCAATCGCAACAAAATTTTCAGGCAACATAAAGTCTATAGTTAATATTGTATATACCAAATTTTGTGCTCTTAGAAATTTGTTGGGATTATTAAAGTAGTAGAAAGTTCTTATTTCTTAGCGTTAAAATACAAGTTTAGCTTGCTAATTGAACAATTTATAACTTATAACTATTATGTATCAAAAATTTAGTAATGAGAAAGCAATGTGCAACTGCCTAACTCACTTACGCATAGAAGACTTTGGGGAATTTCGATGCGTGAACATGATCGTGCACGCACAGACATGATTGTGTTCGTCACCCAGCTTTGATTATGTTTTTGGCGGTAAAGGGAGGCGACATGCTGACAACATTTGTTACTTGCAACCAGTCGGGCCAGTTGCCAGTTGCCAGTTGCCACAGCGTGGCTGCCACACTCGTTGCTCTTGCTCGTTGCTCTTGCTGTTGCCTGCTGCTGTGTGGCAAGCAACACTTCCGGCATTTAAGCAAACAAAATATGCAGCAAGCCGAGGCAACATTTGCAACAGAGTCGAGTTCGCAAGCAAGCAAGTGAGTTGCCGCTGCCTGCCACATTTGTGTGCCACACTTGTGACATGCGGCGTGCGGCATGAGGCATGAGGCATGGGGCATGCCCCACATACTGTGTACTTCATGTATGTAGGCGGAAAATGCGGCCATGTAGGCTAATGAGTTGCACGCTCGCTCCGCGTCGTCCGACCTCTGTTGCAGTTGCCACTGTTGTTGTTGCACCTCTTTTTTTTCTCCACCGCTGCTGCTGCTGTTGCTGGTTAACGAGGACGCCGCACTCTGTGGCAAGCACTGTGTGCGCCTGCAACAAATGCTCGTGGCGGTGTCATAATGGAAATGTGCATGAAAACAAAACTCTTGTTATTTGCCGACCACGACTAACCAAGCAGCAGCTTGCCACAAAATGGGGCATACACGGTTGCCTCTCTGTATCCGCTCCCCCTCTCCACTCGTCACTCGTCACTTACAACCTTTGAATGCCCCTTTGGATGTGGCATGTGTCAAACTCAGCTGGACATCGAATGTTTTAATCGAGTTCGTTGACTTTGAAATACTCTGTGATCAGTGAAGGCAACTTTTAAGCTTCAATTGCTTGTTGATCAGTGACCGAAATGGATTGATTATTAATTATCACTTAAAAATAAGAATTGAGTTTAGTGGCACACACAACTTGTAATCACAGAATAAGCAATCTACTCACAGACATTGGAAACTATTGACTAAATTGCAGCTTAAAGTTGTTTATAGCAACTTCTGTTATATGTTAGATTTGAGACCCTTTACACTTGCTTAAAGTGAGACAATTTTAACTTGCTTAATACTTATCACGAATGGTGATAATTAAGAGTGAGAATAGATGAAAGTTCAGTTCATCATCATCGTTCATCTTAGTATTGACTGTCAGAGACCCTTTTCTCATCATAATCACATACAATTTCAGTTTATCATCTGTGATAACTTTTGACTTAGTGGTGGCTGTCAAAGACCTTTTTTTATCATATATATCAGACTCTCCGAATTAAAATTTACTTCATTATCATCTATGATTGCTTTACTTGCAGTATTGACTGTCAGAGACCCTTTACTCATTTGGAACTCGCTTAAACACATCACACATTTAAACAACTTTATGTATTGAGGTGAGTGTTGCTATGCTTTCTATTAATTTTTGTATTCATCATTTGTGATTTCCTATTATGTAGTCTTGACTGTCAGAGACCCTTTGTCATAATTTTTTAGGACTAGTTACTAGATTATATTCATCATAATTTCAACTTATAAGCATATGTGATTACTTCTTTTGTAGTATTGACTCTTAGAGACCCTTTGTCATTATTGGTAATCTGCTGCTTAAGGTGCAGTCAATTGTCATCAATGATTATTTAAATTCTGTCCCTGGGCAGCCATGATTCCTTCTATCAAAAATATTGTCTTCCATATACCCGCTTTTTAAAGTTTTGTTAATCAGCATCTAAGACTCTCTCTATGTTATTGACTCTCAGAGACCCTTTGCGAATGAAAAACATTCTTTTAACTTCTGGGTGCCTTATTTATTGAGCGGTGCAAAGTGCCGAGTGAGCAAGTGAGAAGTGCGAATATGTAGCTTACAAGTTAGACAAAGTATCGCCTTAGCCAGCGCACACGCAAACTGAGCAGCTCGAGGAGAAAGATGAGGACGGCAAACGTGAGCATGACGTAGCAGACAAAGTAGAGGCCGCAGAACATCTCGAGTCGAATGGCGACCACCTCGTGGGTCAATCTCGTGACAGGAGCATGAACGAAACTGTGCTCAAAGTACCGATTCACATAGCTGACGATGCCAGCCGATTGCAGCTGTTTGAGCTTGCGATCGAAGGCAAACTTGAGGATCGAATGGCGACGCAAATACATGACCAGCTGATAGAGATAGATGTGCTCCCGCACATGAGTGAGACGACTCGACTGCCAGTTGAGCTGATTGTAATGCGCCAGATTGTCGAGCAACGAGATCGTCGTCAACTTTGCACCCGGCGGTGCATTTTCCAGCTGAGCGAAGCGAGTGAGAAAGTTGTAGGCGCTGAGACGCGTCCGATTCACCGGAAAGTAGTCGGCATAGTCCGGCGCCAAGTAGATGTAATTCCCACTCAGCAAGTCCGCGATGCGTTCGGGCACCGGTGGAAAATACGGCAACCGAAACACATCGTAGAGCTTGCCCTGATACGCGACACGCAGCACCAAAGCGAGCAGCAGCCAAGCCCCCAAAAGGCCACGCACCACGCTCACATGCGGCAGCGCGGGAGTCTCCAGCGGATTCCCAAGGAGCGTGGTGTGCACATGCAACGCACTGGCAGCCACATCGAAGCGACGGTAACGTAGACGCCACGCCCACTGCAAGAGCAACGCCAGCAGACAGCTGAGACTCAAGGCGAACCAGACGCTCCCGCAGAAAGGTTGCACGAGCTGATTGACAGCGCCCATGATGTGTTCCACGCGTACTACGAAGATCAGAGCGCTCTGGTGATACGAACTCGTCGTGGAGAAGCGTTCGCGATGCGAGAAATGCGATGCACTCAGCGCCCCGATGGCCACCGAGGAATTCAGGTCGGCCAGCTCCTGGAAGCACTCATCGGAGTGAGTGAAGAACCCGAAAGTGTGCAACGTCCCATCCGAAACCGTTTCGATGACTCGTCTGTTCTCGCAGGGCGCCAGGAGATTGATGCGAAAGTCATAGATATCGGCGAGCTTCTTGAGGAGCACGCCATCGACGCCGCTAAGACGGGAGAGGTCCGCTCGATGCTGGGGATCACTCGAGTTGCCGTCGAATATGACGAACGGCGGCATCGGATGCCAGCTGACGTTGATGGGACAACCGTAAAAGCTGCCCATGGGACGTGGAAATAGCTGTTGATTGTGCACATGAAATTGGCCGCCTTCGTAGCGATTGAGCAGCTCGGGAGTGAGCGAATCGTGGCACCCCGGAGCATACAGTCGATAGCCGTAGACGAGCACAACGCCATCGAGTTGTTCGAGCAGCACAACAGCGTTCAGCACATGGAAGCTGAGGCAGGTGGCGAATATATCCCGCAGCGCAGCGTAACGTTGTTCCTCCTCGTGCTCTCTTCCGCTGCGTGCCAGCACGATGAGAAAGTGAAACTCCCTGTCGAACAGGGATTTGGCAAAGTGAAAGCGCAGACCGCGAAAGGCGCGCGTCGAGTCCACCAGAAAGAGAATGTGATCCCTCGGATCCTCGATGAGGGCATCCCGCAGCAGCTGCAATGCCACACGCTCCCCCAGCTGCCTCAGAAGATAGCTGATCGCCAGCCTGTGCTGACGTTGCACCGCCACCGAGTGCGAGAGATCCATGATGGCCAGCGCATTATAGCGTTGACTCACGTGCCGCTCCAGCACTTTGAGTGCCGCCTTCATTAGCTCAGGAGCGTGATATACGCTGGGCACAGGCACCGAGGCAATCACGGCACTCGGACTCGGACTGTGCCGAGGACCGGTGGGAAAACCCAAGAAAAGCAGCAGCAGCGGCAGCAACAGCAGTTGACGGCAGTGTGGCATGTGGCTGTGGCAAGCGAACAACTTGAACTGTCCCAATTGCCAATTGCAGCGTGCAACACTTGCTGCTGTTGCTGCCACACACACACACACACTTGACTCGACGTCCCATTTCTGTAATTGCGATCGTTCCGCCAGGATAAGCTGTTGTGGCTGGTTTGACAAATTAGCGGATCTATTAGGCGGATAAGCAGCGTAAGACAGGACAGCAGGACAGTGCGAAAGGGTTTTTGAGGTCACTTAAGGGTCGCACATGCTAAGGCTATGTAGTTGGAATGGCGAACAACTTGAGGCGCAGACATTCCCTTCCCTAGGAGCAAAGGGAACTCCTTGAGGTCAGGTCAAGGGAAAATTCCTAAAAGTCAGAATGGCAAAGAAATGCGTTCGAGGTATATCTGTTGCTAGACGTATCAATGAAAACTAGGAAAGTGTTTTACCTGGTTCTGATTAGGAATAGTTCCTTGTTCGTTTAAGAGAATTCATTGAGGCCAGGTCAAGAAAAAATTCCTTGGAGTCAGAATGGCAAAATGAGTTCTAGGGATGTCTAGGAAAGTTTTTACCTGATTCTTATTAGGATTAATTCCTTGTTCGTTTAAGAGAGCTCCTTAAGGTTCTTAAAGGAACTTCTTCTTCCTTAACACAAAATTCCTGGAAGATTTTTAGTTGAGGACGAAATACTTTGGAGGAAACTATATATTTATGATATTTCTTCATTATGTACATATGTCAATTAAATTATGGAAAGTGTTCAAGCTTTTTCTGATTAGGCAGAATTCTCAGTTCGTTTAAGGGAATTTCGTGAGGTCAAGTCATGGAAAAGTCTTTTGAGGAAGAAAAGCGTGACAAAGAAGTACAACAGTCCTGCAAAATCTTTAACCAGGTTGTGATGAGGAATCGCTAAGAGTTAGTTTAAAGGAAGCTAAAGTTAATCCCTTAGAGTCTGTTTGTTTACTGTAACCAGCTTGTGATGAGGACTACCTTTTTATCCTATTATACCATATGAGTACTTTGAGGTCGGGTCAAGACGAACAAGTGCTTAAACCTCATAGTCCTCATAATTCCTTTGAAGCACATGATCATTCCATTTCTCACTGAAGCTAAAGTCTCTTTTGGAATACTTTGGGAAAAGAATCCTTAAGAACTTTCTGCAAGGGATTTTGTGAGTTCCAACTCAACAGTTTGAATTTAGTGCTGTACGAACGGAACTCAATTCGCAATTGAATTGTCAATCAAGCAGTCAGGCAGTCAATCAAGTCAAAAAGTCAATAGCAGTTGTGGCATAGTTGAGTATTGAACTAGAGTTAGTTAGAGCAACTTTCAACTTGTGACTTGTGCAATTCCAATTCCAACTTGCAAATGGAATGCAAAACGTTTCATTTATATACATAACACACACGCACATACGTAGTTGGGTGCCATAAGTATTTTGTCGGCTGGAAATGTCGCAGTTTTCCTAACAAGCCTCATAATTACCAGTCGCAATAACCAGAAGAAGTAAGTTAGGGAGCAAGCGTGAGGAGTGTGGGATAAAGGGAGACAGACATGCATGAGCATTTGCATGTACGAGTTGTGGAAGGTCAGAGGGGAGAGAGAGAGCGAGAGAGGAGGGAGAGGGGGTCTGCTTGAGCAGTTAAAAAGTTTTTGTGACTTTTATTTTGTGTTTGTTCGCTTCGCTTTTTTTCGACTGCGGCGAAAACTTTTAATTTAGCAACTTTTTGCCGACGACTTCTACGACATTTTTCCCAGTCATGTGTTTATATGAGTGTGTGTGTGTGTGTGTTGAAGATGTGTGGAAATCTGTTGACGTCTTATTAAGCAAATTATTGTCGATGTGCGAGCTCATCAGTTGCCTCAGGGGAGAAGGCGGCAAAAAAATGGCAAGTTGACAACACAGTAAGAAAAAAAGAGGCAAGTTGAGAGAAAAGGCAGGAAAAAGGCACGGAGTTGGAGGAGATGTTGGAAAGTAAAAAGGAGTTAAGCAGAATGAGAAGAACAGAGAACAAAGAAGCGAATAAGAAAGAATCTGCGAAGCAAGGAAAGACAGTTGAGTAGGTCAAAAAATTATGTATGTACATGAGAGTCAAGGGTAATAGGGAGAGGAAGGAAAGGAGTGGGGAGGAATCGAAAGGAGTGAAGATCAGGAATAGTTTAAGGGGATTTGGTATTAGCTGCGAGAATATGTTGGGAAATAAGGAAATGAAGAGGGAAGGAGCCGTAAGTGAAGGGAGAGCTAAGAGACAGAAAACAGAGTTGAGAAGGTCGGAGACACAATCTACATAAGAGTCAAGGTCAACAGGAAGAGGAAGGAATGGGAACAGAATAAAAAGAAAGGAAAGGAATGGGAAGGGAAAGAAGCAAGTCAGCAATCGAAAGGAGCAAAGATCACTTATAGTTTATCAAAGAATACTATTATGAGAATTTGGTGTTAGCTGGGAGGATATGTTGGGAAATAAGAGAGAAGTGAGCAAGGCAGATATAGGAAGCGAGAGAAGGTGAAGAGGAAAGGAACCGTAAGTGAAGGGAGAGTTACGAAACATGAAGAGAGTTGAAAAAGTTGGAGACGCAATCCTCATGAGAGTCAAAGCTAACAAGAAGAAGCAGAAATGGAATAGGAAAGTAAAGGAAGGGAAGGAGTGGAAAGGTAAAGTCAGGAATTGTAAGGGTCACAGATCAGGAATAGTTTACCAAAGAATAGTTTTGAGGGAACTTGGTGTTAGCTGCGAATTCTTTTGTTTATCAAATGGGCACAATAATTACGCAAAAGCACACGGCTGCAACACAGCAGAGAAAACGAAAGGAAGGAAGGGTCAGAGGGGGAGAGAGAGAGACGTGTGGCAGTGTGCATTCATGCAGACAGCTGTAGAGCCACACACACACATACGCAGATATATCCTTCACACCCGTTTTTGTCGACAACATATCGTTTTACCAGTCAGCAGGACAGACAGACATACGGATGGACGGACGGACAGACGGACGAACGGGCAGCAGGACAGCAGTCGACGATGCGGACAGCAGCCGCGGCGTCGGCGGCATTTGCATTTATATGCAGATCCTTTGTGCCCCAAAGGATATTACATTTTTCCACTTGAAGCATTTTTGTGAATTTAATGAAATTTTTAATTTTTATGCGCACAACCGAATGTGCTGCGGCGCAAGGCTGCTGCTAACATGCCACACACTGCAGCAGCAGCTGCAGCACACACACAGTCACTCGGCCACAATTGCAGCCAATCCCAATCCCAAAGCGCAAAGATAAATGCACAAACCAAATAAAAAAAAAATGGAGCAAGTAAAAAAAACGCAGCGCCGCTGGCCTGCGTATCTCGCGCCTCCTCTCCCTCTCTCTTTCTCTCTCTTCCCTACTCCGTCTTTCTCTCTCTTTCTGTCTCTCTTGCTTTGCCCCTAGGCCAAGACGCAACTGCAACCACAGCAACAAGCTTGAATCGAGTGCTCATTCATTTGATGCAGTGACTGCTGATTACCCTGTAATTGGACGCCACTGTGAAACTACACTGGCGGGCATTCTAGTGTCTCGACTTCAAGCACCGCTTTTCCTCCCTGTTTCTCTCATTCTATTTTCTTCTCACTCCGTTTCTCTATCTTCCTTTCTCTCTCGATTTTCCTATCTTTCTAAATATCTCTTTTCCTCTCTCTCTCTTTCTCTCTCTCTCTCTCTCTCTCTCTATCTTTCTCTTTATCTCTCTAGCATTCTCTATCTCTCTCTTTATCTTCCTATCTCTTTCTCTTTCTTTCGCTTTCTCTCTCTCTCTCTCTCTCTCTCTCTCTCTCTTTCTCTATCTCTCTCTATATCTTTCTTCTCTCTCAATCTTCCTATCTTTCTAAATATCTCATTCTCTATCTTTCTCTCTCTCTTTGTATCTCTTTCTATCTTTCTCTATATATCTCTCTCTCTCTCTCTCTCTCTCTCTCTCTCTCTATCTTTCTCTCTATCTCCCTCTCTCTCTTTTTCTCTATATTTCTTTATCTCTCTCTTTATCTTCCTATATTTCTCTCTCTCTCTCTCTTTCTTTCGTTTTCTCTTTCTCTCTCTATCTTCATCTCCCTGTCTCTTTTTCTTTTTATCTTTCTATCTCAATCTCTTTTTCTCTCGCTTTCTCCCTTTCTATCTCCCTCTCTCTGCCTGTTATGGTAATGTTTGTTTGGACATCACTGTAAGTCCATACGCGGTCATTCTATTAGTCACTGTGTTGCGAAAATTCCCAATTTTCGGGTATTCTTGAAAACAAAGTTAGAGTTTATTGTTGAAATTCTTTGATTTTAGTTAGTATATTTGTCGTAAGTTATCAGATTTTATCGACTGATTCCTTAATTGGCATTTATAGTACTAAGGTAGGTAGTTATGTAAGAGGTGCGAAGTATAGAGCAGTGGAGATCCCTAGCTATTCAGTTTAATATGTTCCTCAGATGTTATCATATAGACAATAAATAGTTATTTTAATTATCATATAGATAATTACAAGTTATTTTAATAATCTTTCAATTATAATTGAAATGAAGAAGCTAGTTTGGACTCCTAAATTTCTCAGCTTACTAAAAATTAGTCAATGAGTGAAATTAATATTTCAAAATTGGAAGTTTTCCCTTATTTCCCCTCCTGCTGCTTGCTTTTCAAGTTATTTTTATAATCATAAATTATAATTTAAATGAAGAATCTACTCCTAACTCCCCCACAGCTTGTTAAAAAACGGATCAATGAATGAAATTAATATTTACAAAAATGCCAGTTTTCCTATTTCCTCTCCTGCTCTTAAGTTACAGGGTATAACAAGTAGATTGGCCCTCAGGGTAGAGTGACTTGTTATTTTATATAGCCACAGCTCAGTCGAGCTCAGCTCAGTTCAGTTCAGTTCAGTTTCGCAGTTTCGGGTTCGCATTCGCTTTCGGCTTCGTTTTTTGCCGCGTTTTCTTCTGCTTTCTCTCTGCTTCCCTCGGCAGCATCCCTGGGCAGCGTTTGTGATGGACATCAGTGAAATGCGAGTGAAGAGGAGAGCGTCGCGGAGAGAAGAGCGTATGCAACTGCAATTGTTGTTGTTGTTGTTATGCTTGTTGTGGTTGAGTTGCTGCGGCCTCTGTGGCTGTCCGCTTTTGCTTTGTAATCTGCGGCGGCAAGCTGAGATAAATAAAAAAAAATATGTTTAAACTGTGTTGCGGCAAAATTATGAAACTCGCGCTTATTAATCGTGTAGCATTTCAGTTATTGAAGACTTCTCAGCACCTTTACACCAAACATAACCTCAATTAGTACTCTGTCTAATAAAAATTCATAAGGCTTTTCGATTTACTTACTAAATCACTGCAATAATAAAGCAAATGCAGGTTAAACGCGCTAGCATAATGCGTGTGGTAGAGAGAAGAAGAGCGGGATAAAATAGTGTTGACACAAGGGGATAAACTAGGGATTTCTTTCTTGAAATAAAGTATATTGGGGACTGAGAAGAAATAGTGTAGACTAATCCTCTTAGTTTTAAGAATTTGTTTTTAAAGTTGTCTTATTTCAAGAAACACGAATGGTCTTGATTTTAGAAACTGTTTTTTCCAGTGTATTGAAATCTATTCGGAACCTTTACACCAAACATAACCTCAATTAGCATTCCTGCTGCCCGTCTGTCCGCTTGTTTAAATGATAACAAGAGTCTCAGCTTGGCAGTTGCTCCACATGAAAATCGCTCAAGTTATAAGTTGCAGCAGTAAATGAATCTTTTCTTCCCGGTTTCTTCGGTTAACTATATTATATAGATATGTGTCAATATTAAATATGAATATTCCAATTTCATTTCGTATCTAAATACTCTTCAAATTCGAACTAAATTGCTTAGGAATTTTGTCTAGTGTTCGGAGAATTCTTGTAAATGTTTGCTTGATTTTAGGTAAACCAAACTTGGCTGAATTTGCCATTCTCAAAGCTAGAAAAGATGTTTGAAGTTATCTTAGAAATAGAATGTAAGGCAGTAATTAGTCTAGTCACTGGCCATCAGAGGGTTAAGATTTCCAATTGTTCATTTCCGAAAATAGCTAATATATTACTGTTTCTCATTTCTATATTCCTTAAGAATTTTGTTTAGTGATCGAACAATTTTCATAAATGTTTGCTTGACTTTGGATATTCTTGAAAATTTGCTAACAATTATCTTAGAAATAGATACTAAAGCATAAATTTAAATTAGTCTAGTCATTTACCAGTGTTCATTTCCTAAAATAGCTTATGTTTTGCACTCGTTCCTCACCGTTCCTCTCGCTTCCCTTCAAACTTCCTTCGGTTGTTTTGGTCATTTGGAGATGTGGAAATCTTTTTGAAGGTGTCGCTTTCCTGAGACACCTTCCATATGCAGATTGTGTGCCCAAAAGCCGCAATTAAATTGTATGCCACATGCTGCGCAATAGGTGAAAGGGTAGGGGTGGGAGCGGAGGGAGGAAAAGGGTAGACAAAGGAAAGTCTCACTGATATGGGCCATAAGTCAACTATCTGCCTCAAAAGCGAAGTAGCTGGAAGGAGAAGCTCCCAAGTTTAGTCAAAGTTCTGGTAGAAAAGCTAAGTGAAAGAGGAGGGAATGGGGGGAGGGGCAGGGAGGAGAGGAGAGGAGGAGAGCTCAGGGGTTCGGCTCCATTCGGTGCATAAATTAAAAATGACAAGGGATATGCCAGAAACGGCGACAGCGAAGAGAAGCGAGAGAAGTGAGAACCGAGAGAAGCGGAACGCATTGTGTAACCCAAGGCGCCAAGGTGGGCAACAAGTTGCAACACTGTTTGAGTGTGTTTGTGTGTGTGTGTGTGTGTGTGTGTGTGTGGCATGTGATACATGGGGCAGGCAGCAGCCACTCGAATGGCAACACATACGTAGAGAGTGGAGTGTAGTTGAGTGTGCAACTCTTTCTCCTTCTTGGCTTTCGCAACAAAATTTTCTACAAATTCAGCGAAAAGTATTTTTCCACCTTTAAAAGTGCCTATGCCAGAGAGAGAGAGAGGAGAGAGAAGAGAAGAGTGAAGAGAGCATGGCAAGGCTGAGAGCGAGAAATGATTTATGAATGCAAAAAGTTTTGGCCCCAACTTTGCGGAACCGTTTGGTTACCTTTCATTGTTGCCGTTGTTGTTGTTGTCAGTGCGACATGGGCAGCTTCGAGTTACGCAGACACACAGCTAAATAGACACACTCACACACACACATGCAGGCACACATGAGTACACACACACACACACACGAGCTGCCGCTTAATGGAATTATAAAAATGTTAACTTCAGCAGAAATTCAAACAGCGCCTCGATGTATGCAACACTTTTTTTTGCAGAGCCACACTGAGTGCGAGTTTGTATGAGTGACTGTGTGTGTGTGTATGTGTGAGTGTGTTTGTGTGTGAGTGACTGTGTTTGTATGTGTGTATGAGTGTGTGTGTAAGTATTGGCAACTAACCTTTTTTTTTGCTTGTGTTTGGTACGAATTCAGTTATAATTTTGTTTAACATTCGAAGTGGCTTTGTTTGCGGCCAGCAGCGAGGGGGAAGGGAGAAGGCAACAGTAAAGTGTTGTGGCCAGAGAAAAAAACAAAAAAAGAGACAGAGAGATGGAGAGAAATATTGAAGCGAGCTTTGTATGGACAAAACACTTTCAACATTTTTCCATCAACTGTCTAAAACAAAAATATTTGCCAACTGACCTTTGACGAGAGGCAGTAGAAGAAATGAGAGAAGTGAGTGAGGGGAAACAAAGTGAGTGAGAAATACTATATATCTATGTTATGTGGATTAAATCATATAAATCATATAATATATCCTCATATCCTAAATTTAAGCTACATCTAAAAACCTTAACCCTTTACTGTCCACAGTTTTCTATAGGCAACAGAAAACAAGAATTTCAGTTCGAAAACAAGATTTGTAATCTTTAAATAATAACTGAAGCTTGGACAAATTAAGAAAGTTCTTGGATTAAGAATTTTCACCAATTTATTGATATTGATATTTGATTTTTGATATTTGATACTTTTTGACTTAGTCTTTTTTCATACTCTTTAGTTTAATCAATTGTTCTCTTGACTCCATTTTAGTATCGTCAAATTCCCGTATAGTATTAGTATTATATTATATATTTTTTCATAATATTTTTAACATAATCTCATTAATTTGTTAAAGTAAGTTGGACGCTGTTGAAGCTTGCTATAATGAGAATGCAATTTTTATGCTCGCCACATAGGGTATAAGACAATTTGGTATATTTTGCACTCTATGGTATATCCTTTGGTATATTTTTAGTATTTTGCGGGATATTTATTTGGTATATTTTAAATGTAATACTGCGTAGCTATCATTTTAAATGACATATTTTTAGTATATTTTCTGGTATATTCACTTGGTATATTTTGGATTTAATAACAGACTTTTGCTTTTACTCAAAACGATATATTTTTGGTATATTTGTAGTATATTTGCGGTATTTTAGGTATATTCTTTTATTCAAAATAATTAGCAGGTATCTCACAGTCGAGCACACTCGACTGTAGTTTTCTTCCTTGTTTCATTTTATTTCTAACACAACCTCATCAATTTCTTAAAGTATCGAAATTAAATTCGGACCTGAAAGGGTTAATTACCTCGTTAGGCGCAGTTGAAGCTTAATATAATTAGAATGATATACTTATATTATATTCAACTTAAGTAGGCATCTAAAAAAAATCATTTTAAAGTTTTAACTTTAATGATTTATCGTTCGATTAACTATTGCCGTATTTCAATACCCAATAACGTTATTTCGATTCGTTTGGTTTATCTTCAATTTTCGTGGATTGTTTTTTACGATTGTTTATCTCGTGAATGCGCCGCTTGAAAAATTAAAACAAAGCAAAGCAAAGGCCGCCGACGTCAGCATCAAAAACAGCAGCTGAGAGCAGAGAAGAGAAGAGAAGAACAGAGCCTCAAGCAACATTTGCTGCATGGGTTAAATGAAAGCGCACAGGGAAGAGGGGAGAAGGGAAAAGGGAAACAGGGGGTACGGAAGGGAAAGCCAATCCAATATACTTTTCAAAGCAAACACAGAAGACTTGAAGCCAAGCGCTGGCTAAATCGAAAGGCTAAGGCTCAACTTGAGAGCAAAAGTAGCTGGAGAGAAGCTGGAGAAGCAGCCAATCTAGTGCCAAACGAGCAACCGAAAAATGCACGAAAAACAGTTGACACGACGCACAGATACCCTGTACGAAAAGCCAAGTAATTTAAGTATGAAATGATAACGAAACAGGGCGTATACGTAATGTGGATTAAGAACTAGATAAGAAAGAAATTCTGTACCCAAGTCTAAAGCAAGGTTCAGAAAGAGAAATTTTAATTCTAAAACAAGATTTTTGTACTGAAAAAAGGAATTTTAATTCTAAAACAACATTTAAAAACTTTAAATATTAGTTTAATCTTAGAAGAAGCTGAGAAAGTCCCTCGATTAAGAATTTCCATTAACAATTTTTAAGGTTCTCAGATTTCACTAATTCTCAGTTTAAAACATTTTTGCTTAATGTGATCTTATTTAATATAATTTTAAAGACGAATGTTCTTGATTTTAAAAATAATCCTTTTTTTTAGTGTTGCCCAAAGACTTAATTAAAATTATTTGAATCATGAGTTTAAAAATTATGTTCTCGATTCAGTTTTAAATCAATTTTTCTTTTTATAGTTTTCATCCTTCTCTCCTCTCTGATCAAATACACCCTCTTGCCTTTGTTAGTCGTATTCCAGGGTATATTACAGCATCAACCACATATGTACAGTAATAGTAATAGAAATGGCACAGCAACTGCCTCAGCTTCAGCTACAGCTTCAGCCTCAGCTTCAGTTACTGGCGTTTGCTGCCCTCTGTTGATGTGTTTTATCTTATCTGCACTGGCAGCGACGTCGACTGCGACGGCGACAGCGACTGCGACCGCGGCGTCAGTGTTTGCGTTGGCGTTGGCGCATCCTGAAGGTTTTTATCTTGGCGTCATGTTGATGTTTGTCGGAAACTTGATTATTTTCGCTGCTTTTTTTTTATTCGCCTGCTCCCAATAATGTTGCTGCTGCTTTTGCTTTTGCTGCAGCTGCTGATGTTCTTGCTCTCCACATGTTGTCTGTGGCTGCTGCTGTTGTTGTTATTGCTGTGCTCAGAGCTGGGCAGCGAGCGATGCTCGTGACAGAACGTTTACTTTGAAGCATGCTTTAGAGTCCAGCAATTTTCCAATGCTTACCTTTTCATTGCTATTTTCAAAACTTAATGGCACAAAGGCATTGCTAATTAAGTTTCTCTTTATAAGTTTGTAGTTAGTTTTCGCTCATTTTAGGGATCTCAAATGCTAGCTTAAATATATGTATATAGTTTATAGTTTATCAAATCAAACATTCTTTGAAGCGATAAAACTACTCTTAAACTTTCTTCTAAATTATCAATAGTAAAAATCGATAACTATAACAAAAACAGGTTTTCAATTAATTTTCACTCTTTAGAGTTTTAAAAAGCTAACTTATACGATGATAGTTTATATTTGATCAAATTAAGTGTCCTTTGATTCTATTATCTACTTAACTATCGATAGTAAACAGCTATAGCTGTTATTGATAGCACTTATATACTTAAATCAAGTTTATTCATCACATATTACATTTATTATTTATTATTCTTTGAAAGTAGACAAACAGGTCCGAAACTATCAACTTCATATAAAATATGAGTAAAAATACAACACTAAACAGCGATAACTTTTATTGATAGCATTTAAATGCTGAAATCAAGTTTATCGTATTCAAAATATTAATTTTTGCTTTTCATTTGTAGAATGCATCAGAAGCATTAATCAGTTATTTAATTTATTTTATTCATTCATTTCTTTTTTACAATCAATTTCATTGCTGACTATTTATCGTGTCATATATGTTATATATTGAAACTAGGAAAACTAGTTCGAAACTATCTGCTTTACATAAATAAGCAGTAGTAATAACATTATCGATAGTAAAGAGCAATAAATACTTAAATAAGGTTTATCTTTCATATTAAAAATATGAATTTTTACTTTTAATGATTAATTTGTCCATGCAACATAAGAACTGATCATTGTAGCCCAGCTTTTATTCATTCACTTCTTACTTACTATTGTTGTCATTGCTGACTATCGATAGTTGTGGCGTCTGTCGTGTCACGCGGCCATCGCTAGTGACTCTGCTGGCTGGCTGACTGACTGAATGACTCGCTGACTGAAGATGTTTGTGCTGTGCCCGCAGCGTACAAGCGGAAGCAGCCAAACAGCAGGCGAGAGGCGGCGAGGGGAAGACGAAGGCGAATGGAGGCTGTTGTTGGAGTCAAGGATTAGCCCAAATGTGCTCTGTATGTGTGTGGCCATAAGTGTGTGTGTGTGTATATGGGAGAGACCAAAGAGTTTTGTGACTTCAATGTAAATGCAACTTTAAGTCGAAAAAAAAACAAAAGACTTTACAACCATTCAGTTGTCGTCCTGGTTGTCCTGGTTGTTCATATTGTTCGTGTTGCTGCTGTTGTTGTTCGTCTTATACTTGTTGTTGTTGTTGTGCTGGTAAAAACAAGCATAAGTAAAATAAGTTGTAATAAGAGCAGTTAACAACAAGGACTAACCAAGGCGAGGCAAGGCAAAGGCAAAGGTAAAGGCAAAAGGTAGAAGGCAAAAAGCAAGCAGCAGAAGCAGGAACACGGCTGAAGATGAAGTCGTCGTAGCACACCTGAGCACACACACACACACACACATATGCATGCATGCCAGAATTTCCCTCTCTCTCTCTCTCTCGCTTCAGCTCTTCGTGCTGTCGCTGTCTCGTTTCGCTTTCTCTGACAACTCCTTTAAAATGTAGTTACTGTTGTTATTATTCAACCTTAATGAACTTAACAAGCTCGCACGACGACGATGAGGACGACATGCCAGGATACTGCTGCCGCCAGGACATCAGCTCCTTGAGTTGGACACAGCGCTGACTGCCCGACTGCCATGACTCCCCATCAACAAACAGTAAAGAGACAAACAGACAGACAACCGGACGGACGGACGGACGGACAGACGGACAGCGCAACAGACACATACGTTATGCAACAGAGTGTGTGTGCTATGTGTGCGTGTGTGTTGTGTGTGTGGCGAACGAAGTTGCATGTTCATGTCGCAAGAAATTTCAGCGCTCAATGGCGCAGGGTCACGTAACTCAAATAAAGCGCCCCAGTCAGTTGGTCGCTCGGTTGTTGTCGGTAGTTGCTAGTTGGTAGTTGCTTGTACTACCAAAGTACCCAAAGCCAAAGCCAAACTAAACCAACCCGGACTCGCAGTCGCTGCCGGAGCCGGAAAATAAGGCAACTGAAATCTCAAACACACTGAATCAACAAGCAGTAAATACGCGACAAGTGCAGCTAGCAAATTCCCCCAAAAAAAAAAAAAATTACACTGGAATTTAAGACTATGATTTAAACAAGTAAGAAAACTACAGTCGAGTGTGCTCAACTGTGGGATACCCGCTACTTATTGTGAATAAAAGCAAAATATACCATAGACTACAAAATATACCGGATTGTCAGAGGTGTTTCTTAAATAACTTACAATTTTTAATTGATCGCATTATTGTCTGTTTACAAATTCTCTAGCTTCAGAGCTACGCTTGTTATTAGATTTTTATCGATTTTCGGAGCAGAAGTGGGCGTTGTAAATATTTAAAACAAATTTGATCTGCTCAGAAACATAACAAGTTCCGTCGGACAAAAATGATATCTGTATGATATCTCTAGGGAAAATATTGAAGTGATTTTGCGATAATCGAAGAAAATATTGTGTTTTGATGTATTCAATTTATCTTACATACAAAAAGCAACTTTTTTTAATATATTCTATTATTAATCGTAATAATCGTTTAATTTGAATAAACAAAATTGCTAAATTTAGTTATTTATTTTTAAATATCTTTTTTTTCAGGATGACTTGCGGAACGGCTCAACCAGTGTGCAAGTGCGAGAAGAGCAGCATCCATTCCAGATTTTGAATGGATTTTGCCATCCATATGGTCCTCCAAGTCCTTCCTTTTAGTAGTTTAATTTAGAAATATTAAATATTAATAAATATATACAATTATGTATTATGCATTCATATTATATCATATTACTTAGAAAAAAGTGCATCTAAAAATATGAATTTTTAAGTTTATGTATCATTGATTAATAAATAATTATAATAATAATAACAAATAATAAATAATCTATATTGAATATACATAAGAACATACATAAAATTTAATAAAAAATAAATAAAAAATCATTTTTAAATTGGAGAGGTTTTTGTAGTTTTGTCGACTTCTTTAAAATTACAAATTTGAAATTGGCGCGCTAAAAGCTACTGCAACTATTTGAAAACATAAACTAAAACATACTTTCAGGGAGCATTTGAATTGCAAATATCAAATTGGCATTGTAAAATTGTCAAATTTTGTAGCATACTTTGGGGATGACCCAATTTAAGACGTCATTACGAAATTGATCAATAGATGGCGCCACTCCACCTGATGTACATCTACTTGCTGCTGATTTCTGTTCGCCTGGTATTTCACCTGCAGAGTTGATACTTTTTGACGGCTGACGTTGGCATCGAGAGGCCAACAACAACAACCATAATGGCAAAAATGGTTGTTGCTTTCATTACTTGTGCTGTAGTTGTTGTTGTAACAAATTTCCTTTTTGGTCGGTTGAATTCAAATTTTAAATTGGCGCTAAGCAATTTTAAATTTTTTATTGCATACTTTCAGGTTGCAAAAAGGGTAAATTTTAGAAAAAAGGCTATATCTCGGCCATATTCTGCCACTTTTTCAAGGGACACATATTGCCAAGATCGTAAGGACCAGCTCCATCGATTGGCATCAAAAACTTATTATTTTTCCGTTCCGTTTGGAAAATTAAAAATACGTAATTTTGAAATTTAAGGATAACTCGAGAACCACAAGGACGATCAGGATCAAATTTGGCAGGATAATAGTCCTTTTAAATACGCTTTGATTGACACAGGACTTGCAAGGATCGAAAGAGATATAACGGAGATATAGCTTTTTTTCAATAAACAGTTTATCACAGATTTTTGTAGCATACTTTTGACCCAATTTAAGACTTCATTTCGAAATCGATCAATAGATGGCGCCACTCCACCTGATGTACATCTGCTTGCTGCTGATTTCTGTTCGCCTGGTATTTCACCTGCTAACTTGATACTTTTTGACGGCAGACGGTGACATCGACAGGCTAACAACAACAACAACCATAATGGCATTGGTATTGTTGTTGTAACGGGTTTTTTCTCTGGTCGGTTGCATTCAAATTTCAAATTAGCGCTAATATTTTTAAATTTTTTATTGCATACTTTGAGGGTGCAACAATGGCAAATTTTAGAAAACAGGCTATATCTCGGCCATATCCTGTCGTATTTTCAAAGGACACATATTGCTAGGATCGTAAGGACCAGCTCTATGGATTGGCATCAAAAACTTATTATTTTTCCGATCCGTTTAAGAAATTAAAAATACGTAATTCAGAAATTTAAGGATAACTCGAGAATCACAAGGACGATCAGTATCAAATTTGGCAGGATAATAGTCCTCTTGTATATGCTTTGATTGGCATAGGACTTGCAAGGATCGGAGAAGATATGTCCGAGATATAGCCTTTTTTCTGTAAAAATTGTATTACAGATTTTTTGTAGCATACTTTGAGGGTGTGACAATGATTATTTATTGAAAACAAGCTATATCTCGGACATATTTGGACTTATTTTCACAGGACTTGTATTGCTAGGATCGCAAGGACCAACTCAATTGATTGGCATCAAAAAAGTATGAGATTATCTAAAGATCCAATACTTCGTCTTTTTGGTATACAAGATTTGTTTAATGTCTACAAAATTGTACAAAATTGCAAACAAAAAGTGCTTATAAATTAAATATAAAATAATTAACAGGATATTCAGATTTGCACTTAGAGATATTAGATAGTGCAGCGAGAGTTGAACTAAAACTGTTCCCAGTTTTATGTTTGGTATAAGAGTCGCTGCTTCGTCCTTTGTGTCCTTCGTGCCCTTAGTTGGGTAACATAAAAAGCGACGCCAGTCGCTGAAGTGCCAACAGTCGGCTGTTGTCCGCCAACGAAGCTGGCAATGCGGCGGCTTTCGTGATGATTTACAGTCTTTGTTTAAGTACGGAATGATCTGAAAATGTATGAGAAATAATTTACGTAATTCAGAAATATTAAAGTGACCTTAGAATAATACTTGCAGTCTATAATAGTTTGATAGATTGACGACTTCTTAATATCGTGTATGAAGTGTTGAGTTTCTGAATAAAAATCATATTAAAATGCATTAGAAGGAAATATAATAGAACAAATTAAATTTTCTTATATATTCCTTATATTAATTTGAATTTAAAATATTTCTTTAATGCTAAAAGTAAAGAAGAAGTTAAAGCGAAGAAATTAAGTTATTGATAATGCATTAGAAGGAACAATAATATACTTTTAAGAAGCAGACAGCAAATCTAGGGAAAGATTTTAAGTGATTTTGGGATAATCCAAGTAAATATTGTGTTTTCATATTAGATTATCATAGAAACCTTTTTAATACTTTCTGTTAATTATTTGAATTTAAAATATTTCTTTAATGCTTAAAGTGAAGAAGTTAAAAAGCTTCTTGAGGGCTTTAAATGTTCATGTGTGGCATAAAAAAATTATGAAAGTAATTCAAGATAAAAATAGGATAAATAAAGATAAAAATATATAAAGGTTCCTCCACGTTAGAGATAGAAAAATTTATTAGCTGTGTATATAAAACCTAAGATTTTAAGATATAAACGTCAGCTAAATAACAGAATTCACCCAAGCTACATTTTAGTTAATTTACGTATCATTTCAATCATAGTTCGAGGACTGCTATTTCAATGTTTTCAATGGCAATGTGCAGCTCATTGAAATTTCAGCTCAATTATTGTCAACTTGAATCCAATCTGCTCGACGCAATGATGAACAATAATAGTATTAGGCATGTGAATGTGAATATCTGTGCACAGAGTTGGCCAGAGTTTAATCATTGTTCAACATGCAACGAGAATGTTGTAATTGAATATTTAGTTCTTTGTTCAGCTATTTGTAAACACAGCGCTCAACATTTGGCCATTTTCGTTGACCGCGGGCCATTTTACCTTTATGAAATTTATTTATTGAACGGAAGGTTTCATGTTTAGGTCATCGATATGCAAATTGATTGACAAGCCCCCATAGCTGCATAGCTGCAGAGTTTCAGCTGCGGACTATTTCAATTCCAAGCTTGCATTTTGCGATGCAGCCAGGAATCCAATCCGTATTGAATCAAATCAAATTCAATCCAATTCAATTCGTTTCAATTCTCGCAGCTGCTGCCGTATTATATTTTTATGCCATTGCTTGTTTGGTCCTTCAATTTGATTTCCTCACACACACACACACCTGGCTCTAAGCTGAAGTGGCCAGCGAGTCGGTGATTGGAAGAGGAGCAGAAGCAGTTCCTTTAGCTTTGCGGTGGCCATTTGACATAATTAATTGTAACACAGAACAATTACGTGCCCCGCCCCCACTCGCCCATAACCCGCTAGCTATTGTGGCCAAAAGCAGAAGGGAGACGGGAGAAGGGAGACGGAGACGAAGACGAGGACGTGGGCAGGACAATAAGGATATACATTTTAATTAAAGCACCTCGAGCAACTAATTACATTCCCACAGCCAAATGCGATGGCGATGGCGACGGCGACGGCGATGGCGACCAACCAGCCACACATCTACATATGTGCATAAGTGTGCATGTGTGTGTGGGTCTGTGTGTGTGTGTGCGTTTCGAGTCTTTGTGTGCGTTCATGTGACCAAGAGAGCAAATGCCCTTACACCGTGTGCGCCATTTGTTGTTGCCAAATGTCCTTGAGCAACTACCTTCATCCTTTCCCTTTCCCTTTCCATTTCTCTTGCTGTTGCTAGCTCTCTTTCTTTCTTTCTTCCCCTTCCTTGTTCATCTTCCTCTCCTAAAGCTTTCATTGAATTTCAAGCAGTTGCAAAACATTTCCATTGAACTTATTTTATATTGTTTCAATTCCATTACTTTATCAAACGCTTGTACCATTCCATCATTTCTAATACATGCCTAGGGATTTATGGATTCTATTTCCACTGTTCCTTATCGAACCCTGTAACTGCATTCGTATATGACAATCAGACAATCACAAACCCATCTAATCTTCAAGTCTATTCGCAACGTTCTATTCGCATTTTGCTCGCCATATTCAATTCCATTTCGTTGCATTTCATTTCGATTTTGTTTCATTCCACTGTTCTGTTTCACATTTATCATTTTTGGTTCCATTTCCCATTTAGCTCGCTTTTTCCACATCCATTTTGTTTCATTCCAGTGTCTTCATATTTTTTTGCCACTCAATTCGTTCTATCTGGCTCTCTTTAATTCCATTTCATTCCATTCCATTTCCATTTTGTTTCATTCCACTGTCTTGTTGCAATTTATCACATTTTATTCTTCACGCTTCGTTTTATCTTTGTTTCGCTGCCACTCTTCAATTCCATTTCGTTCCATTCCACTGTTCCTATTCGCAGCACTGCACTTCCCTCATTCATTCTATTCTATTCGCTTCGTTCTATTCTCATGCGTTTTCTTTTCATTTAAAATGTATCACAATTCCATACCTGCTCATTGTCATTTTTCGTTTCGTTTCCCCCGTTCCAGTAGACCAGAAATAAATGTCTTTGCGGGCATTATGTTTATGTTAATTGTTGTTCTGACTGCTCTCGTTCCACATTGTTTTTGTCTCTCGTTGTTTGCTTCTGTTCTGTTCTGTTCTGTTGTTTTCATTACTAATTGTTGAATGATAGCAATGAAGGAGGCTGAAGACCCAAAAAATGGGGGAAAGGATCAAGACAGAAAGGCGAAAAAACCCCTTTGCTTCAGTTCTTAGCAGTCCTTTTAGCCAGTTTCGTTTCGTTCGTTTAGTGCCGTTAACATGACACTTGAGGCTTAACATCTCTCGCACTCCCTTCTCACCCTTCTTGCTTGTCATCAGCGTCAGCGTCGAAAGGATACGCTTTCGTCCTCATCCTTTCGGAGGCTGTTTAAAATGTGTTAAACCGTTAAATGAAATTGAAATTCTTGGCGCGTTTACTTGATT
Organism: Drosophila kohkoa; assembly: GCA_019972355.1. Lineage (NCBI taxonomy): Eukaryota > Metazoa > Arthropoda > Insecta > Diptera > Drosophilidae > Drosophila > Drosophila kohkoa. The sequence goes on from BJEL01000025.1 coordinate 49,708, forward strand.
ATCCTGTCGCCAATAATTAAATGTCGTCGCAACAAGTTGCCACAAGAAGTTTGCAAAGGACAAAGCGGCTAAGGACTCATAGCGGCAGCTCCTGCTTATAAATTGTACTCATTAAAATATTTTAATTTACTTTGCCAGCCGATTACCAGCTTAGAGTCCCAGAGGCAGAGAGAATTAATGCTCAACACATTTTGTTTTCGTTTTTTTGCTGTTCTCTGTTTGCTGTTTGCGATAAAGACGCAATAATTGGCCGCAATCGTGAAAGGTTACAGCCAAAAGGGGAGAGAGAAGGAAGAAGTCTAATCTGGAGCGGTGTCAAGTGCGTGAGTGCTGCAAATTACCCAGAAAATGTCATCAAGTCAATTTTCGAGAGGGGGAAATGAGAAAAGTAATCAACGCCTCAACATAAACTCAAAGTCGAATCTAACCTCAAAATGTTAACCGATGAACGAATTGCGACAATGAGAAAGAAAACAACAACAAAAAAAATGAAAAGAACAAACAAACAAAACGCAGCAAGTGCCTTAAAATTTAAATCACTTTCCCCAAAAGCGTCGCAATACAAATCCCTCACTTCTTCTCTCTCTCTCTCTCTCCCTCTCTCTCTCTTTTCTCGCTCCTCACACACTCGCTGCTCTATATAAATTATATTTTGAGGGTAAATAAAACACTTAACGCCCTTTTAGCGGTTGATACTCCACCTCCCACAATCTCCCCACAAATCCAACCCCGCTAAGCAAACCCGCTACACGCTCTGTTAACGTCGCGTCCTCGCGCAAGGATTCACAGTTAAAAAAAAAAGAGGAAGACAAAAAGAAACACGCTTTAAAAAAACAGCGAGTGTGAGACAAATACTGTTAAAAGTCGAACAATAAATACTCTTAAGGGAATTTTGATGTAAATAAGTTTCAGGCAAAAATTGTAAAAATTATTCTAGAAATTCTTTTGTATGGGCAAAAACGTTTATTTACTACGGATCTGGTATATTTTGCACTCTATGGTATATTTTGTATGTACTATATTAATATACAAATTAACGAATTTGGTATATTTTAAGTATTTTTGATATATATTTTTGGCACATTTTAAGAATAATACCGCGCATGCATCACCGACCTCATGAAGTATACAGTATATTCGAGATCAGGAGAGTCTGGTATATTTTGTGCTCTATGGTATAATTCTGAATTTAGTACTCTGTCAATATACCAAATACAGCTTTTGGTACATTTTAAAATAAATACCGCAGGGGTAGCGGCAATCTCACAGTCGAGCACGCTCGACTTTAGCTTTGTTACATGTCAGTACTTTTGCAGTATATTATTTGGTATATTTTACGAAATACTTTTGTATGAGAAAAAAACGATGCTTTGACAGACAATATGGTATATAAATATATCGAATATACCAAATATATCATTTGGTATATTTTTATGGTATATTAATTTGGTATGTTTGAAAAGAGTTTTGCTTTTATTTTGAATGGGTAGCGAGTATCTCTTCTTATCATACTTGTTTTACATATTCCTAGAATATTATCTATGCCTGATACCCTGCAAAAGTGTGCCGCAAGACGTAACACACATTATGACATAATTATCATGCCCTCTCCAAGGACAAAGTAAGCGAGCACATTGTCGCAGCGGGCGTTCTTTAAGCCATCATTACCAAAATGGCCTGCAGCTGAACGACGAACGAGCAAGAGGAAAAGGAAGATGAGGATGAAGGCGAAGAGAGAGAGAGAGCGAGAGAGAGACAGAGAGCGGTTGCCAGACTAAGACTAAACAAATTTGTTGCCCCGTTGCCTCCCTGACTGCTTTCCTGACTGTCTGCCTGGCTGACGTCTTCGTCAGCTTTACTTTTTCTCATAACTGTCAGCTGACAGCTTCAGCTTCAGCTGCAGAGTTGCCACCCCGCCTGCTGCTGCTGCTGCTGCTGATGATGATGATGATGATAATGATGATGATGACGACAACAAACTTTGTTGCCGCTTTGTTGACGTTCCACATTTTCGGTTTGACTTTATTCTTTTTGCCACTTTTTGGCACTTTTGAGGTGCACCTTTTGGGGTAGCTTAGTCGATATAAAAGTAAACTCTATCTATATGCAAATCAAATCAATGCTGAAGCATCACTTGGTAATTATAAATACATATTAAATATTTCATGCTCTATATATACTACTTCCATTTTTACAGGATATTTTGCAGTCGTTCAACTTCAGCTTACAGCTGCCAGCTGAATTGTCTCTTCAGTTTGTTGGCTTTTTGGTTTTGGCTGCACGATTTGACATTAACCTGTCAGCGTCTGCCTTGAATTTTGTATTTTATATTAAGTATTTATGGGCGTGGCGCGCCCCCTTTTTTATATTTTTTCGATTAATCGTAAGGTAAATCTGTTGCCATTGCAGAGTTGAAGTTGCTTTTGGGTTGATTAAATGAATGAACTGAGAACTTAACCTAGTTATCGAATGTGTTATCGGGTATCGATAAGTTTATTTTTTCGATTTCTTCAACTTGCTGATGAATTGATTGAATGAATGAATTCAGAACTTATTTACTTATCGATATCAATGAATTACCTAGACATAACATTGCAGAATATTATCGGTATCGGTAAGTTTACTTCATCGATTAATCGCAAGGAAAATCTGTTGCAGATTTGAAGTTGTCTTTGGGTTGATTGAATGAATGAATGGAGAGCTTGACCTAGTTATTGAAATCTATGGATTACTTAAAGATTCCTTTGCAAAGTGCTATCGATATCGATAAGTAATCGCAAGGCAAATCTGTTGCTGCTCAACACTAGCAGTTGCTTTTAAGTTGATTAAGTATATGATGGGAAAACTTAATTTAGTTATTGAAATCAATAAATCACTTAAAGTTGGCATTGTAAAGTGTTATCTGTATCGATAACTGTATTTTATGAATTATTCACAAGCCAAATGGGTTGCAGTTTCCAAATTGAAGTTGCGTTTGGGTTGATTGAATGAATAATCGGAGAAGTTTCCTTACTTTACCTAGTTATCTTACTTTACTTAAGTTATCGGATTCGATATGTTTATTATTATCGATTAACGGAAAGTTAGTTGGAATAGCAGACATAAACTTTTGAGTTGATTGAATAAACTGAGAATTTATTTAGTTATCGAAATCAATTATATGTGTTATCGCTATCGATAAGTTTATCATTGATTTACCAATCGACCTGCACTTAAATATTCCATCAGCAACGCTTTTTAAGCACTTGCTTAGCATATCAACCACAGCACGTATATCAATCTCTCTTCTTCTCTTTGTCTTTGTCTCTGTCTTCTGACTCGTTTTTTTTTGTGAATAATCCCCGCATTGTAGCTTTTCAGCTTTTTAGCCGCCTACAAAAAAAGCTTGGCGCCATATGAAAATTCAATTGACGCCAGTGATTCGATTTGTGTGCTTCGGCAACGAGGCGACGCGACGCGACGCAACGCAAAACGAAACAAAGGCGAAATAAAATCAAGCGAAACATGAAAAAATCAAATAACAAAATTTTTGTTGTTGGTGGCCCGCGGCGCTTTGAAGCAAGGCGCCAACTGTTTTGATTAGATAAAAGCGGCGAGACCGTATGAACGTCAAAAGTAACGAGTGCGAATGTGGCAGCAATAACGAGAAGCAACAAACGCGTGAAAGGAAACGAGCGCATCGCGAGATGAGTTCAAAAATCGCCTCGAGGGCGAACATCTAAAAATCAGGAAACAACAACAGCACAATTGTGTTGTGTTCTGTTCTGTTACCCCTTGCCCCACTCCACTCGTTACTCTCTCCACTCGCCGCTCGTCACTCTCGACAACAAGATGCCGCTTCAGGCGTGGACTGGCTGCCCTCTTGTTGAATGTGGCAACTTTTGGCTTACAAATTGTTTTTAGTTTGCACAACTTTTAATTTGGTTATAGTGTGAAAATGTTTGTTCCCTCTTTCATTCATTTTTTTCACTCTCGCACACCCTGTAATAAAATATGCCCAGCGGGTAGTTTCGCTAACACAAACTAAATTGATTGAATGACTTAATTGTTTAACAAATGAGCTCAATATTTGTTGTTTATACAGTCATAAAATTCAGAAGTCGCTCTTTTAAATTTTGATAAAAGTAAAGCTAAAATTTAATAAATATATTCTCGAGCTTAATTCCAATCTTTGAACGAATAATAATAATAATAAGTTTCCACAACTCGGGTTTTCGGGTTTCCTACGTTTGTGAACTATGTGAAAATATCGAAACCTAAAGTATAAATATCGAACACCAATTTTCGATAGATTTTTTCAGTCACGCGATATTTTATCGAGGTGAAACCGAAACGGAGCTCAACAAAGCAAAAATTTATAAGAAAAATGAACGCAAATTGCTTTACTGATTTTAAAAAAACATTCTGCTTAAATTTTTTGTTGATTTTGATCGCTCGCTTATTGATAAAAGTTTATTTACACACTAAGAAATTTAAGGTTGCCGATTTTTTTTTCATTTGTGGCTGAGGAAACGCCAAATCGAAACTTGATCAAATTTGAAAGAAAAAACTAAATGGCTGTGGCAACGAGGGCATAAGAAAGTGTATATAAAATATAGCGATAGTTTAAGCGTTCATTCAATAGTTTGTACGAGTTGGCAGCACTGTTAAATAAAAATAGATTGGCAAAAATCGTTCAAACGATCAAAAAAGGAATCAAAAAAGCGACTCACAAAAAGTCAAACTAAAAAACAACTCAAATTTCGATCATAATTTTTTTCTATTTCTATTTATTTGTAACAACAAACAAAGTAAAACAAAGTTACTTCGAAATGTAACGAAAGTTGAAGACTGAAGACTGTTTGAAATCAATATTATATTTGCTACAGGGTATTTGCAAGTCTATCATGCTCGGTACTGTATACGCTTTAACTTGTTTTCTATTTAATTTTTTCTATTTATTCAAAGTTTGCCGCACAAATTAATTTGCATTTTGCCCACGCACACACAAAAACACAACATTCCCCCGCTGTTCCTCTCTCTGTTCCTCTCCCTCTTCCTCCTTCTTCCTATCTCTGCCCCTGGTCACTTTTTCAATTAGACAAAGAGGGAAGGCAGTGTTTGCATGCCAAGCCACAATTAGATGGCAATTAATAAACTAAAGATACAAGACGGCGTAACAGCGAAAGCAAAGGGGATAAAGTGGGGAGTGGAAGGGAACGCGTGTCCTGTGGAACAAAACAGGACACGCGTCCGACACAAAACGACATTTGTTGTGGTGCATTAATCAAACAAATCAATTTTCATATACACAAATGTATTATATATGAATAGCAGCAACATCGACGATGACGATGATGATGAAATCTAAGACCAGAAAGCACTCACAAACCCCCCCGCAACCCCTTCTTCTTCCACTACAATAACTACAGGTTGAGGTCAGTTGGGGACTTTAGTTGGGGTTTCGTTTCTCCCCTATTCATAAATGTAATAAAAAACCCTAAAAGCTCACACGTCAAACGCAATTCAATTGCTACGTTTCTCCTTCTTCCTATCTGTCTCACTCTTTCTCTCTCTCTCTGTCTCTCTCTCTCTCTCTGTGACAGTTTTGTGTTGGGACAAGTTTGTTGCTGGTGCCAATTATCAGCGCTATTACCGAGTCGAGCCTCAATTCAATTTGTTTGACGTTTCAAATGGCTTCGGCTTTCAGCTGCTTTTGGCCACATGATACGCTCAATGAGTGTACTCACACTATTCACATTCGCATTCACATTCGTTTGGCTCAAGTTTTTCGCTTACTTTTGTTTTGTGGCCCCAACAAACTTTCGCATTGATAAAAGCCGCACTACGCTGCGTATGAGTAATGTCCCATCTCTCTACGAGTTTTCCTCTGTGTTTGTGGCTCATAATGAAAAGTTTGGCGTAATGAAATAAGCCAAAGTTTCGTTTCTTTTTTTTTTTGGCTTGCCAGCCAGCTTTCAATAATAACTGTAAAAGTAACTAGCAAAACTTTTGCCTCGTCTTCTCGCAACTTTTCTCCTTATTTATCTCATCTCTGCCCCGCTCTCTCAATCATTGTTGTTGTTGTTGTTGCTCTCTTAGCGGTGCTATCAATGCGATTATGAAGTGGCCATCGATGTATCCACTCCACTCTGGCACTTCACTCTCCTTCACTTCTCCTTCTCTCGGGGATTATTGCGTGTATCTTTCATCAGTGGCATCTTTATTTGCCCAGCACATAAACGGAGCGTTCACTTCTCTTTTCTTTGTTCCATTTCATCTCGTTTCACTCGTTCTTATTTATTTTCCCACTTCCTTACTTCCATTTTATCTCTGCTTTGTTTCATTATCGGCAACACCTCAGCTTAAGGTAGTCGATGTATTTTCTTTGCGTTCCACATTCCAATCGTTCCAATGGCAAAAACCGTAATTAAGCAACTTGCTTTTGTTCTTTTTTTAATTATTTCATCTAATCGATTTGTTATTCCTTTTTCATCTCCTAATTTTGACTCGATTCATTTAATTTGTTTTCACTTTGCTTGTTACTTGTACTACTTTCACTGTTCCACATACCAATCGTTGCTATCGCCACAATTTCAATTGAGTTGCATTTTGATTTAACCTCATTTTACTCATTGAAAGCGCTATATTTGTTCTATTTTCAATTGCTTCATTATCTTACCATTTAGCTTGTTCTATTTCCACTGTTCCTCATACCAATCGTTCCCATTGCATCACAATGTCGCTGAGTGTCTTAATACTTCAATTTAACTATATTTTGCTAATGTTCTATTTCCAATTGCTGCCTTTCTTATAAATTTATTTGCTCTATTTCCACTGTTCCACATACCAATCGTTCCTACTGTGTCCCAATATCGATTTCTATAGAGTTGCATTTTCTTTTTACTTAACTTGAGACATATCTTCCGCTTCATCTCATACCCTTTTCCTTGTTCTATTCCCGTTGAACCTCAAATGTCTTTATTGTTCGCAATTTCAATTAAGTTGCATTTCAGTTTAATTTATTTTATGAATTTTATGCTCATGTTTTCTTGTTCCATATTCAATTGTTTCATTTCTTATCTATTTATTTGTTCTTCATACCAATCGTTTCTCCTATGCCTTAATATCGATTTTCATAGATTTACATTATGTTTTTACTTAACTTAAAACATATCTTCTGTTTCATCTCATTCCCTTTTATTTGTTCTGTTTCCACTATTCCACATACCAAACATTCCCGTTGACCTCAAATGTCTTTATTGTTTGCAATTTCAATTCAGCTTTATTTTACCCATTAAAGAGGTCGCTTTTCATGTTCTATTTCCAATTGTTTCATTTAATAAATTTGTTATATAATATTTGTACTGTTTTGCATACCAATCGTTTCCACAGAATTGCATTTTCTTTTGACTTCACTTTTCAATTCAATCACTACATACACATTTTCTGTTTCATCTCATTCCCTTTTATTTGTTCCACTCCCACTGTTCCACACTCAGTGCGTTGCAAAACGTCACCTGCGTCCGCTAGGTGAGTCTATATTTTCCATGCTACTTATGTGCACTTCATTAAACAGCCATTGAAGTACAAACAAAGTGGGCAGAAATAACAATTAATCATAATTAAGCCGCAAAATGCACACATAATCATTTATTATGATACGGCCGGTAAGTGGAACCAGAGAGAGAGAGAGAGACAGAGACACCGAGTGAGGCTGAGCGACAAACTGAACTGGACGAGGATAATAAATTAAGTCAAAGAGGTCGTGTTAAGCTCCTGCGTAAGCCGTTGCCCTTAACTCTAACCTGCTCTATTGACTATTTGGCCAAAAGCCACCGAGCCACAAACCACAAGCCAAAAGCCAAAAGCTGGCCGCAGGTAGCTTCGGTTGTTGCGTTAATCAGGCGTTAAATTAACGCACTCATTAGCACAAATTACAAATTGAGCTGCCACCTTCTAGAGAGAGAGAGAGAGACAGAGAGGGAGGGAGAGAGAAAGGTGTGTTCGGTGTGTTTGGCCTGTCTCTGACCGTTTCATTCCCTTTCATTCCCTTTGCCTGCCAAGAGTTCGAAATGCCAGGCTAAGTCAGGTGCTTAATATAAATCACTTAATAATCAAGTGCAGCCGTTTAATTGACCGTCTGACCATAGTTCTATGGTTCTCTTCCCATTTCCTTCCCATTCCTTCCATCATTCCCTTTCCCATTCCCCATTCCCTTCTCTCCCCTTCTCATTTCATTCCGCACTGCGCCGCTGCTCTGCTCTGTCGCCTTTGTGCAATTAATTATTTCATTAGTTTGTTGCCTCTCAAAAGCTGACTGCTGCCAACTTCAGATGCTGTTCCACAGCCCTATACATATGTACATGTATATGTATATATGTATATGTATATAGATAAAACGCTCATATCACTCCAACTCTTCAGTATCTTCAAACATTAGAGACCAACTGGAAAAAATGTTTTTTCTTTTCGATTTTCGTGATGCATTCGCTAAGTGAAATCCAATCAAATCGATTACCACATTTGAATATGTTATAAGTTTATTAAAAACTCATACTTTAAAGTTGAAGAAGCTTCAATTTGCTAACTATGAACTTTATGATACCTTCTTTACAATTTTATGATACTTTCTCTAAGTGAAATAACAAAGCGATTAAAACATTTGAATAAGTTTACTAAGCAATAAATTTGAACCTAATCTAAAAAATGTTTGCTATTCTCTCTCTCTTCATTATCACAATCTTGAGACCCCAAAAAAAAAAAAAAAAAAAAAAACAAATTAATCTTTTATATTACACTTATGATTATCAGAGGGTTGAAGGTTCCGTCATTACCACTCTAAGCCTGGCAAGGCATTGTCTATTAAAATGTAATACTCTATATCTTAACCTAGTAAAAGAATATAAAATAAAATAAATAGAATGCAATTCTATTCTCAAAGTTATTTTGACAATGCTTATCCAGAAAACAATTTCTATATATCACAGAGAGAAAACAAATCAAGGTTGAAAAGTAAATTGCAATTTGGATTTAAGATCTTTTTAATCTTACCAAAAATCTTGAAACAAGAATTTTAGATTAAAAAAAAATGTACAGCAAGATTTCGTTTATCATACATCGTATTAAGATAAAAAAAAATCTTGTTTTAAGATCGAAATTCAAGAAGTGTTTTGGAGAATTTTAATACCGATTTAAGAATTTACCCTATAGAACTTTTTTTCTGTGTAGTAAGTAGATTTTTTATTACAATCTAAACTGTTATATGTTATAAATTCGAATACTTTCCACAAATATTTTTATTTTGATGTAAGACTTTGCCTTCTAGGTTCAATTTTGACATAAAATAATCTTGAATCATGGTTTCGTTCTTAAAGTTAGAACTTTTTTCTTGCTGTGTAGTAAATTGGTTTTTGAACTACAATCTCAAGTGTTATTTGTTACGCATTCTGAATATTTCACAAAAATATATTGTCACCTAATGATTTTATAGACGAAAATTGTGAAGCAAATCTACAAGGTATTCTTTCTTGTACATTTCATTGTCGTTGTTGTTGCTTTCGACATTTGACATTTAATTTAAGTTTTGCAATTTGCATGCGAATTACAACGACGACGTTGATTGAAACACTCCGCTTTCTCTCCAGCTGCATTTAAATCAAATCTATTGCCATGAACAACAACAAAAGCAGCCAGCAGCAAGCAGCAATAAAAAGGCAACAGAATTTGGCAAGTTTTTAATTGCCAGCAACCGCTGCCAGTGACAACCGCAGGAAACAAACTTTTCCTTCGCCCAATTCCGTTCCTCAATGTTTTCCCTCATCGTAATTATTTTTGCCTCGACATTTGCATTTGTTGCTGCGAGCTACGCTACGCTACGCTTAGGCTCAACACCAGCTCAATAAAATTACCAAAAAATGAAGCGAGCATCTTAATCATCGTCCACAACTTGCCCATCATCATCATCATCTTCATCGCCATCTTCATCGAAGATTTGGGTTGCAAATAAATCGAAATCGGAAACATAAAAAATAGAGACAAACCCCAAAAGAAAAAAAGTGTGCCGAAAGCAAACAGAACACAACAGAATAGAGCAGAGCAGAATAGAACATCGCAGTGTCGCGATAAAACCCAAGACGAACACCAGAACCAAGTCCAATCCCAATTTCCAATCCCAAGCCAAAGTTGCAGCCACAGCTTCAATCTCTGCCAGCTTTACTCGCTGGCCACATTCAAAGAGCGCACAACAAATAGTTAAAGACACTGCTGCACTGTGCGAAATTACTAGCACAAATGTAAGAAGACAAATTTTGAGTGCAACATGAAAAACTAAATTTGAATACTGATTAAATTGAAATCGTTTTTGTCTGTAAACATTTGAATATCTTCTTACTTTAATTTCTGATGTTTGTCTATCAATTTAATCAAATTTATTCGAGTTTTGTTTCTAATATTTCGAGCACAACTTGAGAATATCTTGTTCCTTTAATAACTGACTGCTATCCATTTGATAAAAGGGTTTTAGAATTTTGTGCCTGCCGGAAATGTATGTAACAGAAGGAAGGTGGCATCTCTGACTCCATAAAGTGTATTCTTGATCAAGACAGTATAGTTTATTTTGAACTTTATGGTATAATCCTAAATGTAGCATTGATCCAATATATACCAAATATGCATATCCTTCAGTATATTTTAATATTTTTGTGGTTTATTAAATGGGCATATTTTAATAATAATACCGCAAAGGCATATCTGACCCGATAAAATATGTAGTATATTTTGTACTCTATGGTATAATCTAGAATGCAGTACCTTCGGCATATATTTTAGTATTTTGTCCACAGACTTTGGACATATTTGGTATAAACTTGATTGTAATACTATATCAATATACCAAAAATGGCCTTCGGTATATTTTAGTATCTTTGTGGTATATTAATTTGGTATGTTATAAGAATAATATCGGACATTTTGGTATATTTGGTATAAACTCGAATGTATTACTATATAAATATACCAAATTTAGACTTCGGTATATTTCTTAGTATTTTTGTGGTATATATATTCGGAATATTTTAAAAATAATACCAGACAGTCTGGTATAATTTGTATTGTATGGTATACTCCTAAATGTATTAGTATAACAATATACTAAAAATAGGTTTCCGAATATTTGATTAATTTTTGCGGTATACTTTTGTATTTCTTACAGTATATTTATTTTGTATATCTTATGCCTTTCTAACCAAAAATATTCTCTAGTTTCAGTGAATTGCAATTGAGAACGTCAAAATATGGAATTTAATCAATACTTTTTTTTTGGTCAGTGTATCACTTGCTAGCCCTTTCCCTCTCACTTTCGCACTTCACCCCCGTCAGCTGTCCCTGAGCCCTGTGGTCGCGTCGTCCAAGTGTATTCGTATCCCTTGGCCAATCTCTCAAAGTGCCAGACATGCCAAAAGGACTAAACAATTTTCTGCGCTGGCAATTTTTATGGCCAAACGATAAGTAAAACGATATTGAATGTGTGTCTGTTCTCTCCCCTTTTTGTATCTGTATCTCAGATTTTTTGTGGGAAGTGATTGCAGCAAGCAAGAAGAAGGCAGATGGAGGAAGGAGAAGGAAGCGAGGAGGCCCATTAAATGGAGATAAGCATCGGCATTGTCCAAGGCAAAAGCATTTGCCCACTTTAAAGGCAATTGCCGGGCTTATTAGCACTTTGTTTTCTCCCTTTCTTCTTCTCTCTGGCTCTCTCATCGAGTTGAGCCAACTTTAAAGGTCAGCATTGGAATTGAGATTGGGGATTGAGACCGAGACTGAAACTGAAACTGAGACTGAGACTGGGATGCAAGCCTTGTTGTGTGTGTGTGTGTGTGTGTGTTCCGCATTCCCCAACAAAATTAGCTGCAGCCAGAGTGCGAAAGTGCGAATTGTGTAATGTTAAATGGTCACTGCCCATGCCAGAGCAGAGCAGAACAGAACCGAACAGAATGTTGCAAAGTGCCCCCAGCAGAGGAAATGCTGCGTTAAAAATTATGTTTACCGCTCTCGCCCCGCTTCTTCGCTCAGTCTGCTAAAACCAAGGGAAAAAAACATATATAGTATATATTCATGGCATTTATAAAAGTCATTTGGAACAGTCAACGTTGCAAAAGAACGCGCTGCGAGGCTAGACCCAGGGCCAGGAATATACATGGTGTATACATGGGACAGCAGGGGGAAGAGAGGCAGAAAGAGGAAGAGAAAGAGAGAGGGAGAGGAAGACTCTTACGGCACATGCAAAATGCGGCCATTACGTTATGAGCTGCGCTACAATCTGCAGTCAAGAAGATTACGACGAACGAACCTCAAGTAAAGGAAGATCTTAGGTAGGACCGGAGGAACAAAGATCCAAGGAGGTCCTTAACTGTGCTGGTAGAAGTTAGCTTCGTCTCAGAAGTTGCATCTTAAAAGAAACTTCACGAAGATCGTTCAGACACAGCAATTCAAAATATTTCAACCGGAGTTGGGAAAAGGCTGAACATAAACAAAGGAAATGCTCCAGGGTTTCCTTAACTCCGGACTTGTTCGAAAAATTGCCAAAACAAAACGCAACAAGCTTCCCTCTATCTAGCTTGCATATCATGAATATCACCCAAGCTTCAACTCATCCGTCTTTTGGTCCAAATCTTCGTAGTCTAAACTTGAAATCGATTCATTGTTCTCACTCATCACTTCACGTTCTCAGCACTTAATAATGAATGAATGAAATAAGGAAGTAAGGAAAAGACCTTTTTCACTCATACTGAATCTATTAATTTACTTTACTAAAATAGTCTAAAATCTAGTCTAGAGTCTTAAATCAACTCTTTACTGTTACGTTCTGAGCAGGTTGGTAAAAATATAAAGGCACATAAATGAAGAGCTGTCTTTCAAACATACTTAATTTTGTTTTATATACTGAAATACTCTGAGATAGTATATACAAGTAATAGACGAAAAGTCTCCAAAAACTTTTTTTTATTATAATTTATAATAAGAAAAAGACGCTCAGTATTCCTTCCCCTTACATCACAACGAAGACAACTTTTAATTGCTTGAGTTAATCCATTCCCTATTTAAATGTATTGCTAATTATTGTCTGCGCTGCAAAGTATGCTACATTTTTTTTAAAGTCTTTTAGCGTATAAGAAGAAACTTCCTCTAGTAAACTATGGGCTAAGTTTCAGTAATAACCTTTTTAATAGCGAAACTATGATACTATTTTCTATTGTTTGTACAGATTCTTTATTACTTTTGATTCCTGAAAATTTGATTGCAATATAGAGTGAGATAAAAATTGTCGATGTTATAAAAGAAATACTTTTGTGTGGGCAAAAAGCTTACTTATTACGGATCTTAGTTGCTATGGCTGGCAATTTGGTATATTTTGCACTCTATGGCATATTTGAAATGTATATCTCAATATGAAATTGAAATGTATATCTCTATGGTATATTTTGAATGTAGTACTGTTGTATCAATATACCAAATATAGCCTTTGGTATATTTTAAGTATTTTGTACCGCATTGTAGCTTTCTTAGTTGTTTTCTATAACTTCTTCTTATTCTTTCCGAAGATAACCGTAACTCTCCTTGAGCAAGCAGCGATATTCGAGCTGTCAATAAACCCTACGACATTCGCTGTAGAGTGCAAAAGAGGGAGGTGAGAATGGGGACTGGGAAGCAAATTACTTTGACTTTCGCTGCGCTTTTCGACGCGTTTTCGCTGGTTGTCCTTGTTGCTGCGGCCATTTGGAGTATTTTTCGGGTCTGCGAGCCAAGTGCAAGCGCAAAATGTTTATAATTAAACTTTAATGCGTATTTAATGAGCCCCGGCAATGGGGCCTTGAAAAAATAATGCCAACTTTCAATGCGAATGCGAATATGAATATGAAATCTACCCAACCACTCTTCAGTTTATCTCTTACTGTCTCAGTCTCCGTTTCTGTTGCTGTTGCTGTTGTTGCGTTATGCAATCCTGTTTACAAGGCCAAAAGTTTTTCGAAGGGAAAGAGCAGACAGACAGACAAATGAAACAAAGTGAGGACAGATGCTGGAATGCTCCGTATCCCCTGATAATATAAATTTAATCGTTCGCTTAATTGTCTTCATATGAAACCGAGTAAATGGTGTTAAAACTTTTGCAAACAAATTGCAACTAGTTGTAAGGAGTCCAGGAGCATGACGTTCAGGCAAGGACGCTCAGCACCAAGATGTCGACAAGGATCAGGACTTGAGACCGAGATGAAGACGGAGGCGGAGGCGGAGGCTAAGGGATGAGCATGACGATGATGACGATGACGACGACGAGTTGTGAACAAATTTCTAAACGCCACTCGAGCTCTCGCCACTGATACTACGCAAAGTTTAACAGCCAAAAGTTTACACACACACACACACACATATAGAGACTGTCTGTCTGTCTGTCTGTCTGTGGTTGGAAGGCATCCTGGGTTTTTGGCCAGGCTCTGGCTCGGGGCCAAAAGTTGCATCTCAAATGAAAATGCGCTTCAAAAATTTATGAAAAACCATTTGACCAGCAAAACGAAAACGAAAACGAAAAGAAACAAAACCAAACCAAATGAAACGAAACTGAAACGAGCCACATACAAAATGCAACAGTGTGTAATTGCTGTTCGCAATGCGAACGCACACTGGTTCCAGTTCTAGTTCCGGTTCCAGTTCCACATAACCTCAATATATGTTGATGTCTGTCATTTGCTATCTATCATCCTTTTCGGAATGGTTGGAACTAGTTCGTCATGTGAAAGCAAACTAGTTTCATATTTTCTCAATATATTTTAACATTTTCACATTTGCTATCACCCATTTCTCAATGTTAGAATCTACTTCGCAATGCAAACGCACACGGGTTCCAGTCCCAGTTCACGTTTTAGTTACTGTTCTACATTTTTTATCTGTCATTCATTTCTCAACGTCAAAAACTAGTTCGCAATGCGAACTCTAGTTCAAGGTTCAATTCCAGTTCCGGTTCCAGTTCCACATCACCTTGATATATATTGATGTTTGTCATTTTCTATCTCTTTTCTTTTCTCAATCGTTCAAACTAGTTCGCAATGCGAATCCACACTGGTTCCAGTTCCAGTTCTCCTTCCCTTTCCAATAATAGTTCCCGATTGTTCAAAACTAGTTTGAAATGTGAATGCACACTGATTCCATATCTAGTGCTAGTTCTAGTTCTAGTTCTAGTTCTAGTTTTAGTTCTAGTTCTAGTTCTAGTTCTAGTTCTAGTTCTAGTTCTTTTCTAGTTCTAGTTCTAGTTCCACATGTGCTCAATTTATCTTGATGTCTTCCAACTGTCATCCATTTATCAATATTTGAAACTAGTTATATACAGATTACTCTTATTTTACTTTCCACTCCTTCATTAAAGTGTTTATTTCAACTAGTTAATTGCAGAGCCATTTAAATGTGATAATATTAAAATCAAGCCAGTTTGAATATCGCATATCAACTCTTAACAAATCTTAAAGCTATACTCAATCAATATATCAATTAATTTTTGTTGCTTTGCTCATCGGAACTAGTTCCACTAAGCAACATTCATTGCCTTGCAAATGGATTAATAAATGAAATAATCAATCGCTTGTAACGACACAAATTCATCATGAAAACAAATCAAAACACTGTTCGATATTTCTTTGATATTTCAGCTAAAGTTATTTCATTCATAATTAATGCTTTTCCTCAATTAATAATAACTTCTTTGCACATTAATCTTGCTATCAAAATGAATTGAAATCGTTCGAGAATTCATTGTCAAAGCAGGCAAGACTTGCTACGCTTCGGATTGTGGATTGCGGATTGTGCAACTGTGTGAGAGTTTTTGTTAAACCTGGGCCTGCGTGCAGTCTGGGCACACTGGCAGTTGGTGTAAATGCCCAAAGTTTGATTATGCTGACACAAAGTAAAAAAAACCTGCAACTGCCAAAAGTTTCTCTTATAGAATATCGTTTGTTTTATTGCCGCCATAGCCAGAAAAAACTTTGCAAATTGCATGCACATGCACAAGCTGAATTCAAACACACACACATGTACACACACTCACACATACACAAATGAAGATTTCCTGCTACTTTTCGACAGAGTGTGAGAACTGTTGAGGACACATAAAGACATCATCTGATATAAGCACAGGAGCAGAAGCAAAAGCATAACTCAGCAAGCAGCTGCGTTCCAAATTGTCTGGGTATATAGGGTATGTATAGTCGATCATAATTGCAATACAAAGAAATATCGATGAGTATAATAACTATCGATAGTTTTTTAGGTAGTGTATCGAAATATGACACACTTTAAAACCTAAATATTACAATACAAGCAGGGTTATCTTCAAATAATGGATGCGCACCATAACTATCGATAGTTAAGAACTTCGATAGTTTCTAACGTAGTAAAACAGATTTGATTAAAAACTGTTTAGGACACTTAGAGGCATCATCAGCCAAACTCAGAATGCAGCTGCGTTCTAAATTGTCTGCAATATAGGGTATATATAGTCGATCATAAAGAAATTAATCTAAATTTGATTCAAACCAATTTCATATCGAAGTCTGACCAACAAAAACCTTAATGTTCTTAAATTAAGCGATGTGTATAATAACTATTGATAGTCAAGAAAAATCGATAGTTTTTTAGGTTGTCTGTCAAAGTCTGCTAAACTATAAAACATAAATGTTACAATGGAAGTAGGGTTATCTCAAACTAGAAGAAGAAAAATCAATAGTTTTTTAGGTAGCAACAAAAAACTATTATTAAAAAGTCGTACTGTTGCATTTATGTGCACTACCAAAAAACAGCATTTGAATGAATATCAGTTAGTCTTTAATATTAGTAATATTTTAGCAATTATCGATGTGTAAAACTATCTATATACTAAAGTATTGTAAGCACTTTGCAACTGTAACTTCAAACTCTTGTAGTTAAATTTATTAATCCTACCAACGACAGCATTCGAGGCTCTATAATATCAACAATCCATAATTGAACTATTAATTTAGCATACAAAGTGCCTCCAAGTCGAGGATGCTTCATTCTTATGAAATGGAAATGCACTGACTCTATAATATTACTAATCTAAAATAGATTAATTTATTTTAGCGTACATGGTGTCTGCAAGTCGAGCATAATACATTCTAATGAAATTGAAATGCACGGACTCCATAATACTATCAATTTAAAATAGATTCATTTATTTTCATGTACAGGGTGCCTGCAAGTCGAGCAAACTTAATTTTTATTAAATATAAATTCACTATAATATTACCAATCTATGATGAATATATATTATATATTACAAGGTGCCTCCAAGTCGATCATAATCCATTCTTATGAATGGAAATGCACCAACTTTATAATATTATCAATCTTAAATAGGTTCATTTATTTTCATATACAGGGTACCTGCAAGTCGAGCATAATACATTATAATGAAATTAAAATGCACTGACTTTATAATTTAAAATAGATTCATTTATTTTCATGTACAGGGTACGTGCAAGTCGAGCATGCTCCATTCTTATGCAATGAAAATGCACTGCAAATTTTGGTGTTCGTATATAAATCAATAAACTTATTCAATAAATGTCTGCAGCACTCGTTGACGCTTTCCGACATTTATGGCGACAATCATTATGCCCCGAAAATTCCCTTTCCCTCTCTCTCTATCTCTCTCTCTTCCTCTGTTCCTCTCCCCCGCCACGTCTTGATAATACCCACAGTTGGTTGGGCAGGTCATTAAACGCATAATCGATACTAATGAAGCGTCGGATTTACTTGCTGTTGGCAATTATTGTGAGACTGCAGCGTGCCAAGTTCTGTCCTCTCCCTAGTCCTCCTCCGTTGCTCCTTCTCTTGGCACTGCATCCGCTTCATGGCATAATAAATTGCCCCCCCGCTCTGCTCCTAAATATCTCTGATCTCATCAATAGAGTGTAGCTAAGCCCTCAAAATGTGCGTACGCATAAACGTTTTATGTGCTTTAGCTACAGCTTAAGCTTTAGCTTTAGCTTTAGATTTGGCTTTAGCTTTAGCTTCTTTTTCCTACTCCGAGATTTGTCCATTTACAGCCAAGGCGAAGACGAAGGCGGAGACTGAAACTCAAACTCAACTCAAGCTGAGGCTGCAACTTGCTTAATGAGCCTAGCAACATTTACCATGGCAGCACTTTTCAGCAATTTACAATGTTTCCCCCCCATAAATGCAAATGGCAAATGGCAGCTGACAAAAAAAAAAAAAAAAAACTAGTTCACACATTCGCTGTGCCATCAAAGTGGTCCATATAATTTAAGTAGACGCTCTTTAGATACCAGATTGTCACAGCTTCTGACGGATTAGGCGAGCTATCAAATTTGTAAGCAGCTTTCAACCAAATTCAATTTTTTGCGCTGATTTTAGCTTTAAAAAAACTTTAATTTAAACATTCTTTTAATCAACAATTTCTTTGTAGAGTTAGACTTATCTTTATCTAATCGCCATATTTACATTTATCTATAATTATATCTATGCTATCAATTTTGTAAGCAGGTTTCGACCAAATTCAGTTCTTTGAGCTGATTATAACTTAAAAAAAAACTTTAAAGAGGTACTTTTAAAGTTTACAAATTTTAAGTTTTAAAGTTCTTAAAGTTTTTTTTTAAATAACAAAATATATTCAAATTCAATAAAGTAACTCTCATACTAATCGCCATCTTTTAAATATTAACATTTATCTACAATTATATCTGTGCTATCAATTTTCTAAGCTGCTTAAATTCTTTGCGCTGATTTAGGTCTTAAGAATAGTTTAAACATTCTTTTAATCAACAATTTCTTTAAACAATTAAACTTCTTTTTATTTAGATAAAGAAGACATCTTTTAAATATTTACATTTATCTATAACTCGACATTTTATTTAGATTTCGCCACGCTTCACAGTTGTTTGGTTGTCGCCATTTATCAGCTGGCAAAAAGCAGAGAAGAAGAAACACACGCTAAAATTGCAATTCAATTGAGTGGAATAAACTTAGGGCGAGTTACGAGCGCCAACTTGCAAGTTATTTTATTCCAGCTGATTTTCAATAGCATTTGCAGCACAACGCTTAAATTTATGACTGCATCTCAAAGAGAGAGAGAGAGAGAGAGAGCGCAGAGGGGGAAAGCTGAAACAGTCTTTGAGAGACTACTTACAAAAGTCGCCTTAACAAAATGGCAATTCAATTGCGAACAATTGCAATTGCATTCAATTTCGCGGCTTATCAACGGCGCACACACATTAAAACCTCGAAAAGAGAATGTGTGACTATTGACTTGGAGAGACCCTTTTCAAGAAGTTGCACATATGGTATTGATTTGTAGAGACCCTTTAGTTATCATATTAAGAACCTAGAGATGAATGTTTAATACTAGAGCAAATGAAATGAAACATAATTAAGCTTAATGAAGAATGTATAAGTATTGACTTGCAGAGACCCTTTCAACAAAGCGTTCATTAAAATCAAAAGAAAAAGAAGATGTGAAAAATAACATTAAAACCAATAGAAGAATGGGTAAGATTGACTTCTTTAGAGAGCATATTACATGAAACACATTGACTTCTAAAGAAGAATGTACAACTATTGACTTGCAGAGACCCTTTCAAAGGAGTGTCAAAAGAAGAATTTGTGATATTGACATCAAATATTTTATGTGAAACACATTAACCCCAAATAAAGACTGTATAAGTATCGACTTGCAGCGACCCTTTCAAAAGAAAGACAAATAAATTTGGACTTGCGTAGACTCTTTAACTTTCATATTGAAACCACGAGATGAATATGTGGAGCATATTATAAGAGCACACATTAGAACCTACAGAAGAATGTTTTTAGACTTGCAAAGACCCTTTTAAATATTACATTCAAAAGAAGTATTTGTGATAAAGATATTGTGAAACATATTTAAACCCAAAAAAGAATGTGTAACTATTGACTTGATGAGATCCTTTCAAAAAAAGTGTATTAAAACCAAAAGTAAAACGTTTAGTATTGACTTACAAAGACCCTTAAGCTATCATATTATAAAAAAAAGATGAAAACAAGAGAAGATTGTGTAATATTGACTTCTATCGTCTCTCTAAAGAGCGCTATTACATAAAGTCCTAAGTCCTTAAACCGAACATTGTAATCAAATAGCAAATACATTATTATATTGTTTTCATATTGGAAAGATTGAATATATTACAGAAACATAGAATATTTAGTAAAAATGTTTGACCCATTATTGAATAATGTGCAGCTCCATAATAAAATAAAACTTTGTGGAGTATCTGCTTCGATTGCGTTGCTTAGCATACCCATCATTAATGAGTCGCTGTGTGGAGTATATTTAACATTTAATGGGCTTACGCTTCGCTCATTTGATGTCTACAGGGTATTATTAAGGGTCACGCCCCCCATAGCCATAGCCATGCTGCAAGTGTTATCAGCGTGGGCGTGGCAAACAACGCCCAAGTGTCGCATAAAATAAACATTTACTAAATTGACACTTGCGATTCAAAACCAAACACTCAATTGCCGACGTTGCAACGTTGCCCCATTGCGACGACTGCCTCGCTGCCTCACTGCTGCCTCATGCAGCAGTTGCAAGTGCAACTCGACAACGACAACGACGACGACCACGACAGCGACACCATCATCAACTGCAACAACAAGAGCAACAATCGTTATCAACTAAAATTCCTTGCATCGACGCACATGCTGCACACACACACACACACACAGGCATACTTGCCGCACAGACAGTTGCAGATACTCTCAGTGCTTGCCTCATCGATGGAGCAGCACACTCGAAGGGAAGCGGACACAGGCACAGAAAGCTGCATTCGAGTGTGCTCAACTGTGAAATACTCGCTACGCATTTTGAAAAAATACTAACAGAATATATCACATAGAGTATTTAGTATTTAAATATACTATATACTATATACTATAACTATCACTCTATGTTGCAAATGTGATATCGGATTGCAATTCATTTGGGAATCAGAATGAAAGAGGATTAATTAATAACATATACAATACAACAATAAGTCAAAGCAATACATAAATGGTATTTTAATATACCAGAACGTATAATAAACATTCAAATATATCATGGAATACAAAATAACTGTCACACTACGTTGAAATTCATTAAGAAATCTGAGTAGAAGTGGCTTGATTAATAACATATACCACATAAATATACTTAGAATATACCAAAATTAAATGAGAACATTATATAAATGGTATTTATGTATACCAAATATAAATTCAAATATATCATAGAACACAAAATGACCATCAATTCAACTCAATTGGGAATCAAAAGAAAGAAAGAATACATATTTTCGAACTTTGCTCAAAATGATGTAACTGTAAATATGCCGATAATAAATTATATATAAAATATAAAATCGAATTATGAAAGTTATAAATCACCCCTTAATTCGCTTCGATAAAATTCTTTAATAAAACAAAATTCTATTTAAAAATACCATTACATTAAATACTGAACAATTATCCCTTAAATTCCCTAACACAAAATTCTTTAACAACCAAATAACCGTAGGTTCATTTATCAAAAAATTTAGCTTATCTAGTTCAGTCAGAAAGGGCTCGACCTCTCTCGCTTTAACCAACTCACTCATAATGCCCTTCTATGCAGTGGCTACCGCAAATATAAACACAGACAAAGATGCTTCGCTCCTTTGCCCTTAAACTGCACACAAAACACTGTCCACTTCGCCTCGCTGGGCTGCCAACTCTATTGATTTCCCTTCTCGTTATTCTCTTGTTGCAGGCAGCAACAGAGTCTGTCAATTCGTTGACAGATCAAATGAATCGAACACGAAACGTAACGCACTAAATTAATTTAACTTTCACTTTAGTAACTTCAACTCGAGTCCATTTCGATGCGCAGTTCAAATTGAAAATGCAATACGCTTGATGCCTCTTGACACCAAGCAATTACATTGACAGCGTTGCCACATCGTTCGGTATCATCATGTGGCATCCAATAACTCATGCTTTTTTATAGATTTCGACAACATTGTATAAATTTAACATATAAGCTGATTTAAGTGATAAATCGATTGCTTTAAGGAACTGATAGATCGACAGTTTCAATCATCGGAACAACTTCCGAACCGGTTCATGAACTTTGTGGTTCTTAAATTATTTTTCCCCGAGCATTAGAAAAAAGTTAAAAGTTGTCCTCTTATAAATTTCAGATGTTAATCTTGGCAAATCAATCGCCTTATAGAACAGCTAGATCGACAGTTTCAATCATCGAAACCTCTTCTGAACCGGTTCATAAACTTTGTGTTTCTTGATTTATTTTTTATTCTTATGAATATAAGAAGTAAATCGATTCCTTTATAGAACAGTTAAATCGTTTCAATTATCGGAACTACTTCTGAACCGGTTCATATAAACTTTCTGTTCCTTCTAGTTTCTTCGATTCAACTATTTATCCACTTTTTTTCATAGCATAGCCGACCATTAAAAAAGAAAGTTGCAACACTTAAGGTCTGCTTACGAACCGCATTCCGAACCCGTTCATTGACATGCTTAATATGCAATTGTTGCAGCAAAAGTTTCGCTGACAATTTTGTGAATACAACGAGACCAAACCGATGATAATGATGATGACCACATCATCGAGTCGGTCAGTCGATAATGAAGATGTGGACATGTAGTTCTAACCGAAGGCAGAC
This sequence comes from Drosophila kohkoa, assembly GCA_019972355.1. Classification (NCBI taxonomy): domain Eukaryota; kingdom Metazoa; phylum Arthropoda; class Insecta; order Diptera; family Drosophilidae; genus Drosophila; species Drosophila kohkoa. The sequence continues at coordinate 72,444 of BJEL01000025.1, forward strand.
AAAGAGAGGAAGCTAGAAACGAAGTCGGAGCAATTGGAGTTGGAGTTAGAGTTGGAGTAACAGACATTGTCACGGCCACAATGATGGCCACACTCATGCACACAACCAATTGTCCTGCCTGGGCCAGGGTTCACACAACGCGCTCTTTTTTCTCGTTTACTTCCTTTAAGCGCTTTCCCCCTTTTCAATATATCCTGTAAGCTGTAGCAAAAGGCGCCAAATACGCTGGACTAGACACTTGATAGAGATGACTTTTAAGGTAGTTGAAGTTGTAGTAAATCAATCAAATAAAAATACTAAAACTTACTTTTGAAGAACTAACTATCTTTAAACTTTTACATTGATGAAGCAATAGTTATACGAATAACAGTATTTTTGATTTATGTTCCATAAAATTGAATATGTATAAAGCATGAAATTGAAATTGTCTTGGAAGGATTACGATATGAACTAACTATTTTTAAAATTTCACAAGAATATAGCAAGAATTATCAATAATATGAATTGTCATAAGCTTCATAAAGACAGAGCAATAGTTATCTAAATAGCAGTATTTTTTAAATACATTGAGGGTGTTTTAAAATACTTGAGTGGGAAATAGTTTTCAAAGATTAAAATATGAACTACGAATCAACTGTCCTTAAAGTTTCATCAAAAAGAAACAATATTTACAAGTAAATAACTTATTTTGAATGTATACGTATTTGATTGAATTAATTTAAAATATGAAGTAGAAACTTTCTTGGAAAGATTACGATATGAACTAATTACTCTTAAGTTTGCAAGAATTATCCAAATAATTATTATTAGTAAAGTATAAAGTTGAAACTGCTTCTCGAATTTTACGATATGATGTGAAATATCCTAAGTTTCATAAAGATGGAGAATAGTAATCTAAAAAGCAGTATTTTTTTTTTGTTTTGGTATATTGCATGAGTAAAGTACGAAGTAGGAAGTGCTTTTTTGAAGATTACAATATGATATAAGCTATTCTAAGTTTGGACTATTCTTAAAGTTTCAGAACAAAGAAGCAATATTTATGCAAAACAAGAAACAATATATTCCAGGAGCGAACAAAAAAATTATTAGTGTATTTCAATGAATATGAATATGAAATAAATATGTATATAATAAAGAAAGTTTGAACTTGAATATAAATAATGCACAAAGAAAAGGCTGACTTTGGCAATTACAGGGTATCCAGCAGTCAAGCAAGAATTGCAAAGGCAGAGAGAGTGCAAGAGAGAGAGAGAAAGGGAATGTGTGTGTAAAGAGAAATTCCTAAATGAACGATATAAATTGTTGGCAGCCACAAATAATGAAAACACTTTGCGGTCATTTAGCGCTATTTGAGTCACACACACACATACAGTGACAACTGTCAACGGCATGCGTGTGTGTGTGTGTGTGTGTTAGTGTGTGTGCGTTGTCCTCTTCTGTCTGTGGGTGACATTTTTTCTTGCTCTGCACTGCAAAGTCTATTGCAATTCGAAAATGACATACGAAGTCCATTAAGCACACACACACAGGGCACACAGATGCAACAAGAGAGCAAAAACAACAATTGCAACTGCAAGGGGCTAGCTGGGGGGCGTGGCGTAACGCCTCTAATCCCCGCCTGATGAGCATTCAGCAATCGTCTCAGTCTCAGTGTAACATTCTCAGACGAACGACGAGTTCAATGGCTACACACACACACACACACACTGACGCACACTGACTACCAAAATTATCTTCATCAGCTCTGTTGAATCGCATTCACATTTGATACGTTTTGTGCTCCATTTTGGTAATGAACATTGACAACTACGAAATTCAGACAATTGAATCTTAATTTTCCAACAGAGATGGATAAAGCGATAAAGAGTGGGACAGATTAAGTGTGCAAAAGGGAGAGAGCGAGCGAGATAGCTAGCTAGATAGATGACCATTGAGAGAGAAAAAGAGCTTTGTGCATGAATCAATCGCAAAGACAATAAACATTTATTTATGAACAGCTTCATTTTGCTGCCAAATACCCTGCACATTCCCAACCTCCCCCCATTGGGTATACTCCTCTATTACGTTACGAGTTTCGCTTCGCATTTAATTAGTTTTTCTTTCGCTCATTTAATTTACTCCCAGCTTAATAATGTTGGCGCTTGAGTCGTTTATTCGCTGATTAAACTGACGTCAAGTGTTTCTCCGACTGCACAATTTGCCTTGCAATTATTAAGTAAATGGAGGCAGAGAGAGAGCATATCAAATGCTTAAATACACTTGCAAAAGAGCTAACTTCTATGTATGTATGTGTGTGTGTTCACAGTAAGTTACCTTAATGCAAACAGCTCAACTAAAGCAAAGCACAGAGAAGAGATCAAATTTTTCGTACACTCAACTTATGCTTAAGGGTTGCTTGCTGTGCAAGCAGATCAGCCAAAGAAAGCCTAAGAGTGCGCCATGTTGCTAATGCAGATCCGCAGGCAAAGAGAGCATTAAATTGAGAGTAACTAAAAGAGCTGCTCAATATGGAAATTGTTGTTGCTGCTGCTGCTGCTGCTGAAGGTAAAGCTAAAGCAAAGAGTATTTACCTTCGTGTTTCTACTTTTTTCGAGTGCAACTTGCGAATTTACTTTGCAATTATTAAGAAGTAAATGAAAGCAGAGAAAGAGAGCTTACCAAATGCTTAAATACACTTACAAGAAAGGTAATATCTATGTAATATCTTTGTTACTCTAATGCAAACAGTTCAACCAAAGCAAAGCTCAAAGAAGAGAGCTAATTTTTCGTACATTCAAATTATGCTTAAAAGCTGGCAAGCAGATCAAGCAAAGAAAGCCTAAAATCCGCATGCAAAGAGAGCGTTAAATTGAGAGCGACTTAAAGAGCTGCTTAATATGGAAATTGTTGTTGCTGCTGCTGCTGTTGAAGCTAAAGCTAAAGCAAAGAGTATTTACTTTCGTGTCTCTACTTTTTTCGAATTTGCCTTGCAATTATTCCATAACTGTAAACAGAAATAACTCTCTCTTAATAACAATACAATTTGATAAAGTTCATTCGAATAATTTGACTTTTTGAAATAAGAAATCAGTGTGGCTTCATTTAGTATTTCTTTAACTAATACCTAACCTCACAAACTGTGTTTTTAAACGACTTCTGGAAATAATCGATGTCTCAAATATCAAAGTTTTGAAATAAATTTGACGTAAACAAGCAAAACTAGTTAAGACCACTTCCACAACATTTGTAATTTAAATTCATAATTTATATATATTACAATTTTAAATAAATTCTCTCATCTTTAAACTATAAACAACACCAAGTCAAAATTATTAAAAAAAATACTCAAAGATGTGTTAATTAAAGAAAGAAATTACTTGGAATATGCAAAAATTAAATGAATATCCTTATTTAGATATCTTGTTAATCGTATCTCACTTTTCTTGCTTCTCAAAGCTATATAATAAATCTTCTTTTATAAATAAATGTTATCTGTATTAATGTTCTACTTATTTCCCGTCTATCTTCAATCTATAAGCAATACCTAACCTCAAAAACTGTGTTTTTAAGAAACTTTGCTGAATTAATCGCTTTATGAATCAGTTTTAAGTAAAGAAACAAAACTATTTAAGAAAACTCCCTATCTAAATATTAATTTGTAATTTATTTTTGTTAATTGAACTCAATAAATTAAATATTCCATTTCCTCTTTTAGATATTTTGTTAATACCAGCTGACTTTTCTTGCTCTTCTAACTTTATGATAAATCTGTATTATTTATATACTTATATTAAATCACAAGATTGTTTTCTATATAAATTCCCCAGTCTATTGTTATTAATTCGTTTGTAGTTGTGTGTTGAGAACATTTATTGCTCTTGTTTATCATTTGCTTCTGTGATTGTCTTTGATTTATATTGTTAACTTCAAATCTGGTCAAGTGTTGTTTGTTGTACTTACCCCGTCATGTATCTTGTTGTTGTTGCGTTGCATAAAATATATAGCATACTTTCCATCACACACTGTATTGCAGCATTTTTTATTTCCGGGGCTCTCCTATTGTCTTTTTGTCTTTAGGCCTGCTGCTGCGTTCGTTCGTTGGATGGTTGTTAGGTCTTGTTGCTCCTGCTGCTTGTTGTTGGGTTGACAGCCTCTTCATCATGGCCAGAAACACGCAAAATAATCATAAATTTACATAACTGGCAAACAATAGCCGCCAGGTGGCGCCACTACTACCAGAGAGCGACAGAGAGGGAGAGCTAGTCAATGCAGCCTCTCACTTTCACAGCCAACTCTGTCCGATAGTGCAATTGAGCCACAAATGCTTCAAGCAAAGACTCTCTCTCTCTCTCTCTTTCTCACTCCCTTCGTTGTTGTTGTAGTTATACCCGGTATTAAAAGCTGAGCAAGGCATTCAAAGTTGGTGCTGGAAGTAACAGTAAAGTGATTGAATAAGTAAAACATCTTAGAGTAGAATTTTTTGAAATTCTATATAAATAATTATATAGAGAAAACTTGTGCATTTCGAGTGAATCATTTAGTATTAATTTTTTGATTTTGGTAGTATTCTTAAGTTCATTCATTTGTAGTTTAAATAAAGTTCATACTTATGTTTTAAAAGGCCACAAATAATTGAAGACGCCACCATGATATAATATAAATTTCATAGCTCGCAAATAACTGTTAAGAAATTCGCGAACAGAGCAAAAAAACGGTTAACAGTTATTTGCAAGCTATGATAAATTTAATTTTCAAGGCGCTACAAAGTGATTCTGTTCCTTTGTTGTTACATCTTCTTCTTATTCTTCTTCTTCTTCGTCTTGTTCTTTGGCTTATACTTTTTTCCTTTTCTTCTTTTTCCTTCTCTTCTTCTTCTTCCTCTCCTTTTTCTTTTTCTTTTTCTTTTTCTTCTTCTCCTTCTTCTTCTTCATCTTTGTCTTCTTCTTTTGCTTATACTTATTTTCCTTTTTTTCCTCCTCTTCTTCATCCTCTCCTTTTTATTCTTCTTATTATTATTCTTACTCTTTTCCTTCTTCTTCTTCATTTTGTTTATTTTTTCTCCTTGTTAGTCTTCTTTTTCCTCTTCTTCTTAATGTTCCTTTACCTTTTTCTCGTCTAATTCTTCTATCTCCTCTTTTTGTTCCTTTTCTTCATCTGCTAGTTCTTCTTCTATATTTATGTAAAACCACAAAAAGCTATCATTCAAAAAGCGTTTTCTATAAATTTAAATAAAAGTTCTAGTAAGAAAATGAGTCCTACTGCTTTTGCCAGGTATCGCAGAGTCGAGCACACTCGACTTTACTTCTCTGCCTTTGGCTGTTGTTATTGTTGTTGTTGTTTATCCTTGCTCCATCGTTGTCATCATTGTCTGCCTTGTCGCATTTTACGCCTCGACAACGATGCGTGACACAAACAGCAGACGGCTTATGCTCTCTCCCTCTTACTCCTCCTCCTCCTCCTCGCCCCCTCCCCCCTCTCTCAAGCTGTGTGCATCGGCTGGTGATAAATAGGCAGTTAGTGTGGCGCAATCTCAGCTTACATTCATAATGCATTAATTTTTCGGGTTCGGGTTAATCGCATGCAGTTGCGAGGAGGGAAGGAAAGGGAAGAGACGGAAGGAAGGAGGCTAAAAGGAGGAGACGAAGGACTTCAAGTGCAGAGATCCTTTTACTTGGCAATTTTTTCCATTAAATTACACGCAGTCAGCAACCGAATTGGATACTTGGACAAGACGTTTTCTGCTGCCATAATTGCATGTACAAGTAGGATAGCAAGGAGTGGAAAGGGGAAGGGAGAGGGAGAGGGAATAAGGGAAGCTTGCTGGAGGATCTTTGGAGCAATAGCAAAGTGCTAAAGTGGTAAATATGTCAGCGGCAGCAACGACGATAAATTCTCGTTAAGTAGACGCGCACACGCAGCCCTGAGCGGGGGCGGTGGCAAGGGAGAGAGGCGTGGCAAGAAGGGGGGGGGGGGGGGGGGAAGGCAATCGGTTGGCCTAATCTGCTGCGCTTGAATGATGATGTGCCACGCCCATGCACAGCCCTTAATTACAGCGTGTGTGGCGTGAATTGAGTTTCGGCAATGTGTAAGAGAGAGAGAGAGAGAGAGAGAGGTGGGGGGACAGGCATTGGTAGAAAACACGTGCGCACATGTGCAACTTCCGTTAAAAATCTATTGCTAACTTTCAACAATTCCACAACGAAGAGGGGCGTGAGAAACAGTCAGCGACGTGAACAGACACGCACACACACAGATAGATAGTAAGGTGCTCTGGATGTATGTGTGTGTGTGTGTGTGTGTAAGTGAGTTAGAGTTTCCTGCAGCTGTCGTAGCAACTTCCGGCTGTTGCAGCGTCGACATCGCTGCCGCTGCCTCTGCCCGTCTGCTAAAACACTTATTTGGCTTAAGGCTACAAAACTCAAAGCCAAAAATAGCAGCAACAACAACAACAGCAGTTTGAGGTCGCCATCTTGAGCACACCAAATGCTTAAATACACTTGCAAAGAGAGCTGACAGCAAAGTGTGGTCACAGATCAGCCAAAGCGAGACAAAAGATATAAAGAGTGCATTTTTTGTACACTCAACTTATGCTTAAAGGTTGCCTGCTGTGCAAGCAGATCAGGCAAAGAAAGCCTAAGAGTGCCGCCATTTTACAAAGCGGATCCGCAGGCAAAGAGAGCGTTAAATGGAGAGCGACTTAAAGAGCTGCTCAATATGGAAATTGTTGTTGCTGCTTCTGCTGCTGTTGAAGCTAAAGCTAAAGCAAAGAGTATTTACTTTCGTGCCGTGACTGCATTTCTTCTTCTTCTGCTGCGTGTTTTTTTTTCGCCCACTCTTTGGCTTTGCCTTTGCTGCTGCTGCTTCAATATTTTTTTACGTGCATGTGTAATCAACAGACAGATAGTATGTAAGTATTTATAAGTATGTACGTAAGTAATATGCTCTCACTGTATGTGTGTATGTGTGTGTGTGCTTAAAAAATTGCACAAAGTTTAAGTCAGCTCTAGGTGAATGTGTCTGTGTATGTGAGAGTGCTCACGTGTCTGTGTGTGTGTATGTATGTGTGCCAGTCTCTGCGCTGTTTAACTCAGTCATAGAACTGTTGCTGAAGTCACGTAATTCAAATAACTAAAGTTGGCGTAAATATGCCAAGCATACAACAGCAGCACACACACACAGACACATACACTCGCATACACATGCAGACAGTCTAACGCCCTTTCTGCAAAACACAATTGCATGGCTGTTAGTTATTGTTGTTGTTGTTGTTGGTTGCCGGTTGTCAGTGCTAAGAGAGCTTAGTGCAGTTGAAGCTTTAAGCGTGTTAATTTTGTAATTTGTATTAAGCGCTCGTTTTAATTGGCCAATCAGCAGCAAAAGGGCATAAAGCATTGCACACACACACACACACATACTAATACACACTTGCAGAACGCTAACTGTAAACAGTGTAGACGGCTTAAGCACGCCAGCCAATTAGCTGCGCATAGACAATGAATGTTAAAGAATGGGATTTAACTGATTTGCCCCAAAACAAAACAGACACAAATGCGAGTGCAAGCTCACACACACGCATGGACACACACAGCAGACATTATTTTGCTCCCCCTCCCACTTTTTTCGCTGGAATGCATTCCTATGCATGTGCGTGTGTTTGCATGCTTAGAACATTTTACATTTATGTTACTTACGTTGCTTTTGCTCCTCCACACTTTTAACACTTTTCTTGCACAGTTTATTTACATACTTATTTGAACGCACCACGAAATTTATGCGATTGAAAACAATTTTTTTTACCGAACTAATTCGCGCACACACTTTACTGCTTCTTCACCTGCTTGCTTGCAGGGCTGCCAAACTGATTTCAGTATCGCTGTGTTATCGATTATCGGCGATTATCGGCAATTACGATCCTTGCCCACCCACCCACATTACAGTGCTGCCAGACTGATTTAATTATCGCCGATTGCGATCCTTGCTCACTGATTTCGCTATCGCTGTGTTATCAGTGATGCAACTGGCCAGGCATTGTCAATTGCGATCCTTCGGGCTTTCTCAGTTTTACATTATTGATTTCGAATTATGCATTGGCGTAATATACCCAACAAAGCAACGCGACTTTTCATTAATTAGTTAAAGCCGATTGTGTGCCAGGCACAATGATGACCATGGGCGGCATTGCATAACATTTGTGGGTGAGGAGGCGTGGCAGGGCAACGCAAAGTGCGCGCGCTAATTACTTACCTAGTAGAGCTTTGGGGAACGATTTTAAAGCTAAAGCTTAACACAGTTTAGCGGCCACTTAAGCTGCTGCTGCTGCGCTGCTGCTGCTGCAAGACGCCATTTTGTAATTAGCCGCATTACAAGCACATAGTAGCACACTCACTGAGATTTTGTGCGGCTACTTTATATGTTAATGAGTTTTCTTGCCTTTGTCTTATCTGGCTAGCTGCCCCCTACCTACCCCCCCGTCATCCCCTACCCCGTTGGAGTGGACATGAGTGCGTGCAATTGAATTTGAAAGCAGTGCTCGAGCAGTGCTTAAGCTCCACTGCTTCCCCCTTCACACAGCACACTGCTCACTGAACTGCTTGATGCTGGCATAATATGCAATATGAAAGTTGTTGTTGCCTCTTTTTGGCAAAGTTCAAATTGCATTTGAGCAAAATGCACACAGAAAAAAAGCGGCGAATGGAGAAGAGAGGACGACAAAAAAGAAAAACACAAAATAGCTAGCATGTAAAAGAAGCGTTGACTGTTAGTGATAGAGAGGGGGGAGTGGGGGGAAAGAGATGGCAAGAAGGTGTGAGAGTGAATGAGAATGTGGCCAAAGCAAACAGCAAAGCACAAACGGCAACTTGCATGTGCATGTAAAACACACACACACACGCACACACACACACATACACACGTGCAGTGAAACATTTTCTTATCTAAACAATATTTGGCGGCGCCAACGACGTCGACGACGACGACAACGTTTTTCTCTTACTGATTGAACAAAGTTTGTTATTGTTGTTGCTATTGCTGTTGCTGTTCTTGTTATTGTTGTTTGCTATTTGACTAGTGCAAAAATTGTTTTTGATAAAAGCTTCCAGCAGGAAGAATGCCAAACAACGAAGTCTTTTATTTTTATTAGTATTATTATTATTATTGCAGCTGTCCATTGCAGCAAGCGACATAATACACACATACATAAATATGCATAGCAAAATAAATGCTCATAATATTATTGCAAATTTTCAACTTTGGGCATTTCATCCTTAAAACTGTGCCGTACACAGAACAGTTTGAGCGCCACTGCATATCACAGTTTGAGTAGCTCGATTTGAGTTGCGACTACAGTTTTGGTGTCATTACATTGCATAACGCTGAATTTTGTCCTCTTTCATCTTTACCATTTTTGTACAAGAAAGAGAAAGACAAATATTAAAAAGAGAAAAACAACAAGAAATAGAAAAGCACATGAAATAATAAAGTTTAATAATATAGTCGCACAGCAATTGAAACAGTTTCACAGTTTGAGCAACACATTTAAATAGCTTACAGTTTAATTCTTATTGCCAGCATTGCGTCACAATGGCGATCCCTAGCGGCAGCCAACCGCACAGTTTTTCAGCCACTGTTGCCTGCTAGCAAGGTTTGTGGTAGTGCGCGACTGAGACAGCACTACAAATGAAATGCAAAGAGAAATACATGGTTTTTATGTTTATTTTTTGGGTTTTCTTTTTTCTTGGCAAATTACAAATACAATTTGAAACATGCATATATATGTAACATATTTTACGTTTTTTTGTTTCATTTATGTTTTTAGGTTTTGTTTTGCTTGGTTTGTCAAACAGTTTCACAGTTTGAGTAGCGCCTCGAATTAGCTTACAGTTTGATTCCTACTGTCAGCATTACGATCTCTAGGGGCAGCCAAATAACAATACAGTTTTGCAGCCACTGTTGCTTGCTGGCACAGTTTGTGTAGCTTTTGCCAGTGCGAGACAGAGACAGCACTACAAATGAAACGCAAAGAGAAATTACATGTTTTTTTGTGTTTATTTTTTGGGTTTTCTTTTTTGTTGTTGTTGTTCGCAGCTGGCAAATTACAAATACAATTAGAAACTTGCATATATATTTAACATATTTTGCGTTTTTTTTTGGATTTTATTTTTAATGTTTTTAGGTTTTGTTTGTTTGGTTTTTTTTTGTTTTTGCCCACACGAAAAAAAAACATTGGTTTCAAATTGTTTAACAAATGTTGTTGTATGTAAATGTGTCATTGTGTAACTAGAAACTAATTTATAATTTAAGCATTATAAACTTAAAGCAGTTTTGTTGTTTTGCATTTTGCATTTTCCGTTTTGTTGTTGTTTCTTTTTCTTTTCTTCACATACGCTGCTCGTTCTTCTTTCCACTCGTTACTCGTCACTCGCTACTCGTTACTTTTTACGACTGGGGCTCTGGCAGGAGGAACAAATGTTTTGTAAATGCGCCACAAATTCATTTTTCTCTCTTTTTAGTTTTAGGAAGCAATCTTAAGTGTAGAAATTAGATAACTGTTTCTTCATCTGGTTTTCTTTGTTTTTTTTTTGTTTTTGTAATGGAATTGGAAATGTGTAGAGGGATGAAAGGGGGGCGGGGGTGAGATGAGGGGATGGGCACAACTTAAGTTTATTGTTGTTTGATTTGAATACAGCACAATTTGTGTATTTTCAAATGTTTCTTTTTGTGTTTTTTACATAACATAACATTTTATTTCCATCTCTTTCTATGCTGCTTCCTCTCTTCTTCTTCGTCTTGTACTAATTGCTGATAAATTTTGCACCCGTTTTTGTTTTTTTTTTTTAGTTGCCTCATGTCGCTGTTGCTTCTAGTTGCTGAAGGGGTTGGGGGGTGGAAAGGGGGGTTGGGGGAGTGGCCTAGGGAGCTTTCGAATTTTTACATTTACATTTTGCAATTTGTTGTTGTTGTGTTGTTGTTGGAAATGTCAAATGATCAAAAGCGTTGATGAGGTCAGATTTAAAACAAATGAACAATTATGCTTGACTTGCTGCAGTTGTGTGTGTGTGTGTGTGTGTGTGTGTGTATGTATAGAAATATACATGTGTGTGTGTTGAGCATGCTCCAAAAATCCTTTTCCTTTTTTCTTCCTTTCTATTGCTCTGTGAAAACTGTTTGTGTGTTTGAATGCTATCGACTCTCTTTCTCCGTGTGTGTGTGTGTGTTGGTATGTGTGTGTGGTATCGATTAATCGATTTATCGATTAACCAATCATCAGTCCACAGCCGAGCTTAAAGTTGTTCTTCACATGATTCATGCGCCCGCTCAGCGTAAACGAGAATGGCAAAGGCTGCAAACGCTTCTCCAACACTCCCGAAATGTGCCAATTGGAGTCAATGGAGCCTGCAAAATAAGCGAGATTCATTATATTAATAAAGTAGTAGTAGTAGTAAAAGTAAGTACAAGTTTAAAGTAGCGCTAGGCTTTGAAATTCCCTGAGTTATAGTTATTTATAGGAGTGGACGGACGGAACGACGGACAATGTTTTTAGTATTTGATGGTTCCTGATAAGATATAGACATAGACATAGATATAGATATAGATATAGATATAGATATAGATATAGATATAGATATAGATATAGATATAGATATAGATATAGATATAGATATAGATATAGATATAGATATAGATATAGATATAGATATAGATATAGATATAGATATAGATATAGATATAGATATAGATATATAGATATAGATATAGATAAATAGTATTCTAGCACTATCGATAGTTTCTAAGACTACTATTTTTAATTTAACTTCTAAACTTAACTTAGCGACATTTAAGTATTTTTAGTTCAAATTTTGATTTGTAAAGTTGGTGAAAATATTCTTAAGGTCCATTTTTGTTTGAATATTCCTATCAACTTTACAATTTGAATTTAGATTAAAAATGCTAAAAGTATACTTAAATTAACAAATGTCAAAATATCTTGTTTTCCTTTCCTAAAGCTAATGCTAACGCTTGGAAATTCGCAATGTTAACTTCAATTAACTGAGATATGCCATTTCAATTTTAATGGACAGAGATGACTTTAATATCCTCACAAATGAAATGTCGATGAATAACATAATAATAATCTCGATTGAATTGGACAGATGGAAAGAAAGACAGATACGAGTATAACATGCTAACAAACTAAATGTCTATTCATTGACATAATCAGAATCATCTTCATTTAACTAGGCAGACAGACAGACATTACTATAATATCCTAGCAGATGAAATGTCTATTCATTGACATAATCAGAATCATCCGAATTCAATTGGACACACAAACTGAAACTATGAAATGAAATGTCTATACATCGACAATGTAATCATCCCGAAAATTAGACAGACGTAAAGACAGACAGACAGACATTAGTTTAGTATCGTAGCAAATGAAATTTCTATACATCAATATAATCATAATCATCCTGATTTAACTGGACAGACAGACAGACAGACATTAGTATAGTATCCTAACAAATGACATGTCTATTCATCGATATTATAATAATCATCTCAATTCAATTGGAGAGACAGAAAGAAATACAAATATGAGTATAATATCCTAACTAAACTAAACTGTCTACTTATCGACATAATCAGAATCATCCCTATTCAATTAGACAGACGGACAGACAAACATAATCATAACTCTAATACCCTATCGACGACATTCTAGAACACTTTTAGGTACCTTTGAAGACCAGATCGGCCTTGGGCAAATCGATTTGGTAGGCAATCGTAGCGACGGATTCCTGCATGCGGAGACTTGTCTCCACCTCGACGCCAATTTGCAGCTGCTCGCTGGCCTTTTGATAGTAGCACAGATGCAATCCACTGGGACCCAAGGTGCCCGACCAAATCGAGTCGCCGTTGGTGTAGCGTCCCAGAGCAGAGACGATGGCAATCTGGCGTCCAGGGACATTGGGTCCATACTGATAGGCGACCTCAGCGCCGAGAGCTGTGCGCTGTGTCACCGACTGCAGATACTGGCCAACGATGACGCCGGAATTGGTGAATATGCTCGGATTTCCGAGAGTGATCGAGGCGGTGAAATCATTGCCTCGATAATCTGTGCTCAGCTGTGTGGCCATCACCTTGGACTCTTGAATCTGCAAAAGGATAAATATTACGATACTTTAACTTCTTTCATAAACGAAGAATCGAAAACTTACCTGCGAGGCAAACTTGCAGCGCAGACGCGAACTGAACTGATGTATGACATTGGCATTGAGATTGCCAGAGGGATCAATGTCACCCAGGAGCACGGGGAATGCCTCCGTTGGGCTGTATTGCTTGGTGCCCACGTAGGTGGCCCCAAAGCGATAGCCACTTGGCACTGTGGTGCTCAAGTTGATCGTGTGCGATACCTGAAAGTGATTGCTCAGCCCTTTGTTCAGCATGATCTTGGCCCCCTCGAATGTGATGGCCTGTACATCTGTGAGGGAGAGAGTGGAGTGATAACATGATGACAAAGTGTTCTATGTAGGGAATTGTATTGTGGGGAATGTAAGAACAAGATTTCACAGTCATAAAATCAACCATAAATTGCAAAACAAGCCCTCCCAACCTTCATACTTTTCTGCTGCAGAGCAATTATGCTTTATGCAGTTGAAATACATCTGGAATATCATTAAAAAGTGTTTAAAAGCATGCTTCCCTTTTCCGTTGCCAAGGAAACAATGTTTTCAGCACCCAATATGCAGCTGGGATGACTCGACACGAAATGCGTGAAATTCCAGTTGGACATGTCAGCCGAAATGTCATTTGCAAGTAAACTGCGCTTAAAGGAAGCAAGCAGTTCACGCACTGCTTTGTTAAGCAGCTGTCGCAATTAAACTGCGCTCAAAGGAAGCAAGCAAGGCAACAATATTTTCTGCACGCCATTTGCAGCTGGGATGTCATCGCATGACTCGACACGAAATGTGTGAAATTCCAGTTGGACATGTCAGATGAAATGTCGTTCGGAATTAAGCTGCGCTTAAAGGAAGCAAGCAGTTCAAAACGAAGCGCGATCCGTCTCCACTGCTTTGCTAAGCAGCTGTTTTTCGCAGGTCAAAACCCAATTGGCCCCCACTCATATCGATAACGATAAACATGCACATGAATGAGTGAGTACATCGAAGGTGCAACTGATAATACATAATCACAGAGACAGAAACACGCACTCACACACACGTACGCACTCACACACACGTACACGCGCACGCACACATACACGCACTTGGGTTAGCGCAGGCAACCCCCCCTCCCCACATTCAGCCCGTTTCACATGCTTGTAGGTTATGTCATCAGAATGGCAAAAACATTTTTGGTTTGCTCATGAATGAGAATCGCATACCTTTGCATTTCTTGTGCAACTCCTCAACGGTGCCGGGATTCTCGAGTGTGTGCTCCTTGGACGCATCGCCCACATCGGCCGCAATCAATGTGGCTGCTGCTCCATCTGTGCCGCTTCTGCTGCTGCTCAGTTGCGCTGGTTCCGGCAGCCCGAGACTTGCCGCAACGCTGTTGCTGCGCGCCGCCGTTGGCTCGATGCCGGATGATGCCGCTACCACGTTACCCATTATTACCTAGATATATAGTTTTTCTTCTTTTGTGTAAATTACTGCTGTTGTTATTGAATGTGTGTGTGTTCCTTTTCTTTTTTCTTGTTGTCCAACGAAAATTAGAGAAGTGGCACGCGCTGTACGGGGTATCACACTACAAAAAAACAAAAAAAAAAGACTGCTTTTGACAGTCAAATGTCTCGATATCACATATGTTTTTGCCTATCGATATACTGCCAAGCATCGATGCTAGCTGCTGACTGACGACTGTTTCACAGTTTACTCTGTTGCTGTTGCTTGTTTAGCACACAAAAAAAGTAAAACAAAAAAATTATGACTAATTATCATTTGATTGAAATCAACTCAATTAGTAAATATTGATTGATTAGCTAAGCAAGTAATCGATACTCATTGCGAGCAGCTGAACTGCCATTCCACTGGACAGCGTTGCCAGACTGTTAAGCTCAGTTGAGCGCTGAATTTGAAATAAAAGTCAACAAATTTAATCAATAAAAACGTTTATATTTCAAGTTCAAGTATATGTGTATCCTTGTTTTCTTTTTTAATTTTGTTTTCTTATTTTCTGTTTCACATGTTCACGCACATGCATTGAAGTATTTCTCATGTATATAGGTTAATAAGATGCAGCACAATACTCAGCTGAACAGAACAATTATGAAAATCAGTGTAGAAGAGTCTTGGCTGGGTTTTTTTTTTACCGGGAAAATGCAAAAATATATAAGATTGGACTTAACTATGAGTCATCGTCGCAAGTCAACAAAAATACATTTTGTTTTCATTCATTTCTGTTTTTTTTTTTTTTTTTTTTTTGGTGCACTATTAAAAACGAGTCAACAAATAAAGACAGCATACAATTATCAAATCAACATACACAAAATAATATGTAAAATCGCATAGAAAAAATAAAACATATTGTATGTTCTGCATATATATGTAGGAGACGGTTTTGGTTTTGGAAAAAAAATTTGATGTATACTAAACTAAACAAAGTTTGCCGCTGGATTGGAAACGCAACGATCACGATGATCATCATCCCATCAACAGCAGGAGGACTTCTCGGGCTCGGCGACAAAGAGATTAAAGTCAAGACTGTTGGGTCGCGCAAATCCAGATTTGATGCCATCCCAGCCATCCTCGGCTTTATATTCGCCCGATCGGATGCGGGCATAAACCTCTTGGGTGACCATGCGAAATGCCTCCTCAACGTTGGCCCCAGTCCGCGCCGATGTCTCCACAAAGTGCAAGCCATGCAGCTTGGCAAATCCCTGGCCATCCTCGGTGGAAACCTCGCGATGCCCCGAACCCGAATTAACCAGATCCAATTTACAGCCAACGAGTGCAAAGACCGGAACATGCGGCTCAATGTGACGTCGCGCCTCCATCATCCAGAGCGGTATATGCTCGAAGCTGGCGTAGTTCGAAATATCGTAGACGAGGAGAACGCCAACCGAGTTGCGATAATATGACTTTGTGATCGAACGAAAACGCTCCTGGCCAGCGGTGTCCCACAGCTGAAGTTTGATCTGTGTGCCGTCCTTCATTTCGATGAGGCGGGCGAAGAAGTCCACGCCCACTGTGGGATCCGAGAGCTGAAGAAGAGAGCAATAAAAGTGTTGATTGGTTAAAAAATAAACTCGATATTTGGATTCAAGGATATGTAATTAAGCTAATATTGCAACTGTATTTAGTTGAATGTTAAAAAAATATTATAAACATTTGGATTACGACATAGTTGAGCCTATATTACAAGTGTATTTAGTTGAATGTTTACAAATAGTCGTATTAAAAGTTAGTTGAACATATATTGAACATTTAAATAACAATATAAATGCAGCTACATTTAATTCCACAAATTTGTATTAAAAGAAGTTATTAAGTTGAATATTCAAATAATATAAATATGAAACAAATTTAGAGTAAATGAGAGCTGAGCAAACAATTCCAATGTTAAATTGCTTTATTCCCACATTTGAAATTCATTATGTTAGCGCCAAGTATGCTTGAGCGTTGCCACTCTTGTTGAAAATTGCTATCCTTTACAATTGCAACTTCACAGAGAAAGAGCAAGAGAGGGACAAGAAGATGAAGACGTGAAAGAAAAAAACTGTGCAAACAACTCAAAATTAACTTTCTTCTTAGTTTTTCTTGTTAATCACCCAAACTAAATACAAATAAAACGCATTTGCTTCAGTTCAAAAGTGCGCGCTACATGTTCAAGGCTGCCACACTGTTGTGTGTGCTGCTAGGCAATTGCATTATCAGTACTTTACACACACACACACACTAACACCCGTATAGCCATTCGCTGCGACACTGCGGTTATGGGTGGGGTATGAGGAAGGTTGGGGGGAAGCGGGGGCACATAGGAAAGATGCTTGCCTTTGTCTTAATGAATATATTGTGCGCTACTTTAATTATGTAATTATTATGATTGCACTTGACACAGTTGCACTAAGAAGCACATACAACAAAAACAAAAAAAAGAACACTTTCAAGTAATACGCATAACATACCTCGGCAAATTTTCCATCTGTGAAGAATTTGAGTAGCGAACTTTTGCCCACTGTGCTGTCTCCAATGAGTATTAAGCGAAATTGATAATCAAAAATTGGCTCAACCATCGTGTTTAGTTTGTTTTGTTGTTTGTTGACTTTTGTGTATTTGCTTCGCTTGTTGTTTTTGTTTTTGCGTTAATGCGCAAATTAACTTTGTCCTTTTTGCTTTTCTTCTTCGCTCTAGTTGCTGCTGTTGTTGTTGTTATTGTTGTTGTTGCACGCCCAGCGCAATTGCGTTTTGCTTTTGACTTGTGCTCTTGGCGTTAATTAATTCACCGTTGAACGTGCTGCTAGCGTATAAATCAATTTGTTGCTTTTTTGTTTATTAAATTTAACTAAACTCAGCTGCTTGCTTTGCACTGTTTTGTTTGTTTTTTTTCTAACGCACAGCTATTACTGTCATTGTATGAGTGTGCGTGTGTGTGAGTAAGTGTGTGGGTTGGTTTCCAGGGCTGCCAGCAAATTACTCATGCTTGTACTCAGTGGCATCGCTGCCATTGCCGCGAATTTAAATTATTTATTAATTTGTTAAAACTGTCTAGAAATTATGAGAAAATTATTTTTTTTAATAATAATTGTTGTTGTTTGTATTTATTAATCTAGCGCTCTATTAATAAATACTATCAAAAAATACTCAATTGCCTACATAGTGGCAACGCTGCAGCTGTAGCGTAATTGCGTTTTATTTATTCAACACAAAAATGCAAATTGAATACCGAAAAAATTGAATTTATTTTTAGTAAATTTTGTTTAAAAAAACATTTATCGTAATTAATTACATTTGCTGTGTTATCGATGCTACGAACGCATCGCTATCGATATTCGGTGCGCTGCTTCTGTCATCGCTATCTGTCATATTTGACATTAGTTCGTTTTATTTCGGCTTTATTTTCGTATTGTTTTCAATTTTGTGCTGCACAAATGTACAATAAAATCGAATACGAAGGCCGAGCAATAAACAGCAACTTGTGCAGCAGCAACCGAGCAACAGCACCAAAGCGCCCATAAATTGCCGTTAACTGCCTTGCGCGACAATTAGTCAAATAAAAAAAAGAGAGGCAACAACAACAACAAGAAGCAGCAGTAGAACGTGTGTGGTTACCGCACTTGGAAGGAGAAGTAAGGCAACACACACAGATCCAGCATAGCATATAGTATTTAGAATCACACATAGATGTTAAAGTTTGTGCTGCACGACGCCATTGGCTACGTGCGCAACAATGTGCGTGAGTTCAGTCTCAATGCCCTCCGACTGCTGCCGCAGCTTCCCCAGCTGAGTCCCTACGATGTGAGTACAATTATCGATCGTAGCCAAAAAATATCGATTAATCCTTTATAATTCGCTATTGTTGAAACGATGTTGTTGTTTCTGTTATATGTGCAGGTGAATTTGGCATTACGCGAAAATGAATTCGTTTACAATTTCCCGCTGGACGGCATCATACGCAGCTACGAAACAAATCAACTCGGCTCCAATTCCCCATGCGAGGATTCACGCACCGAAGCCAGTCTCCTCCATCGCAACGGCTTCATCTGCGGCGTCTTCGATGGCCACGGCGGCGCCGCCTGCGGCCAAGTGGTCTCCAAGCGTCTGCTCCGCTACATCTCCGCGGGCACGTTGCCCCGCCAAGTGCTGCGGGAGCAGATGAAGCAAGGATGCACCAGCCAATCGTTCCTCAAGTGTCACAACGACAATGTCGATTTCGTTAGCGAGATTCGTCCCATCTACGAGAACAGCTTCCAGCAGTACATCAAGCGTCTGAGTGCGGAGCCGCAGCGCGATGTCGCCACCGAACTGGAGCAGGCTTTCCAGCAACTCGACGAGGATTTGGCCCTCGAAGCCTTGGCCACCAACGATGTGCGCACCATGAGCGTTGCGCTCTCCGGTAAGTAAAAGATTTTCCAAAATTGTAGAAGAAGTTGCATTAGCTCCTATGCAGTTCTTGTTTGGTCTAGAAATGAGCCACGCCTTCTCTTAGCCTCCTAAAGAAATATATGCAAAAAAAAAGTAGTAATCATTTTTATGATATTCTCTAGGAAAAATCTGCATCTAAATTATATTGAACTTACAAATCATTTCTATGGAAATCTATTCCGTCGTTCTGTCTATCCACCTATTGTATTTCTTATATCTTAAAGGCTATAAGAGCTAAGTCAAATAAATTTGTTGATTACACTCATCAGCTTAAGAGCATTGAGTACTATGAGTATCTTAATAGCTGCAGCTAAATTTAAATTATAAACTGGCAAACCATTCATTTATAGGAACATACATCCACCTTTCTGTCTGTCCGCCTCCTTAATCGCCTATATTTATATTCATTTCTGGTTCCTACGCAGTTTAAGAATGCTGTAGAATAGGACAAACCCTTCCTATAAACCCTAAAATAAATTATAAATAAAAAGATAATTCATTTTAATAACTTTGTTAAAAGATGATAAATTTCCATTATAATAAACTTGCAAACTATTCATTTATACGGATATCCATCCGTCGTTCTGTCTGTCCTCCTCTTTTATCTACTATATCTTAAAGACTATATCAGCTGAAGGTACTAAATTTGGTGATAAAACTCTTATGGTTGCTAGTCAGCTTATGAATACTGTAGAAGAGGTAAAATATAAGTATCTTAATAGCTGCAGCTAATCCGAAATTATAATAAACAGCAAATTTATCATTTATAAGGAGATTCATCTTTCTTTCCGTCCGCCTCTTTTATATCCCATATATTGACATCTGAAGCTACTAAATTTGGGGATAACATTCTTCTTGTTCATCTATGAGTTTCCCAATAGCTAAATATACAATAAAATATACCTTTATACTCATTTGCTTCCCTTATTTTAGGCGCCGTTGCCTGTTTAGTGCACCTGGAGGGACTGCAACTGCATGTGGCCAGCACTGGGGACTGTGGGGCAGTGCTCGGAGTGCTCGATCCGCAGACGAATCAGTGGCAAGTGAAGAAGCTGAACAGCGAACACAATGCGGACAACATGCAGGAGGTGGAGCGCATTCTCCAGGAGCATCCGCGAGAGGAGCGCGAGACGATCATCCGGAATGGTCGACTGCTGAGTCAATTGGCCCCGCTGCGCGCCTTTGGCGACTATCGATACAAGTGGCCGGTGGAGACGATGCAGCAGCAGGTGGTGCCCATGTTTGGGGAGCATGTGATGCCACCGAATTATTATACACCGCCGTACCTGACCGCACGCCCTGATGTCCAGCAGCACGAGCTGGGCGTCAACGATAAGTTTCTAGTCATTGCCAGCGATGGCCTCTGGGATTTCCTCACGCCCAGCGAGGTCGTCAGTCTGGTGGGTGAGCACATCAACTCCAAGAAGATCCTCGAGCCGATGCGTCTACCCAGTGGCGATGTCAAGCTCAAGGAGATCTCCGCCCAGCTAGCGGAGCGCAAGTAAGTACAAAAGTCTGTGTCTGTCTGTTGAAGAGTACTACCGAGAAGGTCGTTCACACTTTTGAAACTTACAAATAGCGCTTCAAGTTGTTTTGGTTTAGGTTTTTGTAGAGTTTATTTTTCATTGTTCAGAAATGTTCACATAATTGATAGAATGAGTATTGTGAGCAGTAGAATGGGTACTACCGAGAAGGCTGACGGTATTTTTATAGCACAACTCACAAATAATGCTTACAAACATATGTCTTCGGTAGTGTATTGTATTTTTTATAAATACATACTTAATTTTTTCAATTAATATTGCAACTAAATGTTATTAATAGGGGTACTATCAAGAAGGTCGTTGGCACTTTTAGAGTTTAATGCTTCAAAGTGTTCCTAGAATGTAACTTACTTCTATTTACATTGTTTATAATCGATACAATTAATACTGTAACTAAAAACCATAGAATGAGTTCTACACTGCTCAAAAATAATAACAGTAGAGTAGAATAATAAGAGTAGAATGAGTGCTACCGAGAAGGTCGTCGTAGAGCTTTATGCTTCAAAGTGTTAGCTTAGGTTTTCCTAGAATATAACTTATTTCTGTTTTGCATTGATTACAAATAATTGCAATAGGAATAGAATGGGTACTACCGAGAAGGCTGTCGGTACTTTTATAATAATACTTACAAACAGTTGGCTGAGGTTTGTGGAAAGTATTTTTTTTTTTGTATTTTACATTGTTTGGAGAGAATATCCATAATTTTTATTAATACCAATAGAATAGGTACTACCAAGAAGGTCGTCGACACTTTTACAAGTAATGTTTCAAAGTGTTAGTTTAGGTTTTCCTAGAATATAGTTTACTTCTATTTTACATGGTTTACCAATAATTGTAATAGGAACACACCGAGAAGGCTGTCGGACCATTTTTTAATTGTATTCTGAAGTTGTGGCATCCCAAAATAAACTCTCTATTGTTTGTTCGCTTTCAGAGCCGGACTGACGCGCAAGCCGATCGATCAGAATGCGGCGACACACTTGATAAGGCATGCTTTAGGAGCCACCGAGTATGGCATTGAGCACTCAAAGATCTCGTATTATTTGTCGCTGCCGCAGGATGTGGTGCGTTTGTATCGCGACGACATCACCATCACCGTCATCTACTTCAACTCGGAGCACATTGCCAAGCTGCGCAACGAGACAGCGACTGCGTCATCATCTTCATCTTCATCATCATCGCAACCTCAGCCAGCGGCGTGATTTGAGTGAACGACGAGAACGAGATCTGGATGTTGGATGGATTCACGTGTACCTTCGAGCATCTAAGCTAAATCGATATATGTATATATATATACTGTATATGTATTTGTATATGATGAATATGTATTTATTGGACGGCGTCTTAGCTAAATCTCAGCTAGTCGCATAAGTTGTTTCGTTTAAGTTTTGTTTACAATCTCCTCCTCCTCCTTCGCCTCCTCTTTAATTTTTCCCTGTCTCTAATTGTTGCCACTAGTTGTTGCTATTGTTGTTGTTGCCGAAGTCTTGATCCTTGACGATCGAAGCGCTGAAAATTACAATTTAAACACAAACTATCCTAACGATAATAAGCTGGAACTGATTATGCATTATTTTGCTTTTTAAATTGACTTTTAGGAAATTAAAAATAAAAGTTGATTGCATTACTTTGGTTTTTAAATTGGCTTTAGGAAATTTATTGATTTATTTTGCTTTTTAAATTGGCTTATTTTCGTAAATCAAGAATAAGAGTTAACTATTTTTGTTTTAGTTAAAGACTTATTTTAATTGCAATTGAAATACAAAAATTGAGGAATATTTCATTGTTATTTATTTCAATTTAAAGTAATTCAGAGTGTAGCTCTTTTTTTGTTTTGATAAAAAATATAAAAATTGTGAAATAAATTTAAATTAATTAAAAGTAACTCTTATTTTTTTTATAGAAATACAAAATTTGTGAAATATTAAAATTTTGTTTTAAATTTGAATTAATTAATTAAATGTGCAACGCTTATTTCGTGAAGGAAATACAAAAATTGTGAAATATTCAATTGTTCTTATTCAAAATTTAATTTAATTTAAAAAAAATGTAAAATTCGAATTCAATTTCTGTAAAGTTCAAGCAATTTAAATATTGGCGCCTGTTATCGATAACCTTCCTTACTCGATGGCACATCCTGTTTTGTGATAGCGCGATAAATCGCGTTTGAACTCAAGTCGCCTATCGATAACTTTGCTTTCGATTTACGGTTTGAATGCAAAGCGCCAAAAAGAGTTTTGCTGAGCTGTTGCTTTTGTTTATTACTGCGCTCAGTACAACAAACTTTTTCTTTGTATTATTGTTCGGCTTGTTCGTAACAAGCGGTGATGGCTTTGATTTATTTACACTTTACTTTTTCTGTGTGGCTGACACTTGTTACGGCCTGTTACCGGATTGCTAACTCGAATTAGAAGTAAAGAAAATTTGCAGTTATATAATTTGATACAAAAATAAATGCACAAATTAGTTAATTACGGAATATGCCTTGAATTCAAAATAAATATTGTTAAATTAATTATTTGATATAAAACATTAGCACTGTTTTGCTTTCTATTCGAAATGGGTAGCGGGTATCTCACAGTCGAGCATACTCAACTTTCTTATCTTTCGTACTTGTTAGTATATTATTTGGTATATCTGGTATATTTTGACCTGTGTGCTAAATTTTGAATGTAAGACTATATCAATATACCAAAAATATACTTTAGTATATTTTTAGTATTTTTGTGGAATATTGTTTGGTATATTTAAAGAATAACACCACACAGGAGTCTGGTATATTTTGTACTCTGTGGTATATTATGAACGCAACGCTATAATATTATACCAAATATAGATTATGGTATATTTGCGGTATTTTAATTTGGTATATTTTTAAAAATAATACCGCACTGTTACGCTATATTTCGTATGTATTACTATATCAATATACCAAATGTAGATTTTGGTATTTTCCGGTATATTAGTTTGGTATTCGCTTTTGTTGGGTATCTCAAAGTCGATCACACTCCACTGTAGCTTTCTTACTAGTTTCAAGTTTCGTTCAACAGCGAAGGCGTCAAATAGTGGGCGTGGCAGTGTTATAAACCAAGTTGACTGATGATTTAAGGTTTTTTTAGTAAGTTGTAAAACATTTTTCGAGAAATGTGATTAGTTTTATTTTACAATTATATTCATTACACAGTTTGGGGGCGTGGCAGGGTTCAAAGGGGGGCGGGGTCGGGGGTTATACACAAGGTATAGACGAGGCATCGTTAACGCTAAACACTACGTTCAAATTGGCGAGCTAAGGCTAAAAACGAACACTTAAAAGAGAAAGAGAGAGAATTGGGGAGAGAGAGAGAGGGAAAATGGGGGACAAGGAGAGGGAGAATGGAGAAGAAGGAGAGGGAGAGAGGAAAAGCATTAAAACTTAAAAATGACCGATTTACAATTCTAAATATTAAAAAAAAGGTAAGTAATTTAAATCTGATGAAAAACGCGCGCTCTCCTCCGTTCAATCCTTGGCTTCCATATCGGCGGCGACTTCCTGCCGACTGACGCAATTGAGGAACTCCATTTGGATGTGCGTGATTTGCGTTTTGCTAAAGTATTGCATCTTCTTCTTGAGGAAATCGAAGAACAAATCGAGCTCATCTCGCTTCAGTTGCTGTTGCTGATGTTGTTGCTGCTGCTGTTGATGTTGCTGCTGCTGCTGTTGTTGATGATGCTGCTGTTGTTGTTGTTGTTGCACCTGTTGCTGCTGGAGTTCGTCTTCCTTGATGAGTGTGCTGCTGGAGGCAACGCTGATGGAGGTGCCGCCACAACTCAACGTTGGCAGTTGGAGTATCGTCGTCGGGCTGCTGAAGTGACCCGCTGAACTATTGCACAAAGTGGTTGCTGCTGTTGGTTGCAACGTCGTGCTGACAACAGCAGCAGCCGAAGGAGTTGCTGTCGCCGTTCCTGTTGCTGCTGTTGTGGCATTCAGTTGACAGGCGGCGGGTTGGGAAATTGTGACGCTGGTGCTCGTTGCCTCCGTGACATCGACAAGCGCAATTTGCTGCGATTCTTTTGTCGATGATGTCGTGGTTGCTGCATTCGTTGTGGTCACCAGCGTGAGATTCTTGAGCTTCGTGTCCGCCGTAATCACTCCGCCAGCAAGCACGCTATTTGTGGCCGTCGCTGTTACTGTTGTTCCTCCTCCGCCGCCTCCTCCGCTGTTCCCGCTCCCGCTTCCACTTGCGGTTGTGCTGGCAAAGTGATGGGCACGCAAAATGTGGCACGTGATCTCCTTTTGCGTCTCGTGCGTCTCCGGCTCAATGTCCTCGATGAACTCATCGATGTAATGGAAGCCCTTGCTATCGGCCACATCGTCACCACAATGCGCTCCACTCGCCTCCTCATACAAACACACTTCCTCGTAGTCAACTTCGGCTCCTGTGGCGGCATCTTCGTCCAGTTCGTGCTTCACAATGTCGACCACTTGGGTGCCATCGTGTTGCTGCACTTCATCCTCATCCAGTTCATCGTCGACAACATCGTCGTCGTCCTCCACTTCGCCATCAACGTCATCGTCGTCTTCATCTTGCGTTATCTGTGACAATTCAATGCTCGAGATGCTGCCATCGTGATGACGTTGCTGTTGTTGTTGTTGCTGCTGTTGTTGTTGTTGTTGGTGTTGCAGGTGAGGCACATGATGATCGGGAATGTGTTGATGATGATGCTGCTGCTGCTGGTGGTGATGATGATGATGGCCATGATGATGCGTCGGATGCGTGTTGCTGTCATCGGCCACACTCTCCTCATAGGCAGTCAGTATAAAGGTTTCCGCCTCATCGCCGCCCACCAATGTGATCTGTGAGCTGTGTCCATGATGATGATGGTGATGATGATGGCTGGCCAAAGCACCGCTGCCATCCTCATCGATCACATCGTGCTCCAAATCATCCACATCCCCCACATCGCCATCCTCGTCTTCATCGTCATCATCGGGCTGTTTTTTGATCTGCAACATTGCAGCGAGCGCATTGCGCTGAGCTTTCAACTTCGGCTGATACACCTTGGAGAGGAAATCGAGTGGCTTCGCATAGCGCCACTTTGACAATCGTCCCTCAATGCATTTCGGGGAGCGGCGACGATATTGATGATAAGTGTCCCTCAGATTTTTCCACTTACGTCGCACTTCCTGCACGCTGTACTTATCTAGGATTGATAGATTAACTTGATTAGATGGAAAAAGAAGAGGAGGAGCCCTACAACAACACAACTTACTGCCCATTTGCTGGGACACCTTCATCCAGCCGCTTAAGATGTCCGGACGTCGTCGCTGATTTGGCTGCAATTTGTAGTTGTAGAGCGCTGGATTCTGGCGCACCAGATTGATCAGCGTTATAATGTCGTCGGTGGGCGCATTATCCTTGTGATAACGCTTGCGCTCCGACATCGTTGCGTTCACTTCAAGTATCACTATTATTATTATTATTATTGTTCAGGCAGGCGCTTGGTTTGTGGATGGGCGAGGGGGGGTGGAGGAGTTGGCCTCGCTCGCCTGCTTGTGTGTGTGTGTGCGCTACGGCCAGCCAAATTGCACACTGCTTTAACTGTTGCTATCCTCTTCGTTTTGTGCACACACACAGCCAGCGATCGCGTTTAATATTGTGCAGCGAGCCACGAATTAGCCATATTACAGAATTACGCAGAAAAACACACAAAATTGGACTACAAAATTTTTGGGCTATGCCAGCGTTGCCGTACCGCCTTTGTATACGCTGCAGCCGCAGCGGCGTTGCCACCTAGTGGCAAAACGATTGTACACTGAATATGCATATTCGACTTATTGCGATTTCGAAAAAATAAAATAATATAATAAAATTAAATAATTCAAATGACAACTAAATTAATTAAATAAATATATACAAAAGCAAAAAAATAAGAAATAAAATAATTAATGCATTTAAGCGCAATAAATTATTCTAATAAAATAAATATAACACAATGTAATAGACAAAAATAAAAAAATAATATGAATAATAAAATAAATAAAACAAAATGTATTCGACAAAAATAAAGAAATTATATAAATAATAAGATAAATAAAACAAAATGCAATTGACAAAAATAATATAAATAATATGTGTAAGGTTAATAAATTACTATAATAAACTAAATAAAAAAAATGTAATAGCCATAACTAAAAAATAATATAAATAATTTGTGTTAGCACCAAAAATTAATCTAATAAAATAAAAAAAAATTTAATAGACAAAAATAAAAAAAAATTAAATAAATAAAATGTTTAGGCGCAGTAGATTAATCTAATCAAATAATTACAAAAATGTAATAGAGAAATATAAATAAATCAAATACAAAATTAATATCTTTTCAATTTGTTTTTCCGAAATGCGTATTAATATTGTTTAAAAATTAGCTACTAAATAATATAATAATATACGATAAATTAGGTGCGTAATAATAATGTAAAATAATAAGACAAATAACTAAATTAGCTACTAAAAGAACACAAAGTAAAATAACAAGTACTATAAAATAAACGCATAAAATGATAACAAAAAGTAGAACGCATTAAAATTGAAGTCAAACTCTTTGGCATTGCTGCCAACTTGCTGCAACTGTTGAGCGCAATGCTGCCAACTGTGCACAACTTTGTCTGCAGCAGTGTGACCGGAGCACAAGCAACTGTTAAGGTGAGCCCCCAACACAAATGTACTCCATGCAGTCGGCTTATTTGAATACGACACTTCAGTCACACTGGCGGCGAGACAGTGGCTGAAATTCGAAGCGCAGCAAAATACAAAAAAAAACGAAGAAACAGAACGCAAGAACGCAATCAAATAAGTAGCAACAGGACAACACGAGTCAAAGAAACAAAGAATAAAAAAACGAAACGTAACGGATTTATGCATATCTAGCATATTTATTTATAAACGTGTGTTAAATGCGCAACACAGCAGTCGCCGCTGCTGCCGCCGTCGCCGCCGCATTTCGTTGTGTTTAGTGCCAAGTGCAATTATCGAGCGTCGTTCGTCGTTTTGCATCTTCTTCGTTCCTCCCCCTCGCTCTTACTATCATCCTTCACATTGTTGTTGTTTGTGTTGTGTTGTTTTGGGTGCTAAATATTTAGCGTGAGTGTGTTTTGTGGAAGGAAATTCAAAAGTCTATTCAATTTTGTGTTGCGGAAATTAAGTCGTTTATCTCTCGTTCTCCATGTGTGTTAGTGTTGGTGTGTGTCTGTGTGTATGTGAAAGAAAAGGTGATACAAAAAAGGCGCAGTAGCCACAAAGCAGCGACCCCAAAGCCAAAGCAGAGCAGAGAAGCATTCGTATGCAAGAATTGTCGTCGTTGTCATTATAACGTTAACGTCGAGCAGCGACGTTTGCCGCGCTGCGTCCGGTTTAAATTCAATCAAGCGGCAACAGAGAGAGAGATAGAGAGTGAATAAAGCACACAACTGTGAAACATTGCCAACGTTGTCGCATTGTTATTGCCGTTCTTTTTTTTTTTTTTGTTGTTTTGTTGTTTTTTTTTCCTGTGTGCTTTTTACGTGATCGTGAGTGATCATTAAACGTGAGTGCATTCAACTCACGCACGACTCACGCATGCTGGCGTTAAGCCGACGACAAAATGATACAGTGGCGCCATCTGTGAATCTGCATAAGCAACAACGACAACAACAACAACAGCAGCAACAGCAATTGAATCTCACTATTAACGAAAGCTACAACTACAACAAAGCAAAGCTCAATTCAACCGCAGCAATGCTCGCCAACGTGCCGTCAACGTCGACGTCTAGTGCAGTCGACGTCGCTGCTGCGAGTGCAGATGATGAGCGCAGTAGGCTGCTGGGCAGCACAACGCCGCCACTGCCGTCGACGTCGCCGCCAACTTCGTTGTCGCTGACTTTGCCACTTGTGCATACAACAACAATGCATCCGTCCCGCCAACAACAACAACAAGAACACGAAAACGAGAGCATGAATAATAATAATAATAACGATAACAACGATCAACAGCAACAACAGGAGCATCAGCTGCTGCTGTTGGAGAGCAGTAGCAGCAACAACAATTACAACAACAACGACAACATCAACCGCAGCGACATCGAGGATCTGTCCGAGGAGACGGCAACAACAGTTGGCGCCGCTGATTCCAACGATCAAAGTGATAAATTCAACCGCCCGCCAATCACAACAACAACAACCAATCAGAAAAAGCCCAAGCTCAGCAAGCTGGGCACCAAAAGCGTCGGCCTCAAACGGTAACTACGCAACAACAAAAAAAAAGCTTTTTGTTTTGATTTCCTTTTTGCTTTGCTCCTTTTTGCGACTAATTACGTACAGTGTTGTCAATTCTTCAGGTCATAATAAAGCTAAAATAACTTATGAAAAAAGCTAAAAACCGCCTGAAAATGTTGTTGATAGCCAAAACATAACGATAGATTAGTGAAACCAAATTTTTTTCATTTTCATAATAAAGCTAAAATAACATGAAAAAAGTTAAAAACCGCCAGCTTAAACATAACGATAGATTAGTAAAGCCAAATTTTTTTCAGTTTTATTTATTTTTTTTTTTAAGTATTTTTGAGTATTTCGCCAATTTTGTCAATCTTCTGCAGCTGAATTTTTGACGGATTATGGTCTACAACTAGCATATATTTGTTTTCATAGTAAAAACCGATTAAAATGTAAAGCTCTTTGAGCATATCGATGTTTTTATATCAATCAAAAAATAGCACAAAGATACGTGAATTTTAAAAGCCAAAATTACGTCAGTTGTTTAAAAAACAGCTGTAATTCGGTAGTTTACAATTTATGACGCATTTTGCTTTTGAAAACCGTCAGATCTAGCAGAGAAATAGCTAAATTGGCAACGCTGATAACGCATTATGCAAATCTCTCTTTGCTCCTTTGCTCACAGACTCTCTCTCTATCTTTCTCCTTCTGCAGCGTTTCGTTTGGCTCGTCAAAAGGCTCAATGGTTGAGACGCTGGTCTTTGAGACGCCGACGCCGCTGTCCGAGCACGTGGAGCCGAGCTTTGGTTTCGATGCTGCCGACGCTGCTGGTCAGCCGCAGCAGCAACAGACGCTAAGCTCCGCAGCAGCAGCAGCGGCGGCAGCGGGGACAACAACAACAGCAGCAGCGACCGCGACGCTTAATAGCAACAACAGTTATGGTGACTATGCGAAACTCAATATGGACGACAGCGGCATCGAAGTGCAGGAAGAGTAAGTACAATGCACTAAGTAGGCAATTAGAAAGAGCGAGAGAAAGAGATATGTACTATGTATACAAACAAAATGGCTGCGCCTTTGATCAGCAGCAGCTGTGACGTAATAATTAAGTTGCATGCCTATAGGCAATAAAACGATTTGAACTAATTTGGCAAATTTGATTAGATTTTCTATTTGGGTTTCTTTCTTTTTATGATATGCAGCAGCAGTTTATTTTTAATACTTGAGTGAAAGCTTTTTTGCTCTGCTGCTCTTAACTCACGCTCTCATCTCTAGTTAAAAATCTAGCCTCGAATGTTAATGAACCCTTTACTTGTTTTTTTTTTCCGTTTTTTTTTTATGCATTTTGCTCTCGAAAATTTAGGTCTACTTTTTTCATCGCACTCATACATAGAAAGAAGATAAAAAGAATGTAATCAGAATAATGAGTTTTTGGCAGCTTTCACTTTTTTGGGGCAATTCGTAAGCCAAATAAGCCATAAGCTGATCTCTGTCTAAGCACAAACACACACACACGCACACACACACTTGCATGCATTAAATAGTCGTGCCAAATTGCATGCAATGAACTTTTTGCAGCGCATTGGCCCCGCAAAACAAACAGAAAATCCCCCTTTCCCCTTCTTTTAGCCATTCAACTTTTAATCGATAATTACGTTTTGCATTTTAAAACTTCCTTTTGCGATAAAACACACGCAAGAGTGGGAGAGAGAGAGAGAGAGAGGTTAAAAAGATAGCAGGATGCGTCGCTCTGTTTACCAATGTTTACGCTGTCTCTTTGGGGCTCCGTTCTCTCACGTGCTCTCTCTTTCGCTCTCTCCCGTGTAATCATTCCAATTGGAAAGCATTTTGCATGCGGACACCACCAACGACTCCAATTGGAGTTGCTCTAACTGTGTTTACTTCATTTTGTTTTGCTGTCTGCGCCGGCGCTGCAGTTGAACGTTCTCAGCAGCAGCGGCCGCAATGAATACCGTTAAACTGCGCTGCCATCGTCGTCATTTATTACATAATGCTTCGTTTGAAGTGTGTGTTGGTGTATGTGTGAGCGTGTGTGTGTGTGTGTGCATTTTAAAGCATGATGTAGGTCAACTCCATTTGGTGGTTGTTGACCCACATCTTTTTCGGCTGCATACATCTGTGTGTGTGTGTGTGTTGTCTAATCAACGTGCCACACCCACGCAAGCGCCTACAACAAATAATTAAGCTGCCCATCGATAAACGCCCACACACACACACAAGCAACGCTTAAGCTTTGTTTACCTTTTTGACAATTGTTAATCGATAGCAGCGAGCTTATCGATAACTTAAACACACACTTGGAGCTGCCAAGCTGGTTTTTATTTATTTCTGACCTTTGCTGTCGATGTCGTATGTAAGAGAGAGCTTTAATTTGCCGGTTGGCCGCTTTAAGCGCAACGTGATGTCATCCAAAGAAGAAGAAGAACTTTCTTTTACTCACAAATCTACACAAAGATAAATTATGTATGGCAAGGCAGCGTTTGGGAGGGGGAAGACAAAGCATAGAACAAGAACAAAGCGTTTGCTGTTATTATCGATTATGTTTATGAGATGAATGGCAGCTGTTAAAGGTGATGTGAGGTGAAATGTGTGACGATGAGGGAGCTGCGGGAAGATGCTGTTAGAGAGAGGCTGCGGAAGAGGCGTGCTAGCAGTGTTGCCAGTTTAGCTTATTATAAGCTAGTTCTAGCATATTTGAAGTTGGAAGAGCTTGTAAAATTTATTTATTAATTTTTTTATTTTATTATATTAAATTTAGTATTTAATACTACATTTAATAGAGAAGAGAGTCCTGGATGCATCTACATTTTATCTTGAAGTATAGCTTATTTTCAAATTTATCTAGCTTCTTTTCTAACTTTAAATGTATTTGCGACATCAACGGTTTGATTTGTAAGAAATCACAGTGCTAGATGCGATGATGAGGTGAAGGTGATCAGTGCTGCGCTGAGGTGAGATGAGGCGAAACGAAAAGCCCCCTTCTCCCCTTTCACCTCTTCATGTTTGGGCACATTTTTAGTGAATGTCTTGAAATTCGAGCAAAGCTATTGTGAAAGTATTCAGTGTGTGTGCATGTGTGTGTAAGAGTGTGCATGTGTGTGTAAGAGTGTGTGTTGAATTGTCAGTCAGGCGATTGATTTTCCGGTGGCCACACTTGACATGCATAGCAGCAAGAAGAAGCAGCAGCAGCAGCAAAGTGTCCAAAGGGTGTGAGGAGGATGAGGAAGAGGGGCGGCAGGCAGCCATTGTCACACACACACACACTAACATACGCAGCCACGTGTAATTGTGTCGCTGGTCAGCAGTGCGTGTTGTAGTTGTTGTTGTAGTAGCTTTACTTGTTGTTGTTGCTGTGTTGCCAGTCAGCCTTATTACCTACATAGAAAACATAGCAAAGCATAGTATAAAACATTCTGTGCGTGCTTGTGCATGTTTGCTCTGAATAGTTTGTGGCGACGACGACAACAATAGAAAGAGACAGACAGAGAGACGGACGGACAGCGTTCCCAATTGGCAGCATCGCGTCGCTCTGTCTGTCGCTGACCAGTGTGGCAACCCCGTTTATTAACTGTCACATCAACCTCCCCACCTCCGCCCACAAGAGCTTCCTCTTTCCCTCTTCCCCTTCCCCTTCCCACTACCATCTCCATCCCCTTCTCCAACCGTACACACGAATAATACACATAACATAAAATAAAAAAAAAGAATTCTTGCTGCTGCTCCCGTTTTCAATTTTGTGTGTGCAGAGCGGCAGCGAACATGTGAATGTGGAAGATGGTGGGAGGGGGAAGAGGGGAGCCCCCTCCCACCCTCTTCCACATTCACATGTTCGCTGCCGCTCTGCATTCATCAGCCCAGCTTCCCCGACTGCGACGTCGGCAGCGACAGCGCGACGGCGCTTCGAGTACCTTTTTTTTTTATATAGTTATGTGTTTATGTTTCTTATGTTATTATTTTTATTTTTGTTCACGCTGTCGTCGTCCGCTGCCGTCACCGCTCGCTGCTGCTGTTGCTGTGTATAACATAAGCAGAGCGCGCGGCGGCAGCGGCAGCGACAGAGAGAACGCAAAACATTCGATTGAGAGCGAGCTTGCTTTGCTCTCTTATTGGATCGCTCTCTCTCGTTCGCTCGCTCGCTCCATATTACTTTGGCATTTTAGTGAGTGCGCAAAAAAAAGTGATGTCATGTTTGTTGGTTTAATAGCGTTGCCAGATGTGTGTGTGCGCATTGCCGTTTTTAGTTTTTGTTTGTTTTCATTACAATTTTACAATGTGCGTTGCCTCTTTTGTTTCTTTTGTTGTCTTTCTTCTCTTGTTAATGCGCAGCTTGACAACAACAAAGCATAAAAGATCAACAGACAATATGACAGAAATAAAAGACGCAGTTTGTTGGCCTTTTCCTTCTCGCCTTGTTATTGTTGTTTTTGTTCTAACAGCTGCCAAATTTCGTGTTTGTTTTTGTTTGGCCAAATTGGCGAATTTTGCGCGCATTTGCTAGAAATTCCAGCCAATAATGTGCGCTTATTATGTAGCGCAAATGTTTCTAAATTTGGCTAGTTGGTCATTTTATTTTTGTGTTTTTTAGTTGCCCTGATGAGTTCATCTCCAATCAGATTTGATAAGCATTTACCAAACAGGTTTCCAACTGGGTTATTGCATTTAATTCGTAAACAAAAAAATATACAAATCGAAATTTGTTTATTTGTTATAAGACATTTAAATTGTTGCAATTTTTAAGTAAATAAATATAAAATGGTAATTGTGCGCAGTAAAAAACAAAACAAATAAACACACACTTATATGCAGTAAGGTGGCAACGCCATTCGTCTGAACTTCACGAGAGAACGCGCTCTCTTTTACGCTCTCTCAGCGGCTCAAGCGAGAGCGCCGTGTGCTCCTGCAAACATTCGTGTGTGTGTGTGTGTGTGTGTGTATTGTATCTTTTACTTTTTAGCAGCAAGCTTGCAAGTTTAGTTAGGCAAACGCAACGACAACGCCAAACAGCCAACAACAAACGAGAATTACGTGCGGGGCGCTTAAAAAGTAAAGAAAAAAAAGTTAAATACGCTCATCATCCATACATTTCAAATTTTGTAAATTGTACGTTATTGTGTTGTTGTTTCAAACAACCCCAGCAGCAGAATCCGAATCCGACGACGTCGCGTCGCTGCCGTCGTTGAGCAAAGGGCAGAGAGAACAAGTAAGAGAGAGAGCGAGAGAGAGAGGACGAAGCTAACTAGCGAGAACGGTGGTCGCAAAAGTAAAACGCGCGTAGAATCGCAAAGAGGAAGCAGAACGCTGAAAAACACAGCAGAAGAAGCAGCTGTCCAAAAAAACAAAAAATCCAAAAGTTTGTCAAGTGCGTGAATTAGTTTGTTAACAAATTGTAAAATCCCAACAAAAATGCCAAGTGAATAGAAAAAAACAACAGCAAAGCAAATTCAAATGCAAAAGTCAATCGTGCGTGCCAAAGAGGGACACAAACACACGCATACAAAACACACACGCACACACTAACACATGCAAGCAGCGCAGTCAGTGAGTGCAAGTGGTTGACAGTGGGTGGAACAGTGACGGGGGCAGTTGGGGGTTGGGTGTTAAGGTTGTACTCCCACCAACAGTGTTGGTAAATGCGCTTTGGGAGCGCACAGTGGAAAACACGCAATTAAAAGTGGCCTGGCAAATATATTGTATACAATACATATTATAATTGAAATAGGCAAATAACAATGTGAAAGTAATTTGTGTGTTGTGCACACACACACATACAAACACACACTGTGTTACGCTTTGCTGCTGCTCTTATATTTATTTTGTTGTTTTTGTTGTCCATGGTGGGATGCGCGCAGTGAGTTCATCGCAAAAAATAATACACACGAGTCCGCGATTGCCAATCCACCTCCCCCCTCCCTCTCCATGCTTCTTACACACCTACATTGCCCGCCAACGCCACTTCAACACCCCATCGCCCTCTCACCCCCCCTCAGCAGCCACTCCCCACGAGTAAGCGCTCTCCTACTTACGCTCGCTCTCACTGTGCTCTCTCTTCAGCGTTACTCTCGCTCAGTGTGCTGCTAATGCTCTGTGAACGCAATTAAAATACACTGCCCGACTAGCAGCAAGTGTACAAGTGTGTGTGTGTGATGTATCGGCTTTAACAGTGTGTGTTAAAATATAGTGCCTTGTTTGTACATAAATTAGACATAGCTTTAAGTTTAGACGCTGTGTTCGTGCCTGCTGCGACGTTGTTATTTCTATATATATACACACACGCACACACACTCTTGAGTTGTCTTTGTATAATATAAATTCTATAATATAAAGTCCATGTGATGTGTGTGCGGTGTATATGTTTTAAAATTTTCAAAAATGAAATGCCGACCGACTGCTGGGCAACAAGAAGAAGAAGGAGAACAACAACAACAACACAGTAGCAGCAGCACAGTTTGCGTCGCAATGCAGCGCTGCCTTTTATCGCATGCAAAAACAAATTGCAGGCGTTTCGTTGCTTTTCGTTTCGGTCCCCCAATTGGCATGCAAAATAAATGGCTGCTTGTTGTTGTTGTTGCTGCTGTTGCTGTCGTTTGACGTCAAGTGCAAAAATATTCAATTAACATTTAATTTCATTATTTTTGTTAAAACGCAGCAGCAGCAGCAACGGGTGGGGCACACACACACACACACACACATGCATACATGTGTAATTTGTTAAATTAATTTACTGCTGCTCTCATTGCGTGTGCTACTGACCATATGCGTATGTGTGTGTGTGTGTGTGTGTGACGTCTGCAGACTAATTGAAAGCTGCGCTACGCTGCGCTGCTTTGCCGCCAAAGCCGATGCGCTCATCGCGGGCAGCGCAGCTACAACAAGAACTACTGTTATAAGCAGAGCAAACAGACGAAGAAGCAGAAGAAGAAGCAGCAGTAGCTTCAAGTTCGCGCTGCATTTCGTCTGCCAACACCTCTGTTGTTGTCTCCCTCCCACACACACGCACAGCAACAAGTATTTTTTTGTTTTTTTTTTTTTTTTTTGGTAGTTTTCATTTTTGTTGTTGCTGTTTTTGTTTTTACTTTTTCGTGTTCAAACACTTCAAAGGAAGTTTTGTGATGAGAAACACGACAATAAGCAGAAGCAGCCCCCCACCCCTTCCCCTCCCTTCGTGGAGCGAGGCCAAACGAAAAAGCACTCGAAAAACATTTTAAAAACTTGTTTTTATTTGTGTTGTTTTTGCTTGTAAGTTCTTGTCGCTGAGCTTGTTACAGTTATTGTTGTTGCTGCTGTTGGTGTTGTTATTGTTATTGTTGTCGCATTCGCGCATATCAATTTCGGCACATGACGTAATCTTCACATGCTCAATGAGCTGACAACAACACTAGACTACACAACACAAGTTCGCTATTTACTCTTGAGAGTGTAAAAAACAGATAAAAAACTAAAACTTGTTGATCGATAGTCGATAGTTTAAAACATTTGTCGAAGTTTTGTTTTTTTTTCATGTTTTTCTTAATTTTTTTTCTATTTCTATTTCTCTGCTTTGTGTTACAAGTTGAAAAATGACTGGCAAAATGAGCAGAAGAATAGCCTAAAACGGGCAGGCAAAAGATCATCAGATAATGGCTTTGGAGTGAGAGGGAGATAGAAAGAGAGGGGGAAGCAGAATAGATTGTTTGATGGAAACGTGCACAGACACAACTGGAGCTTAGAAGACTTTAAAATATCGGTTCTTAGTTCACTTAACTCGCATTTCTGGGAAGCCAACGAAACAGTCGACAAAATAGAAAGCACAAAAGTGGAGGCATAAGAATAGACCATAAAAAAGAAATAGTTAAAAGAGCAAGAAAATTGGCCGTAAAGTGAGTTACCTTTATAATTGTTTTTTTTCTCGTTCTTTTTGCGACCAGAACCAGTTGTGAATTATAGCGTGTGATTGACGTGCACAAAAAAGAAAAGAAGAAGAAAAAACCGCAAGTAATTAACATAAAACAGACCAACTTATGCAATCCAGATGATAAAAATCATCGCAGGAGTTGCCGGTGAGAAATGACTCACAACTTTATTGTTTTTTGTAGCCTTGGGTTGCCCTTTGTTTTTTTTTTGTATCTAGTTCTGAAGAAGGGGGAAACTCAACTTAACTCAACTCGACCCTTTTTATTTCTTTCACTTTTCAACTTTCCACCTTGCTTCGCTGTCCGTCACCTTGCATTGCCCTCTTTGCCTCTTTGCCTTTCTCTTGCCTGAGGTCTGATATCATAACGTTTACTCAAACTTCGCCAGCGCAGTTTTGCACTTTTAAATTTCCAATTTCTTATCAACTTGTGTTAACTTTATCCGACTTCTAAATCTCTTTAAAATGTTGTTTGAGTAAACACGAGATATGGTCGACAAAAATTGTTATTTATTTATGTAGAACATTCTATTTGAATAATGAAAAATATATTATACTAAACTAAGAATTTAGAATTTGAATAATGAGAAATATTTTACAATAAACTATAAATTACATAACTAATTGTAAGTTTCTTAATCAGATTACATAAAAAATGTCGAAATTATTTAAGAAATTCTTTTGTATGAGAAAAAACGCTTTCTTAATGCGGATCTTAACTGCTTTGCCTGACAATCTGGTATATTTATATATATTTATTTATATACACTCCATGGTATATTCTGAATGTGGTATCAATATACTAAGTATAGCATTTGGTATATTTTGTGGTCTTTGTTATATTTTAAATATAATACTATATCAATAGTATTTTTGTGGTTTATTAATTCTGTATATTTTAAGAATAATACCGAACTATTTTGCTTTCATTCAAAATGGGTATCGGGTATCTAACAGTGGAGCACACTCGACTTTCTTAGCTTTCTTATGTGTTAAATTCAATTTTTTTTTTTACTCATAATACCATCTAAATTTATTATATAACTATATATATTATTATATATACTTTATCAATTACATTTGTGATTACTTATAATTCGATCTTTAATCCATTGAATGAAAACTTGCTGAATTGTTTTTGTTGAATTGTCTTTTTTGCTGCGACTAATTTAGAGAATTTCAATTCTTTTTTTTTTGATTTTGTATTCCTCATAATTCGATTTAAATTTATTATATAATTTATCTTAAAAATGAATTTTTAAATTCTGTTTTTCATTAATTACTTTTTTCTGTGACTAAAATTTAAATTTAAATTTTATTTAAATTTGTATTCCTCATTATACGTTTTAAATGTATTGTACAGTATTTTATATATTTTAAGATTCCATTTGGCATTACTTATAATACGATCTTCAATGCGTTGAATGCAGCGTTGACATTGCCGTTACTTCATGGGCATTTGGCAGCACTGAAAACTTGCTGAATTGGTTGCACTTTTTTTTTTTTTGCTGTGACTAAATTGGGAATTTTCATTGCCGCAATTCCCAATTAGAGAAAGAGAAGCTCAAGCTGGAAGAGGAAGATGTCAGTTGCAGGTTGATTGACACTCTTTTTTAGAGCTGCAACAACATGTGGCATGCAGCATGCAGCTTGTGGCAGTTATAGAGCGACTCTCCAGGGGCGTTATATAATACAAAATGCTAAAGGCACGCGCCGAGATTTGCGGTCGGAGACTTGTCAATTTCCATTTGTGAAATGAAACGAATTGAAAACGTGAAAATTGAATTGAATGAAAAGTTCAAATCGCTGGCGACGCGCAATTGGCAAATGACTTAATTTAATTGACATTGGGGGGGAAAATGTGACGAAGCTGTTTAGGAATGCGTGTGTGTCTGTTTCCCTCTCTTTCTATCTCTCTCTCATTCTCTATCTCTCTCGATAGTTGTCTTGCCTCTTTTCAAATACTTATATTTTTTTTTTGCGTATTTGTGCCTCATTTCAGATCGGAACGTTCGATAGTTCGCGTTTCAATTTACCAAAGCAGTCAACCGCAACAGATTTGTCCACCAAGCAACGATTATTCGTTGACGAGTTTTGCGGATAATTTAGATAATACGTTTAGTAGCTACAATTGTAACTTAGACTATACAACAATGGCGACGGCGACGATGCAGCCGACTGGAGGCCTAGGACCAGCCTACGACAGACAGCAGAGGTGAGTCTACTTCCATTTCAAGCGTTTACCAACACTAAACTTGTACTTTTGCAGCACTGATTCCGGCTGGGATAATCCTTTTCGTCCAGGCGGCGATCTATCCAGAGAGGCTGATGAAATTGTTAGCATGATACGTGGTAGGTTTCT
The DNA here is from genome assembly GCA_019972355.1 of Drosophila kohkoa. Lineage (NCBI taxonomy): Eukaryota > Metazoa > Arthropoda > Insecta > Diptera > Drosophilidae > Drosophila > Drosophila kohkoa. Next base: position 111,548 of record BJEL01000025.1, read on the forward strand.
TTCTTTTTATGCATTCGTTTCTCTTGGATTCATCTCTTCTAATTTTCATGCGGCTTAAAAGGTGGCAAACCCATCACGCCCACAGAGGATCGTACAATAGGCAATGGCAACGCACAGCATGGCGATGATAACTGCAACGGCGCAACAACTGCAATAGGCGAGAGTGTAACCAAAACAAATGTAAGCAAATGTCACCTACGAAAAGTCAAATGAACAGGGAAAGGAAGCAATCAGCACCCAACTTCAACTAGAGCAGAGGGTTTATCTGTATTTTCCGCTCACGAAAAGTCGACTGAACAGGCAAAGCAAATAATCAGCAGACCTTCTCAGATAGAGTAAATACATCATCTGTATTTATCACTAACGAAAAGTCGCCTGACTAGGGAAAGGAAGCAGTCAGCAGCCTTTTTTCAAATAGAGGAGAGGGATCATCTGTATTTGTCACTTACGAAAAGTCGCATGCTCAGGGAAAGCAAGTAGTCAGCATCCATCTTCAATTAGAGCTCTGTAACTCATCTGTATTTGTCATCCATGAAAAGTCTAATGAATACGGAAAGCAAGCAATCAAGAAGCAAGCAGTTCTACTAGAATAAACGCTTCATCCTTTATTTGTCATCGACGAAATGTCGCATGAACTGGGAAAGCAGGAAGTCAGCACCCACCTTTAACTAAAGTAGACGCTTCATCTGTGTTTAGAGTATGTTAGTTTGTGAGTTGCCTATTAGTTTTATGGAATCTTCAGTTAAAAACGAAGCTCAGTTGCCGTCAATTATTCTCCGACTTGATATTGTTATTATAGCTAAACAGCGCTTAGTTTTGTGTTCCTTGAGCATTGCAAAAATAGAGAAATAGAGATTTCTAATCTATGTTATAATAATAATAGTAATAGTAATATTATATTTGTCAATTTGACACGTCTCAGCGCTAAACTTTATAGCATACTAAGTTTAATAATTGAACTCTATATTAAACAATGTGCTAAACAGAAATAGTTTACTTTCGAAACAAACACATTTACAATCTTGAAGATTAGATTATTTTCCCAACTTAGAAGATTAAAGATAAAGGTTTTCAAACAATTTGTTGAAACTCAATAAATAATAACATCACTCTATATTAAGCAATGTGCTAAAAAAAAATAGTTTACTTTAAATGCATAGGCAATAATTTATTGAAATCAAAACTAAAAATTTGATAACAATCAAATCGTTTAGAACTGTAGCTAGAATACTTTTAATTGTGTAAAGCTAATATGTTGGAAGTTATGTTGAAAAGGGAAATTTTACTCGCAAACAGTTAAACTTACTCGTTGAAAGTTGAATGTCTCGTTACTGAATGTTGCTCTCTTGCTTCTTTTGTACGCTTTATTTTAATAAGAGAATAATTTATTTAAAGCATTTAGAAATTTCAATTTACTCGTTGAAAGCTGAATGTCTTGTTAGTGAAAGTTTCTCTGTTCAGTCCACTCGACAAAATCATTTGCTTTCGTTGAAATAAGAGAATAATTTATTGAAATTGAAACTAGTTTAATGAAAAGCAAATCGCTTAGAAAAAGCTAATTTTTTTTTAGAAGATTCGTTGATTCGTTCGTACTCGCTAAAAAATGAGTTTACTCGTTGCAAGCTCAATGTTTGAATTTTGATGTAAAGCGAATCGTTTAGAAGTTTTGTTTCAGATTATTTGTTGAACTGGGAAATTTGACTCGCTAAAAATTGAGTTTACTCACTGAAAGCTGAATGTCTCGTTATTCCAATGACTCGCTTAATTTTACTCGCTGCCAACTGAATATTTCTTTGTTGTACTTTTGCATTAATGAAACTTAATTCGCTTGCAGCTCTCGCAAAATCAAGCGACAGCACAAAATGGTACAAATTCCCACGGCAGCAAGGTGGAAGGATCAACAGGAGGCGGTGGCGGCGGGGGTGGAGCAGGTGGCAAATCAACGGCGGTGGCTGGCAATGGAAAGGGTGGTGGAGGAGAGAGCAATAATGGCGTCACTTCGCTGGCTCAAGTCTCAAAGCAAGTGGTACCTGGACCAACTTCGGCTAGTCACGTGGTTATCGACGAGAAGAAGAACAAGAAAAAGGGCTGCTGTGTGGTGCAATAATCAAGAAGAAGAACAACAAGAACAACAACGAGACATGAAGCAGAGAGGCAACACAACAGCGAAACAAACAAAAACAGAGGCAAAACATACAGAACGACAACAAGAACAAGAAAGAGAGAAAGGGATGGCAACAAGTGCAAGCAAGGATCACTTTTTGGCGGAGAAGGAGCAGGAGGGAGAGAGGGAGGCGTATCATATTTAATGTTAATGTTAAATGCTAAAAACTGAAACTGACGACGCTGTTGATATTTGAATGCTGCTGCATTATTCGCTTGCTTACACACACACACTTACATACAACCACGAAAATAGCTAAATGAGAAAACGAAACGCAAGCTCTCTGAACAGAACCAACAAACAAAACCCACATACAAACATACATACATAGAAATGAAACAGCAACAGAAGCAAAAGCAAAAGCAGTAGCGGAGTCAGTAACAGCGACGCTTAACAGTGATGCTGCTGGAGTAACAGCGACGCTTGACAGCGGCTCTGTTAATGACTGTAACGGCGACTCTGTTAAATGCTTTTAACAGCTGCTGCTGCTGTTGCTGCTTCTGCTGTTGTTGCTGCTTCTGCTATTGCCGACTCACTCTAAACTCAATGCGCGCTATTGCTGTCGCTGTCGAACCCACGTTGCAGTCGCAGCCTAAATTTAATGAAATTGTAACTATGATATATATGCACAATATATACACACATTTCGTATATATTGTGTGTGTCTATATATTTGTTAGTCTGGATATATATATATATGTAAGTGCAAAGCCGATGCTAACAGTTGAGACATCATAACGAACATGAGAGATCAGCTGTTGAATTATTATGATGCTGATTATATAGCGTATATATATGAATCGATATATATATATGTATATGCGTATATAAATATTTTTTTCCTTTTTTTTTTTTTTGTAATGTGACTCGACTTTATATACATACATACATATATATAATATATATTTTTTTCGTATTTGTAAAATTAGTGCAGCTTTTTAAAGAACATTTAAAAAGTCGATAAAAAAAAACAAACAAAAATAAGAAAACGATAAACAGAAAAAAATAAGAAAAAAAAAACAAAAGTTTTGCCTGCATGCATAAATGAGAACAAGAAATGAAAAAAAAGAGAAAGAAAAAACAAAAAATGTATTTATTTTTTATTTATATGACGATGAAAGTAAAGAAATTAAATTAAATGTTAAAACTTAAACAAAATATACAAAAACTAGACACACACACACACGAATACATACATATATAAACACACACACACACACACACACACACACATATACATAGCTAAAATGCAGTTTTGCATTTGTATTAAAACGAAACCTTAAACAGCAAAAAGCTCTATTTCTATAACTTTCTGTCTGTCTTCATTCTCGATATATCGATATCGATATCGATTACCCCAGTTGAAATTGTCACGCATGAAAAACGCACAGAAATCAACACACTCACACATACAAACAAACTTTGCGTTCCCAATTCATGTTTTCTCAGGCTTCCTTTTTTTGTTGCGTTTGCAAATTTTGTTTCGTTTTTTTTCCCTCTTGTGGAAAAGTCAACCTACTTTTGGATTTTCAGCAGCATCATTTGAATTGTGCTTGCGATTTAATTAGATCTGTGTGTGTGTGTATGTATGTCACATCAACCCACCCACCCACATACACATACACACACACACACACATTCACAATGACCAACACACACACACATAGAATGTCGCGCTTAAAAAAAATAACTTACAGAAAGCTAAACCAAATAGATAAACGAGAACCGATTCAATACACCGATACAAACCCACACACACACACACACACACACATACACACTTTTACACACCAACACACACTCAGCCTAAGCATTAAAGTGCTGCATTTGATAAATGTAATAATAATTATTAAAGAACAAGAAAAGAAAAACAAAAGATATATATGTAATAGCAATCCCCGAAAAATATGTGCTAATTAAATTTCGAATACAAATCAAGAGAAGAACAAGAAATCAAAAAGAACGTGAAACCAGAAGCAAAAAAACAAGAAAAGAAAAGCAAATCAACAAAAAACATGAAATCAGTGAACTAAACAACAAAATAAATGCAACAAGAAATCAATATTTAATATTGTATATTTCCAGATTCCAAAAGCAAAACAAATGTTAAGTTATTGTATAAATCCTAAATAAAAAGAAAAAACAAAAAGCAAAAAATGAAACCAAAAAAACAAACATAAAGCGAAACATTTTCACAGCGTGTTTTTCAGTGCATCCGAAAATTGTGATGCATACTTTTGGGCAGTTGCGATTAAGTCAAAGCTGAAAAGGAAACTGAGAACTGACTTCCGCATTGTCAGCACATGAAACGGAGAATGAGAAGACACAGCAGGAGGTAATACTGACTGCGTAATACCCTTTCACCTTTTGCTCAATCAATCGTGAAGCGTAAATTCAATTCACCTCATTAATCATCTGGAAGCACATTAAAAGCTCACAACGAACTTTGGATACACTTGCCTTTCAAAATTGCTATAAATTGGAATTTCAAGGCATCAAGAAAATGCGTAAATTGAATACACTTTATTAATCTTCTGGCGTGTGATGGAAGCACATTAAAAGCTCCCAAGAATGTAAATTGAATTCACCTCATTAATCACCTGGACGCACATTAAAAGCTCTCAACGAACTTTGAATACACTTGCAAAATTGGAATACATTAAAATTTCAAGGCATCAAGAAAATTCGTAAATTGAATACACTTCATTAATCTTCTAGTGTGTGATGGAAGCACATTAAAAGCTCGCAGCGAACTTTGAATACGCTCAATTTACAAAAATGGAACAATTTAGAAATTCAAGGCATCACTAAAAGTTATTTTTGGTAAGTTGTGTCCCATTTCATTAGAACTAATGTAAATATGATCCTCAGTTGGTAATGCAGTGTGAATACTCTTTAAAAATGAAAAGAAGAGTATATGAACGCGTTAAAGAAGAAGAGAATGTAGATGTAGAATGTTCAACGTCACGAGTCTCGTTGAATTTGTCAGTTTCCTGATGCCAAATACATAAATAACCAGTAAGAAAGCCACAGTCGAGTGTGTTCGACTGTGAGATACCCGCTACTTCTTTTAAACAAAAGTACAATTTTTCAAAAACTACATTTGGTATAGCGATATACTATAACGTTCAAAATATATCATATTGTCAACCGAAGCAAACTAAGACCCAATGTTTTGAAGGCACTAGATATACCGAAATATATTTGGTATGTCAATATACTATTAGGTTCAAAATACACCAGAGAATCAACTAACGCAACAAAGACTCACTCTAACATACATTTTCTGAAGGCACAAAGTTATAATGCCGAAAAATACTAAAATATACCGAAGACTAGATGGTATATCGATATACCATTAGGTTAAAAATATACCATATTGTCAACCAAAGCAACTAAAATGCACAAAGTTGTAATGTCTAAAAATACAAAAATATACCGAAGACTTTATTCGGTATATCGATATACCATTGCGTTACAAAAATACCAAATTGTCAACCAAAAAATAAATTTGCTAATGGCATAAAATATACCAAAGACTACATTTGGTATATCGATATACTATGAGGTTCAAAATATACCAAATTGTCAACAAAAAACAATTCGGACCCATTTAAAGATACATTTTCTGAAGGCACAAAATATACCGCAGACTATATTTGGTATATCGATATACTATTAGGTTCATACCTATAAGATACATTTGCTGGAGTCAGAAAGTTGTGATACCCTTCTAGCCCATAAATAGTTGATATCAAAAACCTCTCAACACACAACTTTCAACTATTGGAACAGAGTAAAATTTATGGCTGACATTTTGTGTTTCTTTTTTTTTGTTTTTGTAGCTGCGATTTAATTTATGAACTTAATTCGTAAAGACATTTATAACAATTTATCTGGATTTGGATACTCGATTTGTATTTTTATTTTTATTGGTGTCTGCTTTTTTGTTTTTATTGCCATTCGGATGTTTTTATGTTAGATTAATTGGTAGATCTGCTGTCAATTCTTAAATTGCTGCGCCTAAGTGAGCAGCAAAAGCAAAAGCATCAGCAACAGCAGCAGGCGGAAATGTCGAATAATTCGATACGAATCCAATCGATTCAAATCGATTTGTGTCCATTAAAGTGCCAACAATGATGATGATCATCACGATCACGATCACGATCATGATCACGATCGAAGAACCCAAATGATGTATTACTCACGGGGGTCAGAGTTAGAAGATGAAGAAAAAGTGTGTGTGTCTAGATATTGTCTATTCATCTGTCGATTATACAAAATACAAGCGTTGCTTCTAATGGCTAAACTTGTTTTGCCATATGGCATGATATGGGGAACGACGACAGTCTATACGCAAAGTTAATAAACACCACCAAAGCGGATCTACTAAGCTACCAATTATAAACCGATCCCAAACAAATCACAAAACCCCTCCACACAAATTAAACAACACAGACGCAGACACAGTGCAAAAGCAAACACATCTTCAATCATTTCTCGATTGAAACCAGTCATCTGCAGCGCTCTGAACCCAATGAACTCATTCTCGCCCAAAGCTAGAGTTCTCAAATATTGCATGTAGTTGTCCAAATACTCTATAAATACTTAAGACTTATAAAATAAGCAATATAACAATGAATAATCTGGTAAACTGGAAGATAGTTGTCAAAAAACCGTTTGAATAGATTTTCTTTATAGTTTATTATTATTATATTACCAACCATGGTAAATTTTTGAGGTATATATATATTTAAAAAATATTTTAAAGCTTAAATTAGTCTGACAAACTAATGAATATATAGAGAAATCGCTTCCACACTTATAAACTAAGCTATATAGCAATTAATATTATGGTCAACTGAAAGTTATCTTATAAAGAAACAGTTTGATACCATTTTTTTTATTGTGTATCTTTTTAATATTACTTAAAGAAATTTCTGCACTACATTTATAGTTCAAAAAGCTCCAAATATTTTAAAACTTTTCTGACAAACTAAAAAATTTCTAGAGAAATCGCTTAAAGAATTTTTCTTATACATATTACTTTATTTTAATTGCCATCATTTTACAATTAAACTGTTTTTTTTTTGTGTGTTTATTTTATTAATAAAATTTAAAATGATTTCTTATTATTATTATATTACCAACCATAGTAAATTTCTTCAGTACATATAACTTTAAAAAGATCCAAAATAATATAGCAAAGAATAATCTGGTCAACTTAAAGTGATCTCTAGAGAAACATTTCGAATAGATTTCGTTAAAGATTATTATTTTTATATTACCAACTATGGCCTTAATATTATATTACCAACTATAGTACATTTTTTCAGTTACTTTTAAACTTAGTCTGATAAACAAAAAAAAAAAAACTTGAGAAATCGCATCTCTTATTTCACTATATTTCACTATACTTCAAAAAGATTCAATTTTATTAAAATTTATTCAAAACTAATTAGTTCGACAAACTAAAAAAATCTTTACAGAAATCGCTTAAAATCGCTTTTCTTATTTTACTTTATTTTGTTCATTATAATTTTATAATTTCACACCTGTTATATTTTGTTTATTTTGTTAATAAAATTTAAAATTATTGTTTATTATTATATTAAAAATATCTTTTCTTATTTCACTTTATTTTATTCGTCATCATTTTATAATTTAACACCTGTTCTTTTATGCATATTTTATTAATGAAATTTAAAATGATTGTTGACTATTTCAGTGATGCAGCTGTTGACTTTTTGCAGCCACTGTGCCACCTGCCGCGCCTTAATGAACCTAATTTGCGAGTGCGGTTTTTCGTGCAGGTGCAAATTATGATGAAGCTCAGCACACACACACACATACAAATGCAAAAAAGTTAAAGCTGCGGCTAAACAAGAACGATAAAATGTCCATAATTAAGCTATAGCGAAATGCGCGCTGCACAAAGAAAGCAAAAAAAGCTAAAGCTCGAACAACGCCAAAAAAAGGCTAAATGCGACATGTGTAAGCTATATAAAAGCAAATCAACGAAAAAGAAGAAGAACGATAACAACAACAACAACAACGATAACAAATAACAAACACAAAGTCAAAAGCAAATAAATTATTAAGTGTAAGCTGCGCATGCGGCGCACGCGTCGCTGGGCCACACACAAGCAAACACACACACACGAACACACACACGTACTCATACACACGCTGTCATAACTAACTGTAAGCTCTCTTCGCTTTGCCGTCTCTGCCGAAGCTGCGCTGCTGTCAAACGGCGCACGCGCTGTTGCTTTTGCTTCTGCTGTTCCTCTCTCTATCTCTCGTATGTATGTATGTATATTTGTGTGCTTGTGTGAGCTTTTGGAGTCGCTCTGTCTGGCAGTGTAAACCTTTTCAAAGTGGAGCAAGTGTCTTCAGCTGTTTTTTTTTTTGTGTTTTTTTTTCTGTTCTGTGATGTGTGGTTCATTTATTTTATATTTTTTTCGAGTTTTGTGACTTCCGTTTGATGCTGCTCTCTTCGCTCTGCATTTACGGCTGCAGTTGCCCTTGGAAAGTCGAGAAGCTGTTGTGATAAATTGAGTGGTAATGGAATAGTAATAAATTAATGGAAAGCTGCGCGCCTTTTACGGAAATGTGTGCGTTCGTTACAATCATGAATTGTGCGTGTGTGTGTGTGTGTGAGTGTGAAGCTCCCCGTGGTTCTAACTAATTTGTGGCTTCCTCGTGGATTTCTGATTGAGTGACAATTGAAGTCAAGTGGAATGATTGATTGATTTGATTTGATTTGATGTGATTTGATTGCTTTGAAGTGCGCGATACGTGCGATACAATCACTTCAATTCATTATTGATTGATGGATCAACGAAGAATTTCGCAGCTTGGAAATGCTGGATTATTTAATAGCTAATTGTGGGTAAGTCAATATTTCTGATTGTTCTCTTGATTGATGCTCATATTAGTATTTAATGTACTTGATCATTAGTTATTCTTGTTTTTTTTATTGATTTTTCCTAGACATTGTAAAATGAATAGATTTGCATTGTCATCATGAAGCCTCTTTATGCATTTGATTTATGAGGATAGTTTAGAAATACATATATTTACAAATTCAATTCTATATACTACTACTACTACTATAGTCCAAAATATTCATTGGATCTTGTGTTCTTGCGTTAATTTCTTTTCATTCATTCTTATATTTGTTGTCAATGTTTTTCATGCTCTTTGATCAGTATTCTGATCAGTTCAGTGCTCTAAGCTTATCTCTGGTTCTTCGTATAGAATTTTTTTTTTGGAATTGGCTTAAGCACTTTATAGACTTTTTCTAAATGTTATTACTCTGCAAGCTCATTTGATTTAATTTATAAAGTCACCAACAGCAATAACCCAGAAATCTTGTTCATCTTTGAACTACAAATTTATTGCAATGAAATTTGGCAACAGTGTAATGTTTGTGCTGAAAATTGGCAACGAGTAAATATTGCAATAAAATCATATTCCTCAATAAACATAATATTTCTCTGTTATTTGATTGCACTTACTTCCTCGAAAATCCTTAAAATATGTTTCTATGCTTTCTTGGAATTTGTAGTCTTTTTTTTTTAAATTTTGTGACTTGCATTTTATTGGAAGCTTATCTTTATAGCCTTTGACTTGGCTATTTTTAGAACCCGCTCACACCGAAATTAACGAGCTATAGACTGCTGTCGAAAAACCCGATTTAGTCAGTATAATTTCGATTTTTTTTGTTTTAATTTTTAGTGAGCGTTGCGGAAAAGTGGAATAAATTTAAATATTGTTTAATAAACAACTCGTAAAATCCAAATTCAAATTGCACACCTGAACTGATCTCGATTGTTGTATTAATATGATTTATAAACACTATATTTTTTTCTTTTTTATTAATCTTGAGGCGGAGGTGGGAATTGTCGATCCGTCTTTCACATTTTCTGCATGCATCACAATCGCACAATGAAGACTTTTAATATAATTAGTATGCAAATTATAATTAAAAGATAAAACAACCAGACAAGTCACGCACACAATGACAGATACATCATAAACATAATGAACAGTTTTATGGGTGTCTTTGTGTGTCTTTGATACCCTCTAGCCATAAAATAGATAAATAAGGGTATAATTAAATTGCGATCTTCCCAATCTTCCCACTTCCCTGGCGTTCTTTATACGATTTCGCTGTGAAATGTCTTTGTTCCGTGTCATTTTAATTCGCTAGCTGGATTTGGCAAAATTTATGGGGCATACTTATAAATAAAAAAGGAAAAATTCATAATTTTCTGTGTTTGTTCTTTTGGTATTTGTTTATTTTTGAAATTAGAACATTTTTGGCATGAAATTTGGGATTTATTAAAATAGTTGTTTCACTTCATGTTTGCTGATGCGCAAAAGAAAACGTGTGAAATGCTTCATTGTTGACTTTTTGAAACTTATGTCATACAATCCTTTAATTAACACAGTTTCATCAAGCATATTTTGCTTTTATTTTAACTGTAATTTATGAAAGATTTTTGCAAAGTGAATACAGGGTGTTTTTCTAGTCGTGTCAATCGTTGCATTGCTGAATTTTACATTTTTATCGCGTGTTAATTTGAATTGACGAACCGACAAGTAGTACAAGATGATCATTAAGAAGAAGAAGAGTGGGTTCCTGATCATTTTTTTTTTTGGGTATTACCAGCTGATTCTATGTGTTCTGTGTTGCAGCTGTCGTCACGCCCCACATGCGTTGAGATCATTGACGAAACTAACGATCAAACGAGATGACAATCCAAGAATCCAAGTGCTTTTAGAACTGGTTCGCATGGATAAATTATGATGTGTTCCTGGCCGAAAACATCATCATACATTTGCCTACGTACTACGATCATCCACCTACCCAAAATATCACAATCATAGCTTCGAGAAAAAAAAATACTATAAACTATAAAAAAAAAACTTTACGTTTTGGGTAAAAGCAAAACGTGTTTAGCTTTCTATTTAGCTTATGCAAATTTCGATTGGTTATTTATTTGTAAGGCATTATAAATATATGCGAAAAATAAAAAACGAAAACCGAAAACCACAACAACAAATAAAATGAGTAGAAAACACACGGCGTACATAAAAACAGCCATAAAAAGGAGCAAACAGTGGAGGAGAAGGAGAGATGATTGAGGCACAACGAAAAAAAAACAGAAAAAAATGACGTGAACAAAAAAAAAATAAATATATGGTTGATATGCATAACCGGTCAAAGACCACAGAGAACCAGAACCAATACCCAAAATCAATATCGAAATCAAAACCTGATTCAAATTCGGATTCAGATTCGGATTCTGATTCCAATGCTGCTGTTGCTGTTTGCTGTTGCTGTTGCCCGTTGTCGTTTGCCAAAAATCAACAGTTTGTTTCTATTTTTGCCTTTTTTTTTGTCTTTTCTCATTCTCCTCTCGTCGTTCTAATTGGCGTTGCCCTGTGCATTTCCTTAAGCTGAGTCGACCTTAACATACCCCGACCTGATTACAAATTGAGTCCATTTTGCTCCTTTGCTTCCATTTAATATTTTGCAAGCTGTGTGCATCCATTCTGAACAGTTTTCTGATCCGATCTGATAATGAAATTTGGCAACAGTGTAAAGCTTATGCTGAAATTTGGCAACAAGTAAAGATCGCAATTAAATCCTTATCGATCGTAACACCAATAACATAAATCTTGTTCATCTTTGAACTATTACCTCCAACATTGATTGTACTGAAATTTGGCAACAGTGTAATGTTTAAAATTTAAAATTGGCAATAATGAAATCTTTAACGATGATATTCATCTGTTATTTGATTGCAGTTACTTCCTCGAAAAGCCTTCATATATTTTTCTATGCTTTTTTTGGAATTTGTAGATATTTTCTTAAGACAGAAGAAATTCGATCGGGCATTGTAAAGCGCCTACGCTTGATTACTATTCCGCTAAGCTACCCAATTTAGTACATTGCCTACGGGTAGACGAATTATATAGCCAGTTAGATATTATTTATGACTTGAAACTGTCGACAAAAGGCATAACAACAACATTGACCAGTTTATTAAATTTCAAAAGCCTGGATTGAATTTGTTTTTTTTTGTTTTGCTGTCTTGGGTAGGGGGAATCGTGAATAAATGAGCCGGCACATGGCGTGCAAATGCAGCCATAAAATATCAATTATAATAATTTAAATTAATAAGCCACAAAATGCTCCAAATCTGACAGCTGTAGCCAGATCTGGAATGCCGGGAGCTATTAGGCGCTAGATTGGCATCTCACACACCAATTTAGTGCTGAAATCAGGCAATCGAGTCAAATCTGAATAAATATTTTACTTAATTGCCTGCTATATATATTTAATTAAGAGTCCGGTTTGGGTAATTACGACAATGTACCGTTAAATGAAAGGCAATTGCAATGAGAATAAAAGTGATCAACATACAAAAAAATTCTGGACTTGACAGGCAGCTTTTGGCGCAGCACAGTTGAGTTTCATAGTAAACAGCTTTGATGCGGCAGCAAGGAATGTGCATAAAACAATTCATCTGTCTCGTTCTTTCACTTTGACTTGCAGCACACAGTTGAAGCAGTCAGCGCAGCTGAGTTACATAGCAGTGAGCATTGTTGTGACTGCAAGGAATTCGTATAGAAAGCACATTCAAGTGTATATCCGTCTCTTTCTTTCACCTTGACTTACAGCTTTGAGTGCGTGGTATGGTAAATATGTGTTTGTATGTAAATGTGGCGAATCGCATTAATCTACGCTTAGTTAGTGCGGGGTTAGTCATGGCTTACAAATATAGCGAATGATTCCATGCCCACAAATCATTCACGCCTTGAACTTTACATAATTTTACATACGCGTCGCGCAATAATAATGTTGCTATCGAGCTTAGGTTCTTGGAAATCTTGTTTCTGTGTATCTGCCGTATCCATCGTTCGGTCTGTCTGTCTGTCCGTCCGTCTGTCTGTCTCTCCACATAATTGCTAATTTATCGATCCGAGCTTTTAATTGCCTTCTTTATTATCTATCGAAAGACAACAGCAACAGCGACAGCAACAACAACAATGATCAGCGAATAAGAAAAATAAATAAAATGAACTTCGAATTCGGCGCATTTCAAAGGCGATGCGTAACAAGTCTGTCGATGTTGTTGATGTTGTTGTTTTCATTGGAATATCTGTTAATTTGCTAAAGATATTAATATACGAAATAAGAAACACTTTCTTTTCGTTGTGTCGAGCTGCGGATATTAACATTGCAAATTAGCTGAAAACAGAGCAATAATTGTTATGTTATCGATAATGTATCGATATTTGCATTTTAACAAATGCGCCGACTTTTTACCAAATTCCACACAATATTTAACTTTCAATCCTCTTAGACATGACTCAGATATTTCTAGCATTACTTTTAACTCTGATCTGCATTTGGGGGAATTTCTTTTGTGCCAACTGCAAATCCACAAATAGATGTGACATTATTCTGCCTGATAATGGGGAAAAATCCATTTAGCTGCGGCAATTTAATGGGATGATCTCAGAAGAGTTAAAGCTACAGTTAATTTGATCACTTTTGAAATTTAAGCGTCAATCCGTCTGTCATCGTCATAAAATAAATCTTGTATTAAAACAATATGCACTACAACATAAATCTTTAGAATTTCTTAATGGCACACTGAAAAAAATACCAAGTTCTAAAATCAAGAACATTCGTCTTAAAAATTCTGTGCTTGAAATAAGAAAAAATTCTTAAATTCTTCTTAAGAACATTAATCTAAAAAATGCCAAATTTTCAAAATAAGACCAAAAATTCTAGATTTAGGTTACAAAATCGAAATTACTATAAAGTTTTTATATAGATTTGAGTGTTTTCGTTCATAGCTCATAAATATTTTATAAGAAAAGCGATCAACATACATTTGAATAAAGAATATGGTAAAATAATAATCAAATAGTTAAAAAATAAATTTTTGTTTATCCTATAAAATTGTTGGTTATAAAACTATAAGATTTTTTTCTTCTTATTAAAATAACTTGAGTTTTATATTAAATGATCTTGAAATCAAAATCATTTTTCTAACATAAGAATTTTCATGTTCTTGACGCACTTTTGAGAACAAAATCTTTATTTTAGTACTCTTTTTTTTTCCTGTGCAGTATTCTTTTCTAATTTCTATGCAGCTTTTAGTTGAGATTAGTCATTTCGCCATTAAATTAAATTAAGTTTTTATAAAATAATTTAGCTTTATCTTAAAAGCTGTCTCCTATTTATTTTTTTATTACTACCTCTTCTATTGTCACACTTTTTATCGTTTTGAAGAAGTCTTCCCCCTCCTCGATTTGCCTAATCTTTGACATTGGAAATGGAAATGAGTCAGTTGTTGAGAGTGACCAATTGACACGGAGAGGAGTCGTAAGTTGGTAAACTCGTTTCGGAGTGAAGACATCACTCCGCAACTGTCAATGGGGCGTGTCAAATAAATCAGTTTTGGAAGCGATCAGCGATCGTTAGTTTTGTTCGTTCGCTCATCCCCATCTTGTGTTTTGGGGCGTTAAATTGTATGTTTGTTGGCTTGCTTTCGGCATGACTTTGTTATGCATAACGAACGAAATCACTACAAACTATCCAAGGCAATGGACACGATCATCGTGAAGAAGAACAACATCATTATCATTATCATAATTATTATCATCGTTGTGATCATGATCACAGCAAGCGAGACAAATTTTGAGCAACTCTGACAAGCTGCTGAAAGCGCTTAACGTTTTCATTAATTCTGAAATTACCAGCAAATATCATTTGTCAGTTGGAAACGGTGGTCGAAATGCTCCGCTAGTCGAGCATGCTTGATTTTTTTTCCTTCTTCGTTTTTTTATCAGAGAAACCTGACCAAAAACATAAAGATTAGAGCTATTCGATTCTTGTGATTCTTGAAATATGAATGCCAAGCGGCATTCGTTTAGGTTATTAAGCATAAACGAGCATTAAAAGCATCATCATTAATGTTTTCCATACGCTGCGTCCGGTCTGATCAGTTCGGTGCTCTAAGCTCATCTCTGGTTCTGCGCGTAGCATTTTATGGATTTGCTTTGCAGGCACTTTATCGACTTTATCTAAATGTTATTACTCTGCTAGCTCATTTGCCTTAATTTATAAAGGCACCAATAGCAATAGCACATAAATCTTGTTCATCTTGGAACTCCACATTGATTGTAATGAAATTTGGCAACAGTGTAATGTTTGTGTTGAAAATTGGCAACAAGTAAAGATATCAATAAAATCTCCAACGACTTTAATAGCAATAACATAAATCTTGTTCATCTTTGAGCTGTACTCATCAACATATATAAATCTGCATATTGTAATGAAAATTGGCAACAGTGTAATGTTTATGTTGAAATGTGGCAACAAGTAAAGATCGCTATCTAGCCCAGTTTGAATAGAAATTGTTGTCAACACAAAGATTCAGACATTTGATACTGACAAACGATGCGAATTATTGTCAATGCTAAAATTTGCAGCGTGCCGCTTTCAATCAGCAATGCAAATTGACAACACTGCAGAGTTGTTGTTGTTGTTGTTAGTGACAATGTTGTTAAGTGTTTTTAATGATGAAATTTAGCAATATTTGTGCTTATTAGAGTTGATTTAAAAGCCCCACAGCCTCGACGGGGACCATTTTGCTGTGTTATAAGAGTTAGTCTATTTTTGTATAGTCGAGATATCTGCATTCAAAATGAGCCCCATTCGGTCTCATTGGTCTGATCGGATCAACGAGCGGCGGTTGATAAATGTGATAAGGCCCCAAAACGGAACGGAACGGAACGTAGCGAACGGACTAATTAAGCGAAGGTTAAACGAGACATGAATTAACATACGCGAACTGAAACTATCTGGGAAATACACAAACACAATCTCAAGCACATAACATTGTATAGATTCTGAAGAAGAACCCCTAGATCGAATAGAATAGATCCCAGTAATCGAAGCACATTTATCAAATTCATTTCCATTCCAATTCCCATTCCCAGTTCAGTTCATCATTCATTCAGTATTTTTTTGGATGGAATGAAGCCATAGTCGTAATAATTTGATTAACTCTCGCGACCGATCGATGATACTATTCAATTCAGTTTTCGCAGCACAACACAAAATACACCGAAAGAACACTTTAGCTTAAGCTCTGCAGCCTCTTAAACTGGTCTTCCAAATGGACTCCCAAAAAAAAAAAAAAAAATCGAACGTATCGAACTCAACATCGTCGCATATATTAGCGTCTCCTCCCCTCCTCCCCGCCCCATCTCTAAGCAGAAAGCAAAAAAAAAAATTGTACGCTTTATAAAAAATGAATGCTAGCCAAAAAAAATATATATATATATGTATATGAGACTAACACACACAGCTACATCGTATAAAAATCATTAAACTTAAACGCGTATGCTAATTTGATGATGGCGGTTTTCTAATTTGTTGTTTTCTACACTCGCACACTCACACACACACACACACGCACTTTTGGGTTGGAAACCAGATTTCTATATAGTAAAACAGCCGCCCTACCACAAACGAGCGAACGAACCTCATCCCGTCCCTCTCCCTCTCCTTCATCGATCGCCATCTGCAACGCTTACGCCTCGTTGATACAGTTACATCTATGCAGACTTTGCCGAAAACTGCGACCCAACAACCCATCAACCCAGCAACCCAACAACCCATAACTAGTAACAACTTTTTACTATCGAAGCGTCGAAGTGTAAATACTCTTCACTTTTCTGGAGAAAATGTCCCGTGACTCTATTTAAAGATAATGCAACATAAATCGAAATATTTGCTTATTTTGAATAAAGATGAAACACTTGTTCACTTCTATGTGGTGTCTGTTATCGATAACGATAACAAGAAGAATAGCGATTCACTTGTTGCGTTAGGTGGAAACACTTTTTTACTTCTTCGTGGTGTCATTTATCGATTACTATAAAGATAAGGATTGTGAGCGTTTTGTTGCGTTAGGTGGAAACACTTTATTATTATTATTATGTATGATTTTACCTTTAGCTTAATTCTTTTGTTACAATAGTGTGTATTATCTACTGAAGGGGAAGATTGTAAAGATTGTATTTTCATTTGTCCGGCCTGAAGGAGTTCTTCAAAAATAGAGTTCAAGATGTCCGCCCAAAGGAGGGATCCTCTTAAAAAAGTAATTGTTTAATTTGGTATTCAAAAATTCCAGTTTTGCATTCAAACTGAACTTCAAATAATATAAAGTAATTCAATGATCTGATAGCTATACATTTTTGGACTAAGGATTGTATTTTTAAAGTTTTTAATTCGAAATTTGATTTATTTTTTATGATTATTATTTATTTAATTTATTTTTTATGATTATTATTTATTTAATTTATTTTTTTTTTATATTTGGAATTTAGCTATTTTTTATTAAGTGAGGAATCCTTACCATCTAGCTATAACATTAAATACTTCCACAAGTGTACAAAATAATATATTCCTAAGTTTACTCTACAAAATACTCTTCTAAGCTTACACTAAATATTAGTTTTGTAAGTACACATTAAATTCGTAAATACCCTACAAAGAGAGGGTATGCACGACGCAGCGCCACACGTTGACAACCTGTGCGACGTTCTCGCAATGTCCGCATCGGTTCGTTGTCCGGTTCGGTTAGGTCTTCTTTTTTTCCCAACATTGTTGTTGTTTCTTTTTTTTTTTAAAGCGCGCGCGCGACGCCGGCAGCGCTATTTCTTTTTTTTTTTTCGTACAGTGTGTGTGTATTTTTTTTGTGACGGGGGATTTATGAAAAGACGATATATAAGGAAACAAGAAGTAGCAGCGTTTGTATTTATTTGTTAGAACCTGTGCGCAACGCACGTCTCTCTCTCGCTGCGAAACTTTAAGTTCCAGTTCCGATTCCCAGCACAACTTAGGATATTTTTTTGAAACTCTACGAACAAAAAACGCATCACAGAAATATAAACATGAAGAGTTTTGTAAGTTGCCACAAATAACTTCTTTAAGTGTGCCAAGTGTGTGTTGAGCAGTTTTACAAAGAAAATCTTTGAAATAAAAAAAAATAAATAAAAATAAGTTGAAATATGACAATAATGTGCGAATGTGTTTAAACCAATATCAATTTTTTTTTTTAATGAAAAAGTGAATGTGATTTTGAGTGCTATTTTTTTTTAACTAAAAATGTTTAAAAATTAAGGTGGAAAAGTGAAAAAAAAGATATTCAACACTAACATGGTTAATTTTTAAATAATAATCGTATCCTTAAACGAAGTTACAACTTAAGAAATCAATGTTGACGATTCTGTAAAATTCTGGTTATTATACAAAAAATAATTGTATTCTTAAACGAAGCTTAAACAAAAGAAATCAATGTTGACGATTCTGTAAATTTCTGGTATACAAAAAATAATCGTATCCTTAAAAGAAGCTAAAACTAAAGAAATCTACATATGTTGGCGATTCTATAGAATTTTGAGTTTATCTTATTGAATTTCGCCGGTATGCTAATTGACAATTTGGGGTATTGAAAGGAATACGAGTTATTCGAGTGAATATTATACATATGTATTTTTTGGAGCATGCATTTCGTGTGAATTATCACCTGCTGCCTAACCTCAAAAAGCATGCGCAGAAATGAAATTACAATTTAGCGCCTAAGAGAAAGCTTTCGCGATGGACGCACTCTTTTACTCTTCCTAGAGCAGGCAGGACAGCAAGCGAGAAGGAGACAACAGCAGCGCAATTAGCAAAGTAGCAGGACAGCGCACATAAGAGATGTGTGAACAAGTGAGAAGGAGACAACATCGGCAGCACAATTAGCAAAGTACTTAAGAGCATGTCGAGGCTGTGACTTTGAGGCGTGACAGAAGAGTGAAGAGTGCAGAGGAGACAAAAAAAATGACAAAAAAAGAAGCAAACGACAAACATTGAAACGGTTTAAGCTCAAATCAAATAAATCAAAACGCATTAGCAGCAACAGCAACAAGAACAACAACAACACATTAATGAGCTAGCAACAGCAACAAGAACAACAAACGCATTAATGAGCTAGCTAACGAACGACGAACGAACACATGAACGACAAACGAACGAACGCACGAAGAGTGCGAGACAAAGCGACGCGACAGTCGACGCAGCAGCGGCAGCGGCAGCCAAGGCGGCGCTGCTTCGATGCGATGCGATGCGTTTAAAGACGCGAACAAAACGCCAGCAAAACGCGCGCGTTGCTCGTTTGATTAATGACGACTGCAGCCACAACAAAAACATAACAGAAAAATGCAAAATGGAAACATTAAAACATTAAACTCGTGTGACACTTGGCACAAACCACAAGCCACTTTTGCCAGTGATTTATGGGGCGAATCGTAAAAATAATAACACTAAATAAACGCCGCGACATACATTTCCATAAACCGTTGCTGCTTCGTCTAGCGTTTTTTTTCTTTTCTGTTTTATGTATTCTTTTGTTTGGCGTTTTTGCTTGCTCTTAAGTGACAGCTTCGTTTATGGCTCGTGCATAATAAATGTGAACACACACACACACTTGCACACACATGCATACGCATAGTAACGAAATCCAAGCGATTGATCAACTAATCATCTTCCGCTCTTCCTCTCCTTCTTCCTATTTCCTTTCCACTTTACAGCTGATTTTGTGCTTTGTGGCGCTCGCGGTGGCCGATGTTAAGCATTTGACAGATCGCAATCTGGATCTCTTCAAATACAATCCCAGCGACATTTACACGCTGCCCGAGGACATCGATGACGACAAGCCAGCGGTGCACTTCAGCGGCGATGTGATGAAGGCCAAAACCGAGAAGCTCGAAAACTACAATGCGGGCAAAAAGTTCAAGCTCGAGTAAGTTCCTCATTACAATCGATTAATGCACATCTGTTGGCAACGTCAAGTGTGCGATCGATTACGATAAGGATAAGGAAACACTTCCTTGTGATGTCATTTATCGAAAACGATCAAGATAAGGATATCGCGTGATTTGTTGTCAGGTATACACTTGTATACTTCTTTGTGATGATATTTATCGATAACGTCGAAGATTCGTATTGCGAGCGACTTGTTGCGTTAAGTGGAAACATTTACTAACGTCTTTTTAGTGCCATTTATCGATAATGAAAACAATAAGGATAAAGAGGGACTTGTTGCGTTAGGTGGAAACACTTGTTCACTTCTGCAAATAACAATTTTAAATTTGTTTTAATATATTTCAATTTCTTCTCAAATATCTAATGAAAACTTAATGGAAAATGTAAATAATCAATTTAAAATGCAGCTCTAAATATGCAGACATGAGCACGTATTCAAAAGTTGATGTTCATTCAACCAAAAAAAGGAATGTTATTTTATAAAAGCGAGTTCTTACTTCAATAGTGGTTTTGACTTTGAGAGAAAGGAAACCTTGATTATTTCGGCTAGTTATTTAACGTAGAAAAGGAAAACCTTGATTATTTCGACTCGTTTAACTTCAAATATGAGTGAATTTTAATTAAAATATCTAAAATGATAAACAAAGAGAATGCAAGTCAAAGAATTCGTGCTCGTTGGCAAATGACATTACAATTGAAGCTAAACACAAATTTCGATAGCGAAAACTCTCGCTCTCCTCGGAATGACATTACAATCGAAGCTAACCACAAATATCGTTATCGATATCGATACTGATTTACATCCCTAACTTACACTCGAAAACTCTCTCGCTCTCTTCGGACAGACTGAAGACACAGAACGGTATTGAGGTGAGCAGCGTGGGCAAGCTGAAGGACGACAAGACCTTTGTGGTCAGTGGATCGTATTCGTTCACCGGCGCCGATGGCAAACGCTACAAGACCCGCTACACCGCCGATGAGTTCGGTTATCATCCCATCACCGAGCTGGATCTCGATATTCCCGAGTAAGTTAACAGCTTGGAATGGAAAGAGACGTTGAGACTGAATTTCGTTCTCTCCATCACTTTGATAGACCTCAACCCTTGGCACCGGCCAATCAGCGTCCCACCGTCGATCCCAGCAGCCTGTTGGGCAATAAGAATCGCTTCCAGTTCCTGCAGCAGAGCCTCAATCCCGATCACGCCGCCAACGGACCGTTGCGTGGCAGCGGACAGAGCGGCGATGATTACAGCTACTCGGCCCCTGGACCTCAGTTGGAGTACAACAACAATCCCTATGGCGGTGACAACTCTGGTTTCGGTGGCAACTCTGCTGGATTCGGATCGGGCAATCCTTTCGGTCCTGGCAGCTCTGCTTCTTCTTATGCTTCTTCGGGTTCCTCTTCGGGCAACGGTTACGATTATCAGCCTCCCTCGCAGCCCCTGGAGACGCCTTCTCGTCTCTATTTGCCTGTGGCATAAGCAGACACTTCCCTCCCCCGCGCCGCCCCGCTCCCTGCATTGTACCTACTCCTCTCCCCTCTGACCCTAAGCTTCAAGTATTTAGTTTTAGGCGCAAGCTCAAGCGCGCAACAACAACAACAAGAACAAGAACAACAGGCAAAAAACATTAACAAATAGCGAAATTTTTTTTATCATCTTATAGTGTTTATATTGTATATGTATTCCTCAAAAACGTACAACAAATTATCCCACCCCACCCTACCCCTTCCAGCCCTGACTTCCCCGCCCTCCGCCTTCTGACCTACAAGAGAAAACACTACGCAAATTGCCAGACAAGAAATACGAAAAGACGCAACATGAACTTGACCATGAATCTATTGTATATGAATATATATATGTATATACACTGAGTGATATTAGTAGTAAATAAAATGGCTAAACTAAAACATTTTTCTCGTTCTTTCTTTTTTCCCTTTTTTTTTAGACATTAAGCTTAGAATCTGTTTAATCACAGATAAAGAAAATGAATTTTAAATTTACGCTATTAGAAATTAATCTCTTTCTAATTTCGAATTTATATTTTTCAATTCTGAATTAGAGGTATTTGTTTTGCCTAAAAGTACATATGCGATTATTCAAAAGTTTCTTATAGCGGAAAATCTAGACAATTAAATACTAATGACTTTTCCTTAAAAATAAACATAAAAATTTCAGAATTTAAATAGATAAATATACATTTTTTGTAGTTAAATTAAATTTACAAATTTCTTTATTTGGAATTCTTAGTTTGGTATTAAATTTGTATTCTTCTGCTTACTTTACTGAATTGTAAATTACACAATAATCTTTACACTTTCTTAAAAGGAAACACAATTTAGATTTCGAATTGAACAACGCACTTTTTTGTATTTCAATTAAATTTACTTTAATTTCGCGTAAACTTTTACTCTGTTCCAGGAAGCTCCTCCCAAAAAACAACTATGGATTGGTCTTCTTTTTCGACACTTCACTTTAATGAAAAGTAAGTTTTAAGATAGGCATCTCTATATATTAACTTCTATGCCACAAATTAAAACACGAACAATTCGTTTGTTCCGAAGTCTTCTCTCACTTCACATTCGCTAGTTTTTTGAGATAGCGGTAGGTGTTGAAATACAGTTGCTCCTAAAAGTATGCAGTCAGTTAAGACTTAATAAAAACGTCTTTAAAGATTTAAATTTTAATATAATGACGAACTTAACGTAGTTTAAGTGCTAAGAATGCGAACAGCTTAAACTTTACATAAAAACTGTCTTGAAAAGCTAGCCTTTATAAAATCTAGCTTACAAAGCTTAACTACTAAATTTAAAAGCTCAGTCTGACATTAAACCCCAAGTTAGTTTTAAAGCACAGAATAAGAATAAATAATATGCATTATACAATTCTTTAAGTCTTTAAAGTTTTCAAAATTTTAATATAATTACAAATTTAAAGTAGTAACATTAAATGCTAAAAAGAATGCGATGGACTTTAACGTCACTTAAAAACTCTCTTCCAAGCTATTTTATTTAAAGTCTCTACTGCTAAGCTGAAATTATAAACTTGAAAGCTCACCCAGATGTCAAACCTCAACATATTCTTAAAACTCAGCTCGCTTGTCCGAATGTTAATATCATAAGACACTATTTTATTATGGTATATAATACAAAAGTCTACAAAGCCTTTCCTAAATTTTAATATAATTACAATTTTAAATTAATTTAAATTCTAAGAATGCGTCGAGCTTAAACTTAAGTTTTTAAATCTTTACTTCAACGCTTAAATTCTAAACTTATAAGCTCAGTCAGATTTAAAACCTCAAGTTAGTTTTGAAGCTCAGCTCGCCGCGTGTCCGAGCAGCGCTTCGATGCGATCCCTTGCCTCGACATAGGCAGCGAGCACTTCGTCGAGAGTTGAGGAGACGCCTTCCTTGCTTCTCCTCCCCGTGTCGAAGTCATCGTCATCGTTGCTGTCCTCGCCATCCAACTGATATCCCAGCGGCAGTTGTCGCTGCTGAATCTTCCGCACGCTGAACAAAATGTTTCCCGTGCTGCGCATGGCACAAGCTTTGTCCGCCTCAAAGCGACTGTGCAGGGTCTGAGGACCAAGCTGGGATTGGGAATGCGAACTGAAGTAGCCGACAAAGTCGAAGAGCTTGCGACCGCCAATGAAGTAGCGATTAAGGGCATCCAGCCAGCTGCCCACGGGACGGATGCACTGCAGCCGAATCCCGTGCGTAGCGGTAACGGGAAGCGGGGCGAGAAGCGAGCAGGCAAAGTGGGCGTAACCCTCGCAGCGTTCACGTTGCCAGCCATCGATGCTGATCACCTCGAAGTAGATGTGCAGCAGCTGCTGCTCCTCCTCAACCCCGACGAACGTCTCCTCGCAGAGCAACGTCAGTTGCCAGCAGTGCGAGAAGCTGGCCAAGTTCCCGGCGCCTCCTTCGAGACACGTCGCCGTGGCGCCACGCAACGGAAAGGGTTCGTCGCTTAGTCCGGGCTCGAGCTCGAGGAGCGTGTGCTTCGGGGGATTGACGTAGTAGCGAACATGGATGTTCGGGTGCTCGAAGTGCTGAGCCTCGTGCAGCTGCAGCAGCAGCGAGACGCGTCGCATGCGCTTCGGTGGCACCGCAAACTGAAGCAGGCGTCGCCGCTCGGCGGCCAGTTGACGCTCCTGTTCGTAATGCGTGAGGAGTTCGCTGGCGGTGGCAGTTGAGGGTGGGGAATGCAGCTCCAA
This sequence comes from Drosophila kohkoa, assembly GCA_019972355.1. Lineage (NCBI taxonomy): Eukaryota > Metazoa > Arthropoda > Insecta > Diptera > Drosophilidae > Drosophila > Drosophila kohkoa. Next base: position 135,840 of record BJEL01000025.1, read on the forward strand.
GAGAGGAGGAAGATGAACAGGAAGAGCAGGGGGAGGAGTAAGGGTCAGGGTCTTCTGCAGCAGGGGAAGCGTCACATTCTCCAGACCGTAGGCAAACAGCTGGCGGCAATCGTTGTCCAACTCCAGAGAGTATTCCATGTCGTCCGCACTCAGGTTAAAGTCCGGGTACACATACAGCAAGCCCTCTGTCGGCGAGTAGCGTAAGCTGAAGAGCAACGTGTCGCGCTGCAGCTGCGCATAGATTCGCATCAGCTGATAGCCCTGCAGCTGCTTCTCCCGCTCCTCCTCCTGCAGATCAGCATCGATCAGCGTGTGTATGAGGCAAGTGCGTGCCGCAAAGTTCGGATCATCGGGAAGTAGCGGAGAGTCCACTTCCCCCTCCGCTTCCTTCGTTGCCTCCACCTCCGCCTCGGAGTTGCGTTTGCTGCTGCTGCGACGTCGACGTCGACTGCGCGCCTTCAGCTGCTCAGCGTGCGCCTGCTGATGATAGGCGAGCTGTTCGTTGTAGCGCAGCTGCAGCTCAATTGTCTGCTTCGTCCAGCGATGGTAGCGTCGCTGCAGCGTCGTCACACACTTGCTGGCGTCGCTGTAGCGCTGCAGCTCGGCGCGACTGAAGTGCTTCTGCTGCCACGAAATGCACAGATTCGCTGTGGCTCCGTTGCACAGCTCTCGATTTTGGGCATGAAAATCATCCTCATTGATCGCTGATTGCTGTTCGAAATGCGTTTCCAGCTCCGAGCTGGGCACACTTCGTGTTTCAGTGCTGCCAGTTAATGCACTCGCATTGACAGTGCCTGTGCCAGTGCTGCCCATCAATGCATTGCTGCTGCTGCTGCGACTCGCATAGCTGTCGCGACTTGTGTAACTCCTCGAAGAGGATTTGCGATATTCGCTACTCGGGTTGTAATAGTCGTAGTAGTTGCAATAGTTGCCATTGTGATCGTCGTGGGGCACATAGATGAAGAAATCGCCAAAGGTGCTGCTCATCGGACTCTCCGGGTAATGGTCGACATGGGGGCCGCTGTTTGCATTCGCGCCCGTATATTCAAATTTCGGCACTGGCAGCCATTCGCTAATATGTCGCAATCGCAGCTCCATTTGGAAATCGGACATGTCCCCGCACACACGATAGATGCCGGTACGTTTCGGTGCGCTGCTTCTAAACATTTTCTTTTCTTTTATATTTACCAATTGTCAAATTTCACTGTTTGTTTTTGTTTGCCGTCGTTGAATTTTGCAGTCGTTATGACAACGATAGACAGTTGGTTATTAATCGATTGCTTGGTATTTTTCGATTGGCGCGCGCTTTTAAATATTCAAATTTGTTACCTTTTTTATATACTTTACTGTCAAATATTGACATATTTATTAATATTGTATTTATTTATTTTATTTTTACTCATTTTATCGCAGTTACAGTTGTTATTTCGAATAATTTATTGTTGGTATTTTTGTTAGCAGCCTGTATTCAGCGTGACCGCTTTGCTGTTTTGTACAGATAGTATATTTCAGTATATTGCGCAGAGCAACGTGCGGTCACGCTGCGTCTCCCAATTGCGCGCCTTCGCTGCTGTGTTTTGCTTCGCTGAGCGTGCGTGTGTGTGTGTGTTTGTGAGTTTGAGCTTTTCCACTGCGCTTGCTTGCAGTTGGTTTTACGTTGTGTGCCGTTGTCAGTTGTTATTTTGTAGCGCAGCGGGCTGGTCGTCGTGCATTACGCGTTCTTCTCTCACCTCTCACGCATACTACGCGAGTAATATTTGATCTGTTATTACGTTTCGTTTCGTTTCGGTCTTTTTTTTAAGTCTGTTTCAATTTTTTTGGTGTCTTGTGCTGCGCGCGCGCAACATTCACAACAAGCAAACAAACAAAACGGTGGCTGCAACTGTTTAACAATTACAATTGTAATAGTTGCATTATTATTATTATTAATATTATTATTATTTAAACGCTGCTATTCTGTTTTCGGCAGTGAAAGTGTTTTTCTTTTGTTTTTTTTTCTGTCGTAAATTGTTTTGCGTTTGTTTTGTTTATGCTTAATATACAATTATATTGTTGTTATTTTTTTGTCGACTGCAGTGTTTTCTAATTTGCCATAAATACTATTTTGCAGCGCACACACACAACAAATACAAATACACAAACGACAAAATGCAGCAGAAAGCCGATGAGGTGAGTACAAAAGAAAACTATAAGAAGAATAGAATAGAATAAGAAATATGCGAACAGCAATAGAATGTGGCGAAGCTGCGCAGCCGTTGTTGTTGCCTATTGCTATTGCTGCTGACTTTGTCCTAGTCGGCAACATTGTTGCTGGACTTGCAATTGCAAGTTTGTCCTCGTGTTGCTAACTTTGCTGCAGAAGATGTTGCTATGGCTATTGGGAGCTTTGTTGCCGAACACATCCTGCACAACTTTGTTGCTGAACTTCAATTTCTTTGACTTTGCTGCTGTGCGTTGAACTCTTTTTGCTGTCTCTTCTTGTTGCTCGCTCTTGGTAGTTGTTGCTGGTTCTTGTGCCGTGACGTTCCATTGACTGATTCTTGACTATCATCCATCACCGCAACAGCAACAGCAGCAGCAACACAACGGCCTCATTGTAAAGGCTTTTTTGTTTGGCTTTTCATTTAAATTTGGCTTTATTTATTTATTATTGTTTCGTCTCGTTTTTTTGACTTGTTGCCTTGTTGCCGCTTCACGCGTGTTTATTTGTCAGTATCTCCCCCACCCCCACTTCTTCGGGTGTTGTTGTTGTCCTCGCACTATTTGCACAGTTGCCAAAGCTCTGTTGCTCTCTTGCTCTCGCAGTCTGTGCTTTGGTTATTCTTTTAATTGCTGCGCCAATTTGACGACGTCGACGTCAACGTCGACAGCGACGCAGCTTTGGCCTCAGTTTTGACTTCGACTTTAGCTTCAATTTGAGTTTAGCTTTTTTTTTCGTTTTTTTTTTGTGTGTGTGGCCGCAAAGTCAAAGTCATGGCAACATTTTGTGGTTGTTGTTGTTGCTGTTGTAATGTTTTGTAGTTTGTAGTTGTTGTTGTTGCTGCTTTCAGTGAAATTTCTTTCTTTCTGCTTCTATTGTTTGCTTTGGGGCCTTCTTAGATGATGTTGATGCTGTTGTTGTTGTTGTTGCTGTTGCTGTTATTGTTATTGCTAAGCAGATCTGAAGAAGATCTCTGTAACCGCAGCAAGTGTGCCACAAGTGCTGCCAAGTTCGATAAACAAAAACTGACGACCCAGAAGAGTGAGACAACAACAACAGGCATAAATCAACAGCTGTTTTTACAACTCATTTAACGCACAGGCGAAAGACAATAAAAAAAACAACAACCACATAACATAAATTGCCCCGAACTCGAACCTGAGCGAAATGATCAGAGATCGTGAGACGGAACCAAAAAAAGCAACAGAATAAATAAAAAATAATAATAAAAAAATTGTTGCCTGTTCAGGTCTGGCTCTTTTTTTTTTTTTTGTTTTTAGCCTTGCCTCGCGTTGCAGTTGCAGCAAGTAAAAGTCGAAAAACCTGTAGATGAAGCTTGTGGGCGAGACACGGATGGGAGGGGGGAAATTTATAAGCAGAAGATGACTGTCCATGACCCAAATAAATGCAACTAAACGAAAAATGTTTCAAGAATTACACGATAAAGAAGGGGATAGATGAAGAGGGAGAGCGGAGAGCGAGACGCAAGACGGATTCGACGGGTTGATTGCTCATTTGAGCCAATCGGAGTCTCAGCTGGGATCAGACGAGATGAGGATGACAGAGGGAGAGAGAGAAAGAAAGGGAGAGAGAGAGCGAGAATGTGTCACATTAAGCGCCTGTTGACAAATTCTTGACTTACTGACTGATCGAGTGGCAACTTGTTCCCAACATTGCCAAAATTCTGTTCTCACTTCATTATTTCCTTATTTCGATTTCAACTATTATACCATAAATGATATTTGTGAGATGAATTTTGCTTTTCTTTTCCTTTTTTTCTAATTTAAAGAGAATCTCCCTAAAGTCTTGACATTTTCGGAAAGGTTTTCGGTTGTTTTTCTTTCCGAAAAACACCGCCTTCATTGAGAATTTGGTTCTGAAGTCATTAGGTTCTACTTAGTAATACAGTAAAGTTGATATCTTGCTTTAATCCAAATAGGGATTTCATTCTCTAATATATTGACATTTTCGGAAAGAGTTTCGATCGTTTTCTTCACTGCTATAATAGAAAATTTAGTTCTGAAGCAATTTGGAATGTTTTTAGCACTTAATAATACAATATTATTTATAGTTTGATTCGATTGGAATAATAAAGAATCCATCCTCTAAAATATTAACATTTTGGGAAAGGTTTTCGGCCGAGAATTTTTTTGTAGATAGAATCTGAACGAAGTTTTGACTCTGCTCGAAAATAATGAAATTGTTGGGAAAGTTTTTCGATTGCTTTTCCGCTTTTGCGAAAAACTCCGCTTTCATAGGGAATTTAGTTCTGAAGCAATTCGGAATAGAATCTCATAGTATATTAGACTCTTATCTAAAATATTGCCATTTTCGGAAAGGGTTTCGATCGTTTTCTTTACCGCTTTCATAAAGAATTTTGTGCAAAAGCATTTCGGAATGTTTCAGCCACTTAATACTACATCATTATATATATATTGATTCAATTCATATAATAGCAAATTCATCCTTAGCTGCCAATTTGGATTGCTTGGCTTGTAAGTGTTGCGATAAACCGGTTAGAATTAACAGTTTTTTGTTTCTCCACATTCTCCTGCTTTGACTCGTTTCTTTTTTCTTTTTTTCTTTTTTTGCGGGGCTGTTAAAATTTCGCTTTCAGACGGCGACAAATTTGACCAGTCAAAGTAAATTTTCTTGTTTTTTTTTTTTGCCACTTTTTTTGTGTGTATAAATTTAGTTAGTGTTGTTTCGGGTTGTTTTCTCGGTCTTGTGTGCAATTGAAAGTAAAAATTTGCCAAACCGGTCAAGCGAAATGATGCAGGCGCCACATGATCCGTGATCGCAGTGATCGCGCCTAAACATTGCGCGTCTAATAAATGTAAATTAAATATTAGGCGAGGAGAGATACAGTAAAATGATCATAATCAAATCGGGAAGGAGCGGGGAAATGCGGGAAGGGGAGAGGGAGAGACTTGTGGTTGTGGTCAGCTACCTGGTCTTGTTAGCCCAGAGCAAATTAAGCCAAAAAAAAAAAAAAAAGAAGAAACCAAAGTTTGAAGTTTGAAGATGGTAATAGAGATCGAGAGACGCGCAGACCCCGAAGCCAAAGGCGTATCGGACCAAAGAACTTGTGACTGTAATTACGAAGGGAGGGGAGGGGAAGGGGAGTGTAGTGTGGGGGGCACAATAACAACAGCAACAACAGTAAGAGCAACATCAAACGGAGGCAAATGAAAAACGCAAACAACAAACGACAACAGAAAATGCGCCAAACTTGAAACTTGTCGCTGGCGATCGCTTAACGAGCCGCAAAGGTGGTGAGGGGGGAAGCGGAGGGAGCGGGGGGAGGAGGAGGGAGACGGACTGGAGGGTGTGCTGTGAAGTGGAGAGTGGAGATACAGATGGAAGGTAGAAGGTGGGGGTCAATGCCTGGGTCGATGACTTTTGACCCTTTTGCCAGAGACTGAAACTGAAACAATCGCAAATCGGGGAAAGGAAAGAAGGCGACTGCCAAGATCAAGGCAAGTACAATGACAACTAGAGGAACAGAAACAGAAACCGATAAAGGGGAGCATGAAATTGGAGCAGCACTTAAAAAGGAGACTGCGCAAATGGAGAAAGACAAAGCTGAGGCCGTAAATCAACTGAAGCCAAAAGGTTGCAAAGACTTGCTTCCTTAATTGCGGTCTAGAAGAGGTTTTTAGAGTGATGCTGGCTAAGCAGGAATTGGGAATAATTACTGAATTCCTTTTGCTAAAATGTTTATTATTTCCCGAGTGAAAGAAAGTACCGAGAACATCTTAATATTAAATCGAAGATTCACTTTGCAATGGGGTTTTAAGGATGATGTTGGATGAGAGCAAAATGGGAGATTTCGGAGATTCCTTTCGCAGTATTTTTTGTTATTTCCTGAGTGAAAGAAAGTATTTACTCGGATCTTAATCTTAGATCGGAGATTTCATTCCCGAGTTATATATTTCCTATCTCGAAAAAGAAAGTACCGAGTGCATCTTAATCTTAGATCGAAGATTCCATTTGCAATTGGGTTTTTAGAGCAATGTAGGATAAGCAGAAATGCGGAATTTTCATAGATTATTTTGGCAATACTTTTTATTACTTCCTGAGGTATTTATTTCTGTTTGATGACGTTGTCTAGTGAAAGAAACCTACGAGTAGATTCAAAGAGTTTACAATGGGTGTTTAAAGTAATGTGGGAAAAGCAGGAATACGGAATTTTTGAAGATTCCTTTCGCATTCATGTTTATTCTTTACCGAGTGAATGAAAGTACCGAATAGAATTTAATCTTAGATCGGAGATTTCTTTCCCGAGTTTCATATTTCCGTAGTATGACGTTGTCTAGTGTAGGAAAGTACCGAGTAAATCTTAATCTTTCACCGGAGATTCCTACTGCAATAATTTAGATTCTTCCCCTAGTTAAATATTTCCGTTCGATGACGCTGTTTAGTAAAAGAAAGTACCGAGTAGATTGGAAATTGCAGTTCTTGTGTTACTATTTCCTCAGGGGGTTTTCAAAATGCTTTGCTGATTAGCACAACTACTAAAGTTCAATTAAAGAATTTATGATGTGCGTGAATCACATTTAAATTTAAACTAGAACTCGAACAATTTTCATTTCGTTTGACAAGCGTCGGCTTATCAGTGATTCCCCCGTGGAATGCTCATATCTCAATATCAAAATTCCCTCTTTCTCTATCGTTTCTTCTTCTTGAGTTCGATAGGTTTAGTATGAATAGATTTCCGTCGCAGTTTCTTGGGAACGTCCGGAGTGTGATTCCAGGAATTTTGTTGGGGGGGAAGTCTTTGAAACTTTCGACTGCATTTCTTTCGGGTGCACTGAGATCGTTTTGCCTATGATCGTGAACAATGGCGAATAAAAACGAATAACTTTAAAAGTCTTAAACTTATGCCTCATAAATTTCACCGCAGGCAATAAAGAAAGAAATAGAGAAAGAAAGAAAGAAAGAAAAAACCGGCTTCAGTTCTGACAATGAACTCAATTTGAGAGACGGAAGGCAAGCTTCGAAGATTGAGACCGAGATCTTGAGAGGTGTAAAAGCGAAAGATTACGAAATCTCCACGAATCGTAATAATAATAATAATAAAACTAAAAATGATATCGTTAAACATGCGTAGACGTTAAGTATTAAGCTATTCAAATCTGTCTGTTGAAAAGTGAATGTTATGAATGCCTTGAATGCATGAATTTGAGTTACCGTTAGTTGACTATAACAATGCAATTTTTTTTTTGGAAAGTCTCGTGAACTGAATGAACTATATAATATCGTCTTAATATATATCATCTTCCTTCATTCCAAAACAAAATATGATGCAGTCGGGTATCAAATTAAATTGCTTACTTTACCGTTGACCGACTGACTCCCGATTTTATAATGCCCCAAAATCAATTTGTCATAAAACCAAAAATCAAAGTGAAAGAAGACCAAACACCAAACAACGATTATCTCATGCTGACGACAATTTTCAATGCCGATTCCCACTTCGGTTCGGTTTCAGGTTTCAGGTTCGATTCGGGGGAAACGAACGGGGGGAAATTTTCACTGATTGCTTCAAAACATAATTGCTAATAAATAGACTGCAATTAGAAAATGATTTGATTTCAGCGCTCCGCGTTTTGTAAGACTTATCTCTATGCCATAATTTTAGTGTTTTTCTGTTTTTTGTTGTTTTAGTTTTTTTTATTGATCCACGACGTGCGATTACATTGTTGTTTTTTGAGGCGAAGAAAGACAGAGAAAAAAAAAATACAATTTGATTGACGCAATCGCTATAAAACCGAAACAGCAAATGAGACAGTTCATGAGTTGATAACTTCGGTTTGCAGTTTGCTTTTTTTCCTTCAAAGAACGTGCTGGAAAATGTTTAGAACTTTTTGTTCGTTTGTTGTTTCTTTGGCATTGTGTTTACTCCTTCTACACAGAGAGAAATAAATCTATCTTAAAAAGAACAATCTTGAAATAAGAATTTTGGGTTAAAGCAATCTTAAATAATATTTTTGATGCTAAACTTGCATTGTAAGATTAAAAACATCTTATTTTAGGAATAAAATCTTGACTTAAGAATGTTTTATTCTAGATTTAAAAGCAGACTGATTGAAGATTTTCTTGGTTAAATTTTACGATTTTTTCATTCTTAGAACAAGTTTATAATCTTGAATTTCAGATTTTGTTTGTATATTTTCGATCTTGATTTAAGAAGAAACTTTCTTGGTTCAATTTTTACATACAAACAATATTAATTCGACATTTTATTCATGATTTTAGCACGCTTTTTCTTTCAGTGTAGCTTTTTTCCTTCAGTTTTTTGTAGACTTATGACTTGTAGACTATTTAATGAATGGATTTATTTTCTCAGATGTTTGATACGACTTTCTACTGAGTATTGTATGCAAAGCAAGCGACCTGCCTCAAGTTGTGTGCCGAGCGTATAACAGTAGTATAACAGATGTATTTTGCATATGCAACCTTAACCCATTGGCTCAAATGTGTGTGTGCAAATATCTAGTCATAAGTTTAGTTCATTCCCCTCCCCTTCCCTCTACGCTCCCCTCCCGGATCATAAATCATTCACTTGGCTGTCTCTGTTTCAATTAGTTATGGGCAGCACCTGCGCCTTTTCCCTAAGCTGATTGCAAATGCCACACATATATGAATATGGTAAAAGTATCAATTAGTCGGAATGCAACAACAATTTGTTCCGAGCGACAATCGAGGAGGCGAAGTCGAAGTCGAAGGCGAAGGCGGAGACGGAGGTTGCCCAAAGTTAGTTTTTTAATTTGTTGCAGCGTCGCATACAAAAGATGCATTGTTGATGGGGTTTTTACTTTTCGCACAGACTGTCTCTATTGACAAGTCGCAGGGTTGCCACCTAATTGCAATTTGAAATTTGAATGAAAGTGACAGGCACAAATGTCAATGGCAGACGACAAAGCCAAAGTAGAGTCGAAGTGGAAGCCAAAGTCGCAGTCGAAGTCGAACGCCAACACCAAAGTCACAATCAAAAGCGTGTCGCATTTTCCATCATCAAATGCCTAACAATGCGACCGGCGACGACGACGTCTCTCTGCACTTTCTCCAATTGAATGGAATGATATGATATGATATGATATGGTATGGTGCCATCGTATAGACTTGTGTATAGTATAGTAAGGTATGCAGCTCTTGTGTATTTGTTAACACCCCATTGCTTATTGCTTATTGCTTGTTGTTGGTTATTAGAGAGCAATTTGTTAGGCTGCTTTTTTTTTCTCTATTCACTGTGGCGAACAAAGCAACAAAGCAGCGAACGCAGCGAAGCGGCAGAATCGTAAATAACTTCTAGATACACTCCACAAAAACTGGTATACACATATAAGTCAAGGCTCTAAATCGAATACGATAAGCCTTATCAAGCGTATTAGCCGCAAAATATATGACAACTCACAAGCACTCACAGCACGATATCAGCACAACAAACATAGGCTCTTTTTTAATGCAACTCAATGCAATCCATCGCATTCATCAATGTCAAGGGCTTTGTAAGTTGGGGCTGTGTAGGCTAATTAGCAATTTGTGGGTGTTAAGTTCACATCACAAATTGCGAAGCTCGTGACGTGTCAATCAGTTGATTGGCGTTCAAAATTCGACTGTTGTACAACTGTTATACGGTTGAAATCATGAAAAATGTGACCAACTCCAAGTTTGTTACGCACATTTGATGTGAGTGTGACTGTTGTAGAAGTGTTATACGACTGTTATACAACTGTTATATGGATGAAAGTATACAAAATGAGACCAACTCTAACTGTGTTAAATATGTTTGATGCCAGTTTGACTGTTTTAAAACTGTCATACGACTGTCATACATGTCAAAATCGATTTTGCATATCATATTTTCCATATTTGTTATCAATTCGCCTTTAATTTGACTGTAATGAAACTTTTTCTCTTGTACAACTGCTATTCGACTTTTATACGTATGAAAATAACAAAAATGCGATCAACTCAAACTGTGTAACATATATATAGAACTGTTATACTTGTCAAAATTAACCAACTTCGTCTGTTTTACTCATATTGGCTTTTAGTTTGACTGTTATGCGACTGTTAGACGTATCAACTTCATCTGTTTCACGCATATTTGTTGTCAATTCGTTTTTAATTCGATTGTTATAGATTTTTATTGTTCTGTGACTGTTATACGGTTAGAAATGATCAAAAATACGAGCAACTACATCTGCCTTACGCATATTTGCTGTCAATTGGCTTTCAATGCCAGAGCAATGTGACTAAACTCGGGGCTTTTTATCTAATCACAGGTGCTATTAGTCCAAGTCATTTCTGATTCTATTGTATATATATTTACTTGGAATGTACCTGCAAATGCAGACTTCGATTTTCAATTTATTATATATATTTGGTAGACGGGTAGAAGTGAGGAGTGTACAATAAAATATATTTATTAATTGTAGATATGATTAGCTGTTAGTTAGTCAATGACTAAAACCTTCGGGGATGATGAGTTCATGTCTTTGTAATTTGTGGTGTAATGCGACTATAATTTAAGTTCTTTTCGCATTCGACTGCAAAGATAGGCGAGTGATGATGACTCAGTTCTCGGTTCAGCTAGCTGAACTTGAAAGCCGCAAATGGGCCATGAGACCATTATTTGCTATAGATGGTTCATGTGTGTGCGTGTGTGTGTTGTTTTTATCGATAACAAAATGATAGCTGATAACGGCGTTATCAGGCGTAGATTTCCACACAAACAAACTTGCGCCAAAGAGTTGGCACCATATACAAATATGTGTTTAGTCTGAACTATATGAACTTTATATACAACTTTCCGACTGTCAATGCGAATGCGAATGGGAATGCGATAAAGCTGCACCAGAGTCATGTAATATGGCGCACCTGCAGAGAAAGAGGAGGAGGAGGTGGAAACCAACTCGAGTCGAGTTGGCAATTGGTTGGCAAAAGGAAACCAGATAAGATACTTCTGACTGTTATTTCTACCAATTCTTTTTTTACGGCAAAAAGTAATTGAAATGCCAGCACTAATTATAAAAGAGCGGAAAAATAATGATGAAGCGACCCTGGCGCTGAGTCAGAACAGAATTTCATTTCGAACATGCATTCAATTTGCCTGATCGATTCTCGTGGAGTTTCTTTCCCCCCCAAAAAAAAGCAATACAAACATTGATTTGGGCGTAAAGTTAACGAATGTTTTTTTCCGAGCGATAAGCAAATCAATTATGAAAATATCAAAAGAGAGAGAGAGAGAGCGAGGCAGAGAGAGACTCTTTTTTCACCTCTAAATGTATTCATTTATTTTTATTATCAATTCATTTAAAAGTTGATTTTATTTGATTGGAATTGTGTGTGAGTTCTTGAGCGAAACAATTCGATGTGTACAAACAAGAGTTGCCATTTATTTGTTATGCGAAAAACGTAATTGGAATACCTTTTCATGGTTTGCAAACAGGTTTTTAGTATTATCATCATACCCGATACTTGTAGGTATTATAACTTTGTATACATTTTTAAGAAATACTTTTGTATGAGTAAAAACGCTTACTTAGTACAGGTCTTAGTTGCTTTGACTGGCAGTCTGGAATAAATCCACTCTTATATATTTTGAATGCGATACTGTTTTTGGTATTTTTATGGTACAATTTGAATGTGGTACTTTCAAAATATACTATACATAGCATTTGGTATATATCTCAGTATTCCGAATATTTTGAATATGGTTCCATGCCAATAACCAAATATATCACTTGGTGTATTTTTTTAGTAATAATAACGCATAGGCATCTCCAACTCATAAAGTATTTAGTATATTCTTGATTAAAAGAGCCTGGTATATTTTGTGCTCTATGGTATAATCCTGAATGTAGTAGTATATAAATATATACCAAATATTGCATTTGGTATATTTTTTTTAATATTTGCAGCATATTAATTCGGTATATTTTAAAATTAATACCGAACTGTTTTGTTTACTTGTTTTTCTCGCATTCGAAACAATTGTTATTGATGTTCACTTGTTTTAATGTAGTTTTTCTTAATAATTTCCGATTTAATTTGGTATTATCATACGCTTGCTTTATTATAATTTACTTGCGAGTTTGTAGAAATGATTCCACTCCATTTTCATTGAATACTTTCTCAACTAAATTCATTCCCATCGGAAGCAATCAATGGAGAATTCCAAGTGGAATTATTCTAATTTGTTTGTAAGTGGAATTGATTTGCAAATGGTTTTTGTAATATGGAGGAAGTTAATTTGTTGCATTTGCCTGCTAAGAAGTGAGTGTCTTTATTGTCATTTGCAAAGCATTTAGCGGTATCGATGTGAAGCCATTGCGATTGCTTTTGCTGTTGCCATTGCTGTGGTATATTTGCACAGCACTTCCGCTGTTTGAGGTGCGAGGTGCGAGGTATGAGATGGCAAGCTGCTGCTGGTCACTTCACCTGACTGTCGTAACTGTGTCTCTGACTGTCTGACTATTGTTTCGCTTAACGGTCTAAGTAGCGCCATCGTCATCATCATCGTCATCAGCAGCTGCAACATCATCGTTGTCATCATCATCATCATCAGCGTCGTGGTGGTGATTGTCAACGTCATATAAACACAGTAACATAAATAAGACTGTTGGACACTCACTCCGTTCATTTGCAATTTCCACATGCATAACAAATACATTTAGTATATATATATACTAAAAACTTACTATGTCGTTGTTGCCCATTTTGCAAGCTGCATTTGCATTTTCATTTTGGTCTTGCGTTATTTGGTTTATTTACTTCCCTTTTCCTCCTCTCTCTCTCTGTCTGTCTCTGCCTCTCCCTCTCTTTCATTTTGTCGTAGTTCGTAAATCTTCTAGTAGATCCCCATTGTCATCAGCTGTCGCCATTTTGCTTCTAAAGCGTGGGAAACCCAACTGAGAAATATATTGCCATTATACTCGTAAATTTGACTACATTTGTTTAAATTAGCAAACAGCAACAACAACGAGAAAAATGCTAAAACTAAACTTGGCTAAATTATTAGCATTGCTGCCCAGCGCGCTTTTTATTTGAAGTTGAAGTCATGGTAAATTGAAATTTTTGCTAATTTGGATTTCTTTGCTTTGTTGCTGCGACTGCTATTTTACTGGGCAGTGTTAACTAGAGTGTAACTCTCCAAGCTCGCCTCCATGCTAAGCGATTAACAACGCTCGCGTTGACTGTACTACACATAAAACGCTTTGCATTCCCCGCATTAAATGCACCTTTCGCGATCCGGGTAGCCAATTATAATTGTTTCAAATGTGTTATACAACCATTGAAATGTGTTATGCTTAGCTTGGTGTAATATCTGGACTCTGGTCACCTTTTGTTGAGCTGTTATACAGATTTCACATAGCTATTAACAAGTGACTCTTTCTGTTATACAGCTTTCACGCAACTGTTATACTGATTGCAGACACTGCAATGCAGTACAATAAGCATACTAAATTATTCAACTACTCTCCCATACAAATGAATTTGAAGTCTGTTATACAGCTGTTATACCACGCGTATACTGTTATACCAATTTCAAAATGCAGTTGCATGCTTACAATTACTGTTAACCTTGAACTCTTGGCTGCTAAGCGACTGTTATACAACTGTTATACGACTGTTATACTTTGCAACGAAGCGCTAAAATGCCGCAGACGACCAATAAACAAACAGTACACCACTTATTTAGTACTTCATTCACAACATGCCAACGTGGGTGAAAGGCAGCGAGTGAGACCGTCCGCCACACACACATGACAAATTCCCAACTGATGTGTTTGGCTTACGACGAGTCGTGTGTGTATGTGTGTATGTGTGTGTATGTGCACAACCTTTCACAAAGCTGAGCCATGCTAACGATAATGATAATGATTATGATAATGATAATTTTTACGATCATGCCAAAGAAAATAGCGTATAGAATAGGTGGGCAGTCGACAGTCGACAGTCTGAGTAACCAAACAGAGACAGACAAACAGACAGAAGTAGACAAAATATGCAGTTAGCATGTGTTAAAGACGTCTAAACACTTTACCGTTGCCCACAGACGCTTAACGTACCGCTAAATGTCATAAAAGCGCACTTCAAACCTCTCGCAGCTCACACCTTGCGAGACCTTGCAGCGGATCTCCATCTGTTGACTGATGTCTGCTGCTGTTGCTGACCGTAGGCAACCGGCATTTTCATTCATGGAAAAGCCATTCACACATGCTGACTGGCTGACTGGATGACTGGATGAGTGAATGACAGACAGCTTAGCTACTCTTTTTTTCTTTCGGTTTCTTTCGGGGGTGGAGCTGAACAGTTAGGAGATCTAGTAAATTACTAAAACCGTTTTGGTCAACGCATTTAATAGTTAGCATTATGCTGGCATTAAGGCCGACGCTAACATCATTGTCACGTCCGCCACGGACGTCGACTCCACTTTCCCACACCTCTCTTGATGGATAACTGTGGATGATACTTGGGCGATCGCTCAAGTGCCACGCTCAAGTGGTTTCACTTTTCCTCCTCTACTCGTTGCTCGTTGCATTCAATTGGCCACAGTCTTTCTTTCTCGCTCCCTCTCGTTGGGGTTACTGGGCCAAGCATTTCCCTCTCTCAGAGCACTCAACATTGTTATACTTAAGTCTGCTTAATGCCTGCCACCCAAATGCTTCGGACATTACGACTTTTATATTGTTATAAGCATATTAGTTTTGTGTGGCTTAATGGAGACCTGCTTGAGAGTTATGATCGGGGCTCGCTTAAATGAAAAGCGAAAGACTTTTCTACTCAGCTAATGAGATAATGCTGCAGTTTCTTTTTTCTGTACTGTAATTATTCTTTTGTTCAAACTGAATCGCAAATTGACTTAATCTAAACCATTTGTTGAACACAAATTCACTTGTGAGGAAGCACTAAAAAAGTTTTGCTGTCTTGCGATCTGCAGCATCTTCAAACTCTTCCGACATTATCAAAGCTATTGAGGATCAACGACAAATTCGCTGTTTTGAGTCTTGAGTCTTTAGTCTTGACTACACAGAAAACAAAGTTCTGAATTCAAGATGTTGGTCTTAAAAGTGCGTCAAGAACATGAAAATCTTAATGTTAGAAAACACATCTTCATTTCAAGAGTATTTATTATAAGACACAAGATGGGAAGAAGAAAAATCTTATTGTTTTAAGACCAAAAATCTATGAATATAACTTTATAAATTGTATTTTTTTTATTACTTCTTCATTATTTTACCATTTTATGATTTGAATAGCGCATTAAGTAATAAGAATAATTTCTTAAAACTATTAAAAATTTAATGGGAATTTCGATTGATTACAGAATTTCGTAACATTTATTTAACAATTTTTTGATCTTATATTGAAAATTTGTCATTTTCTTAGTTCTTAGTTTTAAGAATTTGTTTTTATAGCTGTCTTATTTTAAGATCTTAGAACTTGGTCTTTTTTCAGTGCAAGTTCTTAGAATTAGACGAATAATTTTGATTTTAGATTTGATCTTTTTAGGGAAGTTCTCAGGATTAGACGAATGTTCTTCTTGTATTTAGAACTTTGTCTTTTT
The DNA here is from genome assembly GCA_019972355.1 of Drosophila kohkoa. Lineage (NCBI taxonomy): Eukaryota > Metazoa > Arthropoda > Insecta > Diptera > Drosophilidae > Drosophila > Drosophila kohkoa. The sequence goes on from BJEL01000025.1 coordinate 151,622, forward strand.
TTCATTGTAAGTTCTCAGGATTGTGTGACATCATCTGGTTTTTTTTTCTATTGATCAATTTGCGCTGTGCGAACTTGGCTGTAACCTCATTTTGGGGTCTGTCAATTCTCAAGTTAGCTTTGATGTCTCTGTTTATCTTTCTTCGTCTGTTTGCTCTATGGAACAAAGCAACTCAATTAAAATTGGAGAAGGGGAAAAAGCACAAAGAGGTGCACGTTCAATACAGTTTTGTAGCAAATATTTGCCATTGTTTTGCTCAGTTTTTGTTTCATTTTGGCTCTACATATTTCAATCAGCGAGCAGCGAGGGGATCGGGGATAGTTGATGGGTGGGAGGAGGAGGAGAAGGAGAAGGTGGAGGAAAAAGAAGAGCAACGTTTTAATTACGAGACAAACAAGAAGCGATCCAAAACATGGCAATTACCAAAGAAACGTCTCTACACAGAGTTGAATAGAGTTGAGTATCTCTATCTATGGCTTGTATCTGTATCTATCGTTGTATCTGTATCTTTTACGTGCTCCATGTAGCGTGGCAGCTGTAGCCAATAATAATGAAACAACAACAAAAAAGAAGCGCGCTTCAAGTTCACAAACCCAAGCGTCAGTGAGACAGACACGCAGACACGCAATCGCAATCGCAATGTGCATTCGCAAGCGTGTCTCGCAGATGCAGATACAAATGTATCTGCTGCTAGCTGCGTTTTTCTAGCCGCCTTTTTGTTTCAGTTTCAGTTCCAGTTTTATTGTTTTTTTTTTTTTCTTTGTTGCCCAGTTTGTTCTCTCTCTCTCTCTGGTCTCTGGCGACGGGCCATGTCAATGGCCCAGGGCAAAAGCAGCTGCTTCAACTTGCAGTTGTTGTTGTTATACTTGTTGCACTGCTGTTATACATGACATAATGTGAGTGACGCTTCTTTTTTTTCAGTTTAAGTTTTTTTTTTCTCTGCTTTACGAATGCCGCGCACGTTTTCTGGGGCATTGGCATGCGGTGAATGTGGTAGAGAAGAGCACTACTCTTTACCATGGAATGGGTGACATAATTTGGATTAACATTCGCTTCCATTTGTTGTCTGCCGATTATTGGTAATTGACTGTTATACAACTAGTTTGTAGTCAATTTGTTAGATTTAATATTTTGCAATTGCCTGAGGTGCGTGTGAAAGGAAATGATTGCATTTTGGCAAGTGTTATACGACTGTTATACAACTGTTATATGTTGGCAAAAGTAATAAAAACACTTATTACTATTACACTCAACATGCATGCAAAAATGTTATACTTTTTGGCAAGTGTTATAATGTTATACATTGACAAAATTATCATATACTTTTATTGCCATCATTCTGCATGCATGCAATTTCTAAAAATAAACTAAATTTCTCAAATAAAGAAATAAAGGCATTTTGGCAAATGTTATACGACTGTTATACATTGGCAAAATGATTAAATGCCTTTATTGGCATAATTCTGCATGCATGAAATTTCTATTAATAAACTAAACTTCTCATATAAAGAAATTATGCTATTGCGGCAAGTGTTATACGACTGTTATACATTTTTAACATTATTAACTGCTTTTATTGCCATCATTCTGCATGCATGCAATTTTAATTAATACAGTAAACTTCTCAAATAAAGTCTTTAACAACTGTTATACATCCGTTAGACACTCCCAGAGTTCCTTGGAAATCTCGCCTAAAAGCGAAATGAATATAGCTGTTATAATGCTGCGGTTGTTGGTCGACTGCACCCACAATTGACATAGAGTCGCATTCGCACGTCAGCGAGCACTTAAACTGATGACCTAAGCGACCAATAAATTTGGTGAGCAGGCCAAAAAGCCAATGGGCAAACAAGCTCAGTTAGTGCTCAGTGATTTGCCCAGGTCACGCAGGGTCCTCAAAACAAAAAAAAAAAAAAAAAAAACAAAAAAAAATTGCTGCAGTATTTATGTATTTTCCCTCTATCGACTCTATCGATGGCATTTGACCATGAGTTTTCCCCCAATTGACGTGACGCTTATCGCCAATTCATTTGGGTAAATAGTTTCACAAAGCTTTACACTTTTACACAAAATGCGTCGTAGTTTCCACAAAGGTGCGATAAGAGCAGCAGCTATCTCTCTTCTTCTTCTTCTTCTTCATCCTATTGGTTCTGTCGACAGCTCTTAAGTAAAACTTAACCTATATTTGTTTATATATATTACTTTTTTGTTGTTGTTGTTTTTCGTCTATTTCTATTTCTGCTTTGTTTAGCAATTTGTCAGTCGGTTGTTAATGGTTCGCCCCACTTGAGACGTGACTTTGTGCTCAGAGATTTTGGCGAAGAGATTTTCAAGTTAGTGTTTCGTTTGGGGCCAAAAACAAAAAAGCGAGACCTAACCCATAGCAAATATAACTTAATAACAGCAATTGGTAACGGTATAACGGTAATTGTAATACACCCCCACACACACACACACAAATTCATAATATGGCGTCATAATTGACACATGCTTCAAGTGCATCCGCCTCAGATTTCCAAATTGTAGATTGCAAATTGAAGACTGCTGACGATCATCGACTGAGAATAGATCACGATTTTCAACTGGGTCGATTGCATGAACCGAGAACTGAGGTCTAAGATCTGTGTCTGGGAAGGTGTCGATTTCTAAGCATGAGAAGAGAGAGAGAGTTGATGGATAATCGATAAAGCAATGCTAACATTATAATAATGCTGCAAATGCTCCAGATAGAATGCAACGTATAGCAAGCATAGCTAATAAACTTCGATTATGAGAGATAATTGCAAAAGAAGCTGAATAGATCGTGAGTTCTGTAAATGCGAATGCGGATTGGATTCAAATGAATTACAGTTAGGGTTACGACAGCTGAGGTTAGATAATCGGGCAAGCTGTGAACGAAATCTTTTTATAATTATTGCGAAAAATATTTCTTGAATTTGTGACTGTTATTTCGCTAACTGTTAAACAAAGTTTAGAAATGCTTTTCTGCTAAATTACCTAAAAATTTCCATTGCTAGGGAGAGTTGCAGAGAGAGAGAGTGTTGGTTAACGTTAGTTGTTATTTCACTAACTGTTATACACTTTGTGATGATTCTTGTCCAAATCTTAGAAATTCTTCTCTACTAAATTGTCTAAAAATTTTCATTGCTAGCGCAAGAGAGAAAGAGAAAAGTGGAGAGAGATAGAGTTACAGGGATTAGTTGATTCCAGTATTAGTTAACGTCTTTTGTGATTTCACTAACTGTTAAATAATTTGCGATGATTCTTGACCAAAGTTTAGAAATTCTTCTCTGCAAAATTGTTTAAATACTTATATTACTAGCAAGAGAGTTCGATGAAGAGAGAATGCCATTAGTTGATTGCAGTGTTGGCTAACATCATTTGTTATTTCTAAACAATTCGCGATGATTCTTGTCCAAAGTTTGGAAATGATTCTCTCTTTAAAATTCCATTGCTAGCAAGTGAAAGAGAGAGAAGTTGAGAGAGATGGAATGCCATTAGTTGATTACAGTGCTGGTTAACGTCATTTATTATTTCACTAACTGTTACATGATTTTCGATGATTCTTGTCCAATGTTTAGAAATGGTTCTTTGGTTCTAATTATCTAAAAATTGCGATTGTTAGCAAGAGAAAGAGAGAGAGAGAGCTAGAGTTAGAGGGAATGCCATTCGTTGATTGTAGTGTTGGTTAACGTCATTTGACATTTATTGCTGCTGGCTTAATGGCTTATCATGCTACAAACGGATGAAAACTGGAAATTTCAAATTGGAAATGACAGCAAAAGAAGTTTTGACAACTGAACGAAGTGTTAAGCGAATTGTAGAGGAAAGAGGAGATGAAGAAAAGTGTTGAAGTGGGAGCGAGAAGTTAGAATCAGCAATAAACGTTGGCTGTTGTAGTTTTTATGGCATGCCATCGATAACAGCAAAAGCATCAACATTAACAGTAACAGCATCGGCATTAACATTAACACTAAATATTATCATTGGCTTTGGCTCTTGAAGTTGAAGTCGTTGTTGTTGTTGTTGTTGACCCAAATGCCTTGCGGGCCAAAATCTGAGTAGACGCCCACCTTTTGTTGTTGTTATTGTTTTGCTTTTTCCCTCTCTCTCTCCCGCCGCTTGCATATCAATTTGGTATTTCATTTTTTTATTGCACGCTTCGATTGCAGCTTCGTCGGTCGGTCACTGCGAAACAACACAAAAAAAAAACTCTAAATGAATTGCCCCAAATACGTGTACAGCATCATTATCATTAGCATCATCATCATCGCATAAGCAGCAGCAGCAACAACAACAAGCAACAGCATATCATGCTAATGCGCTGATCACTCGCCTGGAAACGATAGCCCAAGTCAAAGCAGCGCAGTCGACGGCGACGGCGACGTCAACGCCAGCTGCGCTGTCATTTATTTTGTTTTGTTTTTGTGAACTAGAAGTGGAGCAAGCGCCAGTGTAAAAGTGCTAGAGCGTGAGAGCGCAATGTATGTGTGTGTGTGTTTCGGTCAGCAAGAGAGAGCAGAGAGAAGAGAAAAGAGAGTGAGCGTGCAGTCAAGTCACGGTCACGTTTCACGTCACGTTCTGTGTTGTTGTTGTAGTTGTATAATTCTTCTTGCTCTTGTTCGTTCATGTTGTTCTCGTTGTTGTTGTTGTCGTTACTTCTGTTGTTGCTGCTGCTGCTGCTGTTTCTGCTAATTTGCTTTGTGCTTTGCATATCGTGTATTTGGCGTCTGCTGCTCTTGTCCGATCTTTTGCATGTGCGCTGGCGCTTAGCTGTTGTTTAGGTTGTTGTTGTTGTTGTTATTGCTGTTGACCCCGAGTACATGCAAATAAGTTGAGTTTAGGCCAGCGACTCGTACACTCTCCAGTCTCCACTCTCCACTCTTCACTCTGCGACATGCGCTTCCCCAATTGCCGTTATGTGAGCTTATGTGAAGGTGAAGTTGAAGTTGACGCTGTGTGCAGTTGAAGTGGAAGCTGAAGCTAAAGCAGCGCCATCTGCTGGCTGTCCACTTGACAGCTGTTATTCCTGCCAGTGCTGCCCATGTGCATTTTGCATGTTGCTGGCCACACAAAACTTCCGTTTGTTTTTTCTGTTTTTTGTGTTTTTTGGCATCTGGTTTTTCGTAGTTGCCAGTGAAAACGACAGTTTGGCGGTTTTTGTTTTCCTTGATGTTTCGTTTAACGCACAAAATTGAGGGGAAAATATTTGCAGCGAATTGATGAGCTTCGACATCGAGACAAAATGTAAGTAAATTGCATTTGTCTTCGTCTTCGTCTCAGTTCCCGTCTCTTCCTCTGTCTTCCTCTGACTACTTAGCGGCTCTAACTGCCTGCAACAGCAGCAGCAGCAACGACAACGACATTTGCCTCCGCTTTCTAATGCCACAACAACAACAGAAACAACAACAATTGCCATGCGGAAGCGACAGTCAACAGTTGACGCACCCACATGGAAGACCCTAGACACGAGACCAAAGACCCAAGACCCCAAAGAGAGCGCCAAGTAAAGACCCCCAAAGACCTTAAAGACTGAGCGATGACCCGCAAAATGTTGCCAGCTAACAAAATTCTTGCCGACTTTCCGCTATTATTGCACTACTTGCTTCTCTCTCTATCTCTCTCTGTCTCTCTTCCGCTCCTTCTCTCCTTCGCTGTGCTTTCATTCTTTTGTTGAGTGAGGGAAGCATTTAGACCACAAATTGCATTCAATCATCGCTAAATGCAGCCAGCAAATTCTTCATAAAGACCTCTTGGATTCCTCGAATCGTGGCCAATTGACTTGTCATTTGTCCAACTGGCTGCCTTTCTTTTACCTGCCCCTCTCCCCTGGTTCTGTACGCTTCCCCCTTCTGGGCAGTCCAAATGACACGAGCTTAAAGCAACTGGTTTAATGTGAAAGCATCTTGCAACACTTTGCCACACTGTGTGGCAAGCTGTCACGTCTTGTCTGGTGTCTGCTTGGCTAATAATTGTCAATTGATATGCCATTTAGCTTGATAACGCTGGCTTAAAGTGTCGCTTTATGGTGGTTGAGTTGCCACTAATGAAATCGCTGTACAACTGGCTAATGTACAGTTTGCAGTGTTGTAAAGCGACGCAAAAAAGTGCGAATTTTTATGCTAATTGTGTTGTTAGTTGCACATATTTTATAATCAACCTATGTGCAGTAAAATATATAAAACATCTCACTCAGCAGTGTTGTAAAGCGACGCAAAGAAAGTGGGAATTATTGTGATAATTGTCTTGTCGCGTGGTAATAAAATGCAAAGTTGAAAATATTTAAATATAATATTAGAATAGAAATATAATATATATAGCACTTCACTTAGCAGCCTCAATTGCAGACGAATTGTAAAATCTGCAGTGTTGCAAAGCGACGCAAGAAAGTGGGAATGATTAAGCTAATAGTGTTGTCCATGGGTAATAAAATGCAAAGAATTAGTTTAAAATATTAGAATATAATAAGACTATATAAAACAGCTCATTTAACAGCCTTGACTGCTGTCAAATTGTACAATTTGCAGTGTTGTAAAGAGCAGCCAAGAAAGTGCAAATGATATTGCTTATTGTGTTGACGCCAGATAATAAATTGTAAAAAAGTATTGAGTGGCAGTTAAGTGAAATTATATATTATAAGCTATAAGCTTAGTATGCAGATACAAAGTTAATTGGTTTAAGTGCATATCTTCTTAATTATTGCGCAAGTATTAGATGAAAATGTTGTATAATTACGTTGATGTGCACTTAAACGAATAGAGTACACTTAATATCTCACTTAACGGCCTCAATTTGGGGTCCAACATACATTAAACAAAGTAGGATCTCTTTACAGTGTTTAGAATGCTTTTACATTAGATTTTTCATGGAATGTGTGGCCGTTAAGCGAGATCAATATGTCGCAAAGCGCAATAAATATGTAAAGAGTGGCTGTTAAGTGAAATTAAGCTATTAACTTGACGTGCAAATACAAAGTTAATAGGTTTAAGCTTTAATCTTATTAATTATTGATGTGGAATGCTTTATTTTGTTGAATTCAAAGATTTTATAAATGCACATAAGCCAACTTAATGTATGCAGTAAAAAGAATTAATTGAATTGTGAATCGTGTATTAAAGCTCGTATTGAAATTATTGCCCTCGCGCATGCGTTTATTGGCCTTGCGTCACTCTCCCTTCCCCTTCCCCATACACTCCTACGTACACGTATCTAAAGAGTGAGATACGACGACAGATTAAATTACAGCTCAGTCAACCGCATATGCCAAACGCTTCCCATTTTCATTTTCGTTTTCATTTATGTTATGATTTTTCCCCCATTTATTTCATGCGATGTCATAACTTTGAGGTCGCCTTTGTCACGCCTTTGAGAGTGTGGATCAATTTTATGCAACCCGCAACAGTTGTTAGCTTTACTTTTACTCTCGATTGTTTTTTTTCGTCGAAATATGTGTTTAGCATTTTTACGAGCTCGCACATCAACAACAAACAACAAAACAATGAATGCCCCAGCTTCTCCCCTTTTGTTTCTGTTTATGTCTCTGTCTCTTCTCGCTTTTGTTTGCTGCCCTTTGCATTTTTTAATTTATTATGTTTATGTTTTGTGCTCATAATGTCACGCAACATTTTAATTCTGTTTTCGTTTTTTTTTTTCGGTGATCGCACACGCATTTTAAATCCGCTTAAATGAGGGTTCGCTTCGAGTTGCATTAAACTCTCTCGAAGAATTTGCCACACTGCGGGCTGACAATGCTGACAATGCCACCAGCATCGCATGTTGCTTGCAACACAAAGACAGACAGAGTTCAGTTGTCTTTAATTACAGTGAAACCTGCCCTGAACTGCAACTGCAACTGCCACTGATTGTTGTGCAATTACCTCAAAACTGAGAATAGACGAGAGAGCGTGCTCGACAAAGAGACACGCGTTCATCGTCATCGTCATCGCAGAGTGTTGTTGGGTAATTGCCTGCGATTTGTTATGCAAAACAATATTAATTGTAGTACTTACTGCTACACTTTATTACAGCTTATGCAGCGAGGAAATGTTTATTCGAAATTCTAAAGCAAACTTCATTTGAATCTATTTTTTTTTAACCACACAGGGATAGTAAATAAAAATTAAACCAATCGTCAATATAAAGTATAAGACTTCATTTGAATGTTGACTGCAGGTTTGAGAGTTTGTTTTATAGGAACAGAGATTATAAGTGTAGGAATCAAGCCAAAGGGTTTTGCAGCCAGTGCTTTAGAAATACGTTAAATCTATCAATCTAACTTTTTTAAATAACTAAAAACTGCAAGAAATTTAATGAAATTTTTTAATGAGTTGAGGTTACTCACAGAAATAAGAAGCTAAGGAAAAAAAAGCTTAGTCCATATATTTTTTGTAGCAGCTGTTGCTCAGTTAACCTTTCCAAACCCTTATAGTAGAAGGGTAGAAAGATATTATAACTTTGTGACCGCTGAAAATGCATGTCTCAAGCAGAAGGAGTCACTTCCGAACCCAGAAAGTATATTTATGCTTGATCAGTGTCAACATTAGAGACTACTATAATAACTACAGTATTTATAGAACAGCGTTGATATCACACGAAAGATATCCGTAGAAGTAATTCAAGAAATACTTTTGTAGGACAAAAAATGTCTGCTGCACTTGTATTTTAGTTGGTTTGGTTGACAATCTAGTATGTTTATTACTTTATGGTATATTTGTAATGTTGTACAATATCGATATACCAAATATAGACTTTGGTATATTTTTCTATATATATTTATATATTTTGTACGAATTAATATATCAATATACCATATATAACATTTGGTATATTTTAGTAATTCCAGTATATTTTCGGTATATTTCGAGAATAATAGCGCACTGGTATGCTACAAATTTATATGTGGAATTAAATCAAACGTCATATATTGCTTTCGGTATATTTTAGTATATTTGTGGTATATTAATTTAATATATTTCGCGAATAATACCACAATATTGTGCTTTATTATGAATAAAGTACATTATCAATATACCATATATGTAGTATATACGGAGGCTAGGTATATCTTAGTATTTTTCTTGTGTAATTTCGGTATATTTTTAAAATAATACCGAACTGTTTTGCTATATTTTATGTGTATCACTAAATCGATTTGTAAAATATTGATTTCGATATATTTTAGTATTTTTGTGGTATATGAATTTGGTATATTTCACGAAAAATACTTTATTTTTAATAAAGTACTATTTTTATTTTTAATAAAGTACTATATCAATATACCATATATATACGGAAGGTATAGGTATAGGTATATTTGAGTATTTTTGCGGTATATTTTCGATATATTTCAGGAATGCTTTTGTTCATGGCTAACGGGTATCTCACAGTCGAGCAGACTCAACTCTAGCTTTCTTTCTTGTTTTTTTTTTTTGTTGTTGTTGTCAGTTTCGATTACCGTCGCATCGATTTGTAATCGGATCACTTCCTGCACATTGTTCCGCAAGTTGTCTCAAGTTGCCCGATCAAACAAACTTAGTAACATAACTAACTCTCCCCCTCACGTTTGTGTGTGTGGTTTGCAGAAAATCGATCCGTTGACACGCATACAGGAGGAGATCAAGGAGGTGGTGCGACGCGAGGAGGAATACCGCCAGCTGGTGGCCAGCTCCAATGGGACGCCGCCGGTTATCGAGGCCAACTACAAGCTGAATGGCAATGTCGAGGCTGAGCCTGTTGGCCAGCAAGAGGAACTGCTCGAGTCGGAGCACGATCAGGATCGGGATCAGGGAGTCCTGGTGACTGCGCAGCCAGCGGCTGCGACGTTGCTGGTGCCCATCGAGGAGCAATCGCCCTCGAACACGCCCTCGCTGGCATCGAGTGTGAACAGCAACAGCCACAAGGAGGAATCCCTCGATGAGCATCACTCCGATGATTCTGGCATTTCGGCTTCCTCGCAGAAGACGGCAACCGCAAATGGCGGAGCGGGTGGAAAGCAGCCGCTGAAGCTGACGATTGTGGGCAGACAGGAGCAGCGTTACATTGGACCCAATTGCTACAATTTGACGCCAGAGCCGCCGCAGCAAAAGTTGATGACGCGCACGATTTCGACGCCGCAGTTGCATGGACAGCAGCAGCAGAAGCGTCAGTTTGCCTTCAACTCGGCCACGAAGGGAGTCATGCAGCGTTTCATTGCCTCCCATGGCAAGTTGCAGTTGGGTTCTGTCACGCCCCCCGCCTCTACACCGCTTATTCTCTCGCCCCAGAACGGAAATGGAAACAACAGCAATAACAGCAACAACAACAATCAAACTCTCAAGCTGAATGCACGTAATGCGATGGCTTTCCTCGATTCGGGAAATCCTGGTTCGCCACTGCTCAACGGCAACAGCAACAACAACACTATCAACATCAACAACAGCAACAACACGCTGTCGCAGGGCGCCATCGAGCGGGACTCCGAGGGACGTCCGCTGAGACGCGGCTATGTTCCCGTCGAGCAAAAGATTCAGCGCGAGCTACAGGACCTCAAATCCCGCGAGACCGAACTGAAGCGTCTGCGCAAGCTCAACCGCCAGCACATGCTCGACAAGCTGTAAGACTTTCCTTATTGTGTGTGAAATTCCTTTACCTGATTATCTTCTCCCTTGCAGTCAGTTGAGCACAGACGACGAAGCCGATGCGGATGACGACGACGATTCGGAGGTGGAACATTGTTATGGTCCCGGTAAATTGCGCAATGCACAGTCCACAGTGGAGCTGGACAGAGAGAGGTAAGCACAGCAGTTGATAGCGGCATTTAAAAGACTATTTTCCTAATTCAACTTCTTCTACCGCAGCAACGATGTGGAGCTCCTGGGCCACAAGACGTCCGGTAATCGCACCCTCAACGTTGCCGCCAATGGCAACGGCAATGCTCTGACCACAAACGGTTCCAGCTCTGGCTTGCGTCCGGCCATGTCGCTGGCGGAGCTGTGTGACCTGACGCCGGAGGAGGCGCCATCGTCGCATCGCCTGATCGCACAGTGGGAGAGCCTCATCAAGAAGAATGCCGAGGGCATTGAGGCGGCCATCTAAATGCACCTGCGGCGCTCCGACCGAAAAGCACACCAAATTATTATTATTGTAATGTTGTCCCAAGCACGAAAAGAAAACCACAACTCGCCTCCCTTACACACGATACGATTCCCTCGCCCCCACCCCCGCCCTGAAATTGATGGTTTTTTTTAGTATTTTTTTTTTCTTTGTTGTGGTCGCGATTTACTTTTAAAAGGTCCATGTACTTAAATGATGTCCTCTAATTTATGCATTGCTTATGTTATACGCAAACCCCGATTTGATCTATTGTACATAATTCTTCGTGTTGTTTCCGACTATATAATTTATTTAAAAACGAAATTGATTAAATCAAAAACAACAAAAAATACCCCTACGACGTGACGTGCATGATGAGTACCTTAACATATATAAGCCACAATGTATAGCAGTACGTCTCTATCTGTATGTATATGTAATACCATAATATGTATCTACTACACGATATGCGATATATATATATCAATACTATGCGAAAAACGATTTAATAAAATATATTAATGTATACCGTTAAAATCAAGAAAACTAATTTGAAAAAGCTGGTTCAACATTTTGCAGCATTAAAACTTATAAACTAGTGCATACTTTTAAAGCAGCGCAGTTTGTCAGTAAAAAAAGTATTGCATACTTTTACAGCCACCGTGCAATTGCTAGGAACTGCAATTATCAAAAATCATGGCATACTTTAGGGGGCACTCAGAATGCCAAAAATTTAACAGAAAACAAAGAAGTCCTGGATATCTCAGAAACTACAAGGACGATTTGGATATCCTTTGTCATGTTTATAGTCCTTTCCAAAAGCCGTTGATTGACACTAGTTTCAAGCGAATCCTTTAAAGGATATTGGAGTTATTGACAAATTTATGTATACAGAAAATCACGTTTATCTCCGCTCCTGTAAGGACTTTCGTCCTTTTTCCAATCGATTCGTCAATTTCGTGTCAAGACCTACCCACGTGCCAAAGGACATCATCCTAGTCCTTCAAATGACTGAGTTATGGCGGATTTCCGGAGTTTTAGTCAATTTTTCCATGCCTACCCCTTAAAAAATTTAAGTTTCCTTTTTTGAGAAAATTTCTGTTGCATACTTTTAGGTTCGTCAATTCATATGAGCATAATTATAGAAAAATGCTCATAACTTCGTCGTATCCTGCCGCAGGATGTCGGGACATGTCTCATTCGAATCGCAAGGACGAATTCTATCGATCGGCATCAACAAAATATGGGGTCATCTAGGAATCCAACACTTGTAAAATTTCGCTGCGAAGGCCGAAGGAAACAAGCGAAAAACACAATAAAACACAAATTACAATTTTATTTATATTTTTTTTTGCAAGTTTTTATTTGTTTGTTTTATATTTTTATTAAATACATTTTCGTTCATTTGTTGTTGTTGTTTTTTTGGTTTCATATTAAATTTGTATGCATTTGTTGCTGTTCATTGTTTTCATCTCTCATTAATATAATTTATAATTATTTTGTCTGGTTTTGTTGGTGTTGTTGTTCTTCTTCTTCGGTTTGTTTAGTTAAGATACGTAGATACAGAAACACATGTGATGTTTGTCTATGTGAATGTGTGTGTGTCTGTGTTTGCATAAAAAAATAAGAATGTCTCAAAGAGTGTTCTCTAAATCGAAGAAATCTCGAATATAGATTGTAAGAATTACGGAAGCGAGCGATTGCCCGACTCTACACACTAATCGACTATATAGTAGATATATAGATACCGAGTAGATAGTATTTCGTGAGTAATGCATGTGTGTGAGTGTTTTTCAACTATTGTTCTCCTTCTTAGGTTCTTCTTCTTTATTGCTACTGATGGAAGCCTCATAAATTGTTGCTATACTTTTTCTGGTTGGGAGCGGAGGAGGAGGGAAGTCAATTTTCAATTTACGTTCTTTTCTATGTTGCTCCCTTCTTCTTTTCATGACTGTTCTGTTCTGTTCTTTCTGTTATTATGTATTATGGAAATCTTATGCTTAGAATTGTATTGCAAATCGAAATCATATTTGTTATTACATTTTAAATATATAATATAATTCAAGTATGTACAAAAGCATTCTCTCCTTTAGTTAATTTCTTTTTCATTCTTCTCTGCTCTTTTCCATTGGTATCGTATCATGTGGCTAGACAAATGTTGCACAACTTAAAGCTACAAAATTGTTGGAGAAATCAACTCGCAAAAAGGTCAAGTCATGCTATTGCACAAAGATTAGAAATTAGGCAACAATGTAAATGTGAAATTAGGCAACAATGTATGTACGTAAATGTAAGAATGTAAAAATCATGCAAAAAACTGCTAATTACATCAACTAATCAACTAATAAACATAGTAATCATAATAATACTTAAGTACTTTGGCACAGATAAAACATAACCTCATTTAAATAAGAATGAAAATATATATATATAGTAATTGTATATTGCACATAATATCATCCGATCAACTGAACAAAAATACTTTATCTTCTCTTGCAATTCTTTCTTGTTTCTCTTTTGTCTTTCGTTTGTTTTCACTTTTGTTTTTTACTGGAACCAAAAAACCATTGACTGCTCTTTAATATTGTGTCTGTATATATATATATTTAAATAGTAAGAATATATATATGTGAGTGTATATATCATACTAAATATGTTTAGCTTTACCATATATACTCTGCAATCTCATTCGAATTCGATTTTTTTTTTTTTTAGATTTTTATGTTTTTTTTTTTTGTTTTTTGTAATATTAGAAACTAACACTTAAAACCGAGCTTTCATATGCGTTGCTATATCCTTTGCCATACGTTATCGTTATCGTTATCGAAAAACTACATATCGATTAACCGAAACTACTCATATCCAATAATCAAAAGCGCTTTGAGCGTTCTACTTTTGCATGCCTGGCCTAAAACTAGGAAAAAAAAAAAGATATTATTCCACATCTCGCCTGCTCCTACAACTTATGCCTCATATATGTCTATATATATATATATATATATAAATATGTGTGTGTATATGTATATAAGATAGATGTATCTATATATATATATATTCATATATATATATGTATTTAGTTTGGAACATAAAATTAATCAACAAATTTGCTTAGAGTTGCATCCGCTAAAAACATTCCGACAAAAGCGCAAATCTAAACATTATTACTATTAATCGTTTTGTAATATCGTGTAAACGTGCCTTAGATGCCCGAAAGTGTAAACGGGGCTTTAAGTGAGTGTGTGTAAGTTTGTGATTGATGTATGAGTATATGTGTGTGTGTGTACTACGTAGTATTCTTAGACTTTGTAAGTACATATTTAAGTGATATTGCTAGATTCGAGATGATCGTTAAGTGTTAGTTTTTCGTGTCATTTATCGTGTACTACGTTATCATTATAGTGTAAACATGTCAAATCATATATCATATCAACTGATTCAAGTGCTCTTCCTATATGTTTATGGATCTCGTATAGCTTAATAACGTTTTATCGTATCGTATGCATGTATATCAATCATTATGTATCATGTATTCTATGTATAAATATGCGTTCTTCTCTTCTCTGTGGTATTGTCTGCAAGTGCTACGTACTTCTTTAACTCTAAACTACATAGTTCGTTTCTCTGTGTCTGTGTGTGTGTGTGTGTGTGTGTGTTTGTTTGGTGTCTGTGTTGCAAACAGAAATTAGTTCGAGTTTTGAGTTCGAGTTGAAACAGTTTAGTTAAGACTAAGAGCATATAACTAGTGCATAGACGTACTAAATATATATTGTATTATACGAGTATAATTAGTATAAGTACTCTTCTTCTTCCCCATCTTCTTCTTCTTTCCTTGACTTTGTTTATATGCTATTCAATATGTATTGTGGAATTCTGTTCTTACTCTTCTCCGACTGTTAAAGCCGCTGCCTACAGCAGCTGCGCTATAACCGGCTCTATCAGACACATGTGCTCCGCTCCACGCACCGGCAATCGATTCAGACAAAAGTGTCTTATCATATCGGGAACTGTCTCGAATGGTCGACTGAACTGTCCCAGGATATATTGACCCGATTCGTTGCGCTGGATCCGCATGTGCATAAAACCCTTGGCACCCCTGGAAGAGAGAATGGTTTATTAAAAAATGCTGTCTTAAATATACCAAACTTATCTACAAAATTATTCTAAACTATACCAAAAATATTAGTTGATATTTTGGTATTAGGTTATCAGTATAGCAAAATTAATCAACAAAAAATACTTAAATATACTAGAAACCTATATACCAAACCAGTTAGAAAGCTACAGTCGAGTGTGCTCGACTGTGAGATACCCGCTACCCATTTTGAATAAAAGCAAAATATTGCGGTATTATTTTCAAAATATACCGAAATTGCTACAAAAATACTAAAAATATACCAAATAGTATATTTGGTATATCGATATAGTACCACATTCAAAATACACAATTGACGGCACAATGTACCAGATTGTCGGCCAAAGCAACTAAGACCCCTAGTAAGTAGGCGTTTTTGCCCATTCAAAAGTATTTCCTTAATACCTTCCAGAATTTTAATCTGATCACAACCAAATTTTCAGGAATCATAACTACTTTGATTATTATTGTATACACCAAAATTCGCAGCTGTAGACGGACAGACACACAGACGGACATGGCTAGATCGTCTCGGCTGTTGATGCTGATCAAGAATATATATACTTTATAGGGTCGGAGATGCCTCCTTCTACCTGTTACATAGTAACTTAAATTTGATTCAATCTACTTAATTCTGGTTCAGCTCTAAAGCTTTCTTAAGACTAACTACTTAGGTACAGCTGCGGCTTTTGCAATCGGACTATTCTTAGCTGTTAGCTCATATCAAACTCGACACTCTTGGCATACTACTCTTGTTGTCGGTGACATACTTGAGTGAAAGGGAATAGTCCTGCTTGGTGGATTCACAGTTGCGCACTAGAAACGATCCCTCGGCCAGCGGACGCAGCGTTGTCTCCGCCTCGATGCGTGTGATGGCGCCGTGATACCAGCTAAGAATAAGGAAAAAATAATAACGTTTAGTAAGGTACACAATGGGAGATAATTGAAGACTTACCCCTGACGTTCGAGAGGAATGGTCACATCGATGAGATCGACAGCGGTGACGTAACCCTGGCACAGATTCATGTTCATGTTGAGCTCCTTGTGGCTGCTCAGACCCCGCAGATCGAGGCTGCCAAACTGTTTGCTCGCCTGTCGCGGTTCATTCAGATTCAGTGTGAGATTCTGTCGGAATAGCGCAGTATCTAAAACAACGAGAGGGAGACTTAGTATGGAATGGAATAACTTGCAATTTCCTCTCTACTCACCCAACTTGCTGGCCAACTTCTGTTCGTCGCGCATCGAATGGCTGGAGGAGGCTTGCGAGATGCCACTCGACTCGGTGCTGTGCATCAGCAGATTGTTGATCTCCGCCTGATTGGCGCGCAGTCGTCGCCGCAACTTTGGCATATCGAAGGGTAAATCTCCGAGGTCCACCGAAGTGGCGCTACCCGAGGTGCAGGCCGCCTCCTGTTGCAACGTCTTGCGGCGTCGCAACTTCGGCATATCGAAAGGCAAATCACGCAACTCCTGTGGCAATGCTGCGGCACCTCCGCCAACCACTGTGCCTCCTGTTGCAGCAGCAGCAACGCCAGCACTTGCCTCCGACTGAGGCAGACTACTGTTGCCTTGTAGCTGCAGCTTGGGGAGCGTCAGACGCTGCAGTCCCTGCAGCTGCGGAGGTTTCCCATCTTCCCGCGAATGCAGCGAGATGCCGCTGTCTGAACCGAGTAGCTCATCCGCCAGTTGTAGAAGCGCCTTGTTGGGCGCCGTCGTCGATGTCTGTTTTCCGCTACGCTGCTTAATTAGCAGCGGCACAGCGAGCGAGACTTCGGTGCTTGGCTTATTCCCTGACTCCTCAGCTGCTGCTCCAGAGGCTGTTGCCGGTGGCGGCTGCTGTGATTGTTCCGAGACACTGGCCGAGGCCGGTTCCTGCGAGGACTTGTCCGAGATGGGGCTGAGAATGTGCAGCTTCGAGTGAAGCAGCACGGGAGGTGCACGCAACGGATAAGCGACACTTGAGCTGGCGCTTCCGCTGCCGCTCTCCGAGCTGTGCGAGCTAAGGGAGCTAGAGTGTCGGGACTCGGAGCTGGAGGTGCTGCGATTACCCTCGCTGGTGCTGGATCGTAGGGACTCCATGCTACCGCCGCTGCTCGAGGTGGCGATACTCTCCGTTGAGCTGTAGTTGTGTCCGCTCGCATGTCGGGACGTTCTTCGTGCCACGCCGTGTGGCAGCTGTTGCTGCTGCGATTGCTGATGTTGCTGCTGGTGATGCGAGTGATGATGCTGATGACGCTGCGGTTGTGCGCTGCGTCGC
Organism: Drosophila kohkoa; assembly: GCA_019972355.1. NCBI lineage: Eukaryota > Metazoa > Arthropoda > Insecta > Diptera > Drosophilidae > Drosophila > Drosophila kohkoa. The sequence continues at coordinate 169,081 of BJEL01000025.1, forward strand.
AGCTCCAAGACACGTCCCGACTCCAGCACAAAGCTGCGCGGACGTCGCGCGGCAGCTGCGACAGCGGAGGCTGAAGCCGAAGCCGAAGCTGAGGCCGAGGCCGAGACGGAGGCGGAGTTCGAGTTGGTTGAGGGCGGATTCACATAGGCGCTGTCGGTGAGACTGTTGTCGTTGCTGCTGGCGCAGTGCAGCTGCAACTGTTGCTGCTGTCGCAGCGATTGCAGCGGCAGCCGGAGGTCTCGCAATCGCGGATGCGCTGGCTGCGCCGCTGGCAAATTGGGCGCACTCTTGATGCTGTTCATGTAGCGTTCGTGTTTGCCGGGGAACTTTATCGGCAGCGGTGCCGTCGAGGGGGGCGACGGCGTGTAGCCACGCGCCGGCAACTGTTGCGTCGACACCGCAGCAACACTAGTCGATTGCTGCTGTTGTTGCTGCTGCTGTTGCTGTTGATTCTGATTCTGCTGATCCACTTGGCTGAGCTGCAGTTGACTGAGTTCCGCTTGAACCTGGAGCACCTGTTGACCTCCGTCAGGTGAATCCTGCGTCTGCGTTTGCTGCTGTTGCTCCTGCAGCGCCTGGTTCTTGCTGTTCTTGGCCCGCTTGCACTCGAGTCGCGACTTTGACTTGCTCAGGCTGCTGCTCGAGAGCTGCTCGTTGTTGCCATTGCTCAGCTGCAGCAGCACCGAGTGATTGGTGATGCGATCCACCTCATCGAGATCGTCATCGGACTTGGCAATCTTGCAATCGAATGCCGTCTCATAGATCTGCCGTCGTCGACTTGCCATATTGTCCGAATCGTGCTCCTCGTCTCCTTCTCCTTCGCCTTCCTCTTCTTCCTCCTCGTTGTCGTCTTCTTCCTCGAGACTCTGCTTCGTCTGCTCCTCCTTCGCGCTCTCCTCCTCTCGTTGTGCGTTTACAACACCTACTTTGGGGTGCTTTGGCTTTGTTTTTGGCTTTGAATGCGATTTGGAATTGGAATTGTGAGTTGATTTCGTTGTCGTTGTTGCTGTTGGCGGCGCACACTCGTCGCACTCGTGCACGCCATGCGGATGCACGTAGAAGATGCTGCGCGGCCGAAAGTATTCCTCGAGCTCGTCGAGCTCATCGCCCAGTCCGCCGCCGCCAACGGAGCTGCTGTTGTTGCCTGGCGTCGGGATGCAGGCTCCGCACACGGCTGCTGGGCCCAGCAGGCGGTGCGGCGGCATCGACCCCGCCTGCTCCCGCTCCCGATCCCTATTCCGATCTCCTCCTACTCCTATTCCTATTCCTATTCCCGGGTCGCTTCCTATGCCCGGTGGTGGACAGCACTTGAGCAATTCGCCCTCTCCGGCGTCGCAATGCTGCAACTGAAGTTGCAACTCTCCGCTGCTAATTGGCAACTGCTGATGTCGCGGTTGAACGTTGCACGTCTTGCGCACTAAGGCCAAGGCTCGGGCATGCCACTCGCGTCGCTTGAGGCACTCGCTGCAGTCCGATTCCTCCGAGGTGCTGGTGCTCGGTGTCTCGCAGCGTATGATCCTCACGCCCTCCTCGGTGAAGCTGTAACGCTTCGGTGTCGATTGCTCTTGATCGTGTTCGTGATCGAGATCCTGATCCGGTTGTTGTTCGTGATGATTTTCGTCCTCTTCGTCGTCGTCTTCGTCCTCCTCGTCGTCGTCGTCGTTGTCGTCGTGCTCCTCTTCGCGCTGCTGTGGCGCATCCAAGCTGCTGCTCTTCCTGTAACCTCCGAGCAGTGTCTGCGTCTGATGCGGCGGCTCACTTGCTGTCGATTGGCGGCACTTTTGTTTTGCCTCACGCTCGAGCGTCTGTTGCTGTTGTTGCAACTGTTGTTGTTGCTTCTCCTGCTTGTCTTTGTCCTCGTCCTTGTCACGACTCTTCAGAAGATCCGAGTAGTAGTAGGGCGATGGCTGACGCTTGCTGTGCTCCGCCTGGGCAACGGTTAATTTGCGTGGACTGCGCTGCAACTGTGGCGGCAGCGGACGCACCAAATCATCCGAGATGCTGTCCGGCGAATTGAGCAAAGCAGCTGCCCCTGAACCGCTTGCTCCCGCTCCGGTTCCGGCTCCTGTTGCGGTTGCCGGTGGCGGTGGCAACGGCGGTGGCGGTATACGCTCGACTTCCTCGTCGATGTCCGCCTCCTCGTCGGAGGATTTGGGTGCCGAGGAATCTGCAAGAGGCCAAAGTAAATTAGCAAGCGGATCAAAGGAAGTCTAACGTCGCGACGTAGTCAAATGAGGCAACCCAAGTGTGGCATCTTCTCGGAACTTCCTCTCTCTTCCTCTCCCTATCTGTCTCTTCCTATCTCCCTTTCTCTGTCCGTGTCTTTATGTTGCAGTCTATTAGGCGGTTGGCTGCCCGGCAATGCGTCGCTTTTTCGTCTCAGTCGAATGGGCTGCCAGTTGCTATTTAACGCCTCGCTGATCTTTGCAGCCGCAACAGCGATGGCAACGTCGCCGCAGTGACGCCAACATTCAACGTCCCAGAGAATGCGGCGGCAAGTGCGTCTAATTGCCACTAGCTGCTGCTGCTGCTGTTGCTTTCAGCAATGCAGCACGTTGCCACACAGCATCTGACCCCCCAAAAAAAGAACCTCGTTAAAATACTTTGTGTAATTTAAGGATTTTCTAAGCAGCAAACCTCGTTACAATGTTTTGTGTAATTTAAGGATTACGCAGAGCGCTTATTTGAAATTGCTTAAGCTTTTTAAGCAAGCTCTTTAAAGTTTGCCAACATATTTCTATTAATAATGTAAATGGTAATTTCAGTTCAGTGCTGCTTAATAAAATGATGAGCTGTTGTTAACTCCTTGCTTAACTTTGGCTTGGCTGCTTTTCTAATTGGTTATGTGGGTGGTTTTTTCTCTTCCATAAGCTGGCTGCTATGACACTCAACTAGCAAAGAGATACAGTTTTCGTGTGATACAAAATTATCTTTAATGTTGGGTTAAGCTGCATAAAGTTGTTGCTACAAACAACAATTTTGTTAAACTAAAAAATTTAAAAAGGATTTTCTGATTTGACTTCATTTCTAATTGAATATTATGTGTGGCTTCTTGTCAAGCACAAACTCTTGGCTGTGACACTCACATTGAATAGCTTTCAGAAGTATCTCCAAAGTAAGCAATGTTTTTTATAGGCAGCACTTCGATTGACTACTTTTTCATTATATGAGCCTGAGGTTTGGTCTGAATGAGTTTCCTTATAATGTGTTGTTATGGTACTATATAGAATTGCTTGTACTGGGTCAAATACTTAATAAATCTAAAAAAACAAAAACCTCGGCTGTCTATTTAAACAAACCTTAGAGCAATAGCTGGAGTAGATTTGTCTTTTATCTTTCTGTCAAGCAACAACTAAGCAACATTCTATGTCTAATTGCGTTACTCTAAAAAAGAAGGCTTCAAAGGGAGCGAGAGAGAGATTGAGAGAGAGAAAGTGATAGAGAGTTCTTCTGTCCAACAATATATTCAATTTATTTTGTCTGCAATAATCATTTTGCTACTACAAAAAGGCATTTCAATAATGACAGATTTGACTGCATTTCTAATTGAATATTTGGGTGGCTCGTTGGCTTGCACTAGCTAACTGCTATGACACTTAAATTAACCAGCAGAAGAGAGAAAGTTTTCATGTGTTACAATATTATCTTCACTTTTCCATGCAATAACAATTTGTTTTGCAAAAAAAACAATTTTAACAAACTAAACAATTAAAATGAGCAAATTTGGCTACTTTTCTAATTGGATAATTTGTGTGAGTCGTTGCCTTGCATTAGATAACTGCTATGACACTCAAATTAACTAGCTTTCAGAAGCACACCCAACGTATGCAATGTTTTCTAGACAACTACAACTCTGAGGTGATTGAGGTTTGCCTTTACAACGCTTTAAAGTATCAGTCTGAGTTTCTCTACGAAAACAAGGTTACAAAGAGCAAGTTTTTGTGTCGTACAATATTATCTTCAATGTATATTGCCAGCAATAACCATTTGTATTTGGGCTAAAACTGAATTAAGTTGCCACCACACAAAGCAACTTTAAAATACACTAAAATATATCTATAGTATTTCGCATTTGGACAACATGTTGCCACTGTGTTTGTTGTCTGCTGTCTGTGAACTTACCTGAATTGTAATGGCTGCTGCGCTTGTCCTTTTTGTGGTTGCCGTTGTTGTTGTTGTACGTTGAATGGCGATGCTGCAGATGTTGCTGTTGTTGCTGCTGCTGCTGTTGCAACTGCTGTTGCTGATGTCCGCGTGGCGTTGGCAACGTTTGCAACTGCTGCTGTTGTTGCTGTTGATGATGTTGCTGTCGCTTGTGAGGTGGCGCCGAGCGACGTTTGGCCTTCTTGTGATAGACTTTCTTGTGCTGTCGCGTATCCTTTGGGTCGGAGTAGCCCTCGATGAGCTTAACGGATGCCTGCTTGATGTTGCTGTTGGGCAGCGGCGGATGCTGCAGCGTTGCACGTTGCTGTTGCTGCTGATGTTGCTGCGGTGCAGCTGGCAACGTGTTGTTGTTGTGCACGTGCTGCAATTGCTGCTGTTGCTGTTGTTGTTGGTTGCTGTTGTTGCAGTTGCTGGGATTGTTGTTGTTGTTGCTGCTGGTGCTAGCCGCTGCTGCACTCGCCGCTTGGCTCGGCAATGTCGACAAAGGGGCAGGCGGCGGTGGCACAGCTGCTGCTGCTGCTGCTGTCGATTGCTGCTGTTGCAATGTCGCTTGTTGGGCTTCGTTAAATGGCAGCTGGAAATGAGGAAACAAGAAAAAAACGTTGAGGGAGGAGATAAAAAAAGAACGCGTTAACATTTTCGCGCTGTTTGTTGTGTTGTTTTTTTGCTGCAATTGCGGTTGCAAACTAATTTGATTTGCGTTTCAATTACAATTCGCTGGCATTTAATTGAAAAATGTGCGTGTTTTATGTCGATGCAACCATCCACCTACAACCAGCAACCACCAATCATATGCCACCACTCTCGACAGCGGTCTCAACTCGTAGAGCGCTTTTAGGTTTTCAGTTCCTTCCTTCGATTCGCGCTGGCCGCAAAGTCAATTTCAATTTAACGAAAAACAAATGTGCTGCATTCCCCATTCGATTTGTGGTCAATTCGGATATTCAGCTGAGATAAAAGTTAAATAGCAGCAAGAATGCCAAATTTCAGCAGCGTAGCTTCAGGATTTCCAGAGATCTAAAGCCGAACCCGCGTGGAAACTCGTGAAAAGTTGTGCAGTAATTTGCAATTAAAACTCGGACATTTAGCTGAGAAGAAAGTTGAATCGGAGCATTTATGACAAATTTCAGAAGTGTAGCTTCAGCATTTCCAGAGATCTGATACCGAACCCGCATGTAAGATTGTTTGTATATATAACCAAACAGCACAAATTCTGATTTAGTGTCTTACAATCCAAACTAGGATATTCAGTTCAAAAAATAGCTCAATCTGAACAAATGTACAAAGTTTCAACACCGTAGCTTCAACATTTCCAGAGATTTGATGCCGAACCCATGTGGAAACGCGTAAAAAGTTGTATAGTAGATCAACAACAATGTAAACAAAGATTAATTGCTCTCTGGGTTGTTCAAGTTTGAAGTAAACTAATTTGAAGTTTGTATATATTATATAACTAAAATATTTAAATTCAGCTTAAAAGTCTTACAAGCTTAAGTCAAATATTTTGTTCACCGAAAACGTATGGCTGAGTTAACTTACAAAGTTTCTGCATTGTAACTTTAATATTTGCAGAGATCTGATGCCGACTCCACGTAGAAACGTATGAAAAATAATCTAACAACAGCAAGAAATAAACTAATATGCAGCTGGTACTTTCAATCAAATTTCATAAATTGTGCTTAAAAGTCTATCAACGGATATTCAACTCAAATATAAGTTAAATTTGAGCACATAAACAAAGTTTCAGCACTGTGGCTTTAATGGACCTAATGGACCTTACACAGTTTAAAAAAGTCCTAGCTTTAAAGCTGCTGTAAATAAACTAATCTGCAGTTCGAATATTCAACTGCAAACTGCACAAACTCTGCTCAAATGTCAGGCAGCGAGGTTGCACGTCTTGCACTGACAGATTATGAGTTCGTGATGTTGCTTTCATCAATTCCTCTATCTGTCTATCCAGCTGTCTATCCATCAATCCGTGTTCAACTATCTATCACACAAACTTGTCTCGCTTCCTTTGCCATTTTCATTTTCATTTCCCTTTCCCGTTCCTATTTCCATTCCCTTTCCCCCTTTTCCCTTTGATGTCGGACGCTCTTAGCACTCAGCCGCTGTCCAGCGTGAGTCCGGCTTGGCATGACAAATAGCTGAACATTACAAAACTGCAACATCAGGTCGCACAACGACATTAACGTGTCCCTAATGTGCACACATTATAAGCAGCAACAGCAGCCACAGACTGTGCCCCTTCCTCTCTCTCTCTCCTCTCTCCCTCATCGCTATAGTTCTCTCCCTTCGTTGTGGCCGTAAATATGCGCATTATTGTTAAACATAAATTTCCGTTACATGTAGCAAACCATGTGACGAGAGCCTCGCCTCGCCTCGGTTTGGGTATGAGGTCCATGTTGCAAGCGAAGCAAGGAAATTGATGCCACTCTCTGCGGCTGTTGTTGGCCATGACAACAGCAGGGAAGAAAAGAGAGGAGAGGAAGAGGGGGCTAAGCAATGGTCGCTATTGTTGCTCGGACTTTGAAATTGAAAGGAATTTTTAATTGAAACACATAAATTAAGCAGCAACTGCGTCGTCAGCAACTGTTCTCGTTATTGCTGCTGCTGTTGCTCCTCATCGATGCAAACGAAATACAAAAAACACTTTTAATGACTTTGAACTTGAGGGGGGAAAAAGGAAACCAATGCAATGCAAATCTACACTTTATATAGACTCTGCTTCTGCTTCCCTTCTCCCTTTTAAGTTGCCCCTAACAGCCGCATTGTTTGTGGTTCGGAGGCAGGTTGCCAGGTTGCTGATAATTCGACTCGCAACTCTCAACTCAACTCGACTCGACTCGACACTCATAAATGAGACACGAGACAATGCAGTTGGCATATTGCTGATGGGGTTCACATTCCAAGGGATGTATTCTAGGTGTTTCTATTCTATGTTGACTGAGAGATGAATTCAACTTGCAGCGGACTTACTGCAAATCCCCCAAGTTAACTCAGCTTAAGTTTGCCTTAAAGCTAACTGATGCATTTGCTGCTGAAATAGCAGACGAAGTGTTAGTTCTAATAGAAATGTTAATTATTATTATGTAAAATTCCTTAATTTTGTATATTAGAGTTTAAACTATTGTAAATAAGATATACCGATAGTTAAGCACTCATTCGATAGTTCGTTTGAGTTAGCAACACTGCGCAATAAGAGGTTAGCAGCTCGGTAGTTTGATTGAGTGGGCAGCACTATTCAATAAAAGGTTGGCAGCTCGCCGTTAACAAAATATCGGAAAACAATGAATAAGAGTCTAAGCCTACTTCAATAATATTGAATTTTCGTTATCTATTTTAAGAATCATAATAAACTGATTCATATGAAAAATAATTATCTATGGATATTAGACACTTTTACATAGAAAGCTATTAACATAATCAAACTAACATATGTTGCATATATTCTATAGTTGGCAGTACTGTTCAATAAGAGGTTAGCAGCTCGATAGTTCGTTTGAGTTGGCAGCGCTGCTTAATAACAAGTTGGCAGCTCGTCGTTAGCGAATTAATGATAAGCAATGAATAAAACTGTCTTTTCGTTATTCCTTTCTTTTTGAAGGAGTATTATAAATAAAATTGTATTAAGAGCTATTAGATAGTTTTAAATAGAAAGCTTTAATCATGATTATTTGCTTTACCAAACTATTCTCGCCTGTTCTCTCATAAACAAACTGAGTTGAAGCGACTTAAGATGAGTAGCAATCTACTTTTTCAATAAGATATATCGAAAGTTAAACCCTCATTCGATAGTTTGTATGAGTGGGCAGCGCTGTTAAAGAAAAGGTTGGCAGCTCAATAGTTTGTTTGAGTTGGCAGCGATGTTTAATAAGAAGGATCGAGAAACTAATCTTACTTCATTCCTCCATTCTAAAATGATTCATATTAAAATTTTACTTAGCTATGGATACTAACTATTAGATCGACATCATTAAATTTACTAAACTAACAATTCTCGCCTGTATTGGCAACTTCTTTTTTAATTGTCAGCTTAAGAATACACTTGTTGTTAGCTATAACAATTAATTTGCGTGTCAATTAAATTGACAGTTGAATAGATATCTAACACATTTAGTGTGCTTGTCAGTGAGATAATGTCATAATCATCAACAACAATAACAACTACGATATGCTTTTCACGCAATCCAATAATCCTCATGAAATGCAAAGTATCCAAAAGTGAAATGCAAGCTCATATTTCATGTTCGCTTTGCTTCGATATTTTCTTTTGGTGGCGTGTGTTGTCATCGCTGCTTAAATATTTCACAAGGGGGGTTGAATGCCAAGTTGAATGGTGAATTGGAAATCTTATTCACATATTGTGCACACACATATTGCTCTTTAAATATTTGCCCTTGATTATCGGGAAACGTGAATTCAGTTCGATTGGCTGCTCGCTGGCTGCTACCAAATGTGAAATGTGTCTTTCAATCAATGTGAGAGGGCTGAGCAAACTGTGTGTGTGCGAGTGTGTTGCAAGTGGCATGTAGCATGTGGCATGTGGCATGAGAGGAGAATGGCTGTCAGGCTAGACAAACTACAATCAAAATGGTTAGACGGACTCTCTCTCAATGTCTAACGGTCGTTGTTCCCATTGTTATCATCGCAGTCTTTGTTGTTGTTGTTGTTGCTGCAGCAACGTGATTTTTATGCGAACGTTAATGAAAACGTTGCCGAATGATGATAATGATAATGCTGATGTTGATGATGATGATGATGTGGCAGCAGCCGTAAGAAGCGTGCAAACTAACGAGCTGAAAGTTTTCTACCTTCGAAAGGAACTAAAATGCGAAGCAGACAAAAACTCTCTCTCTCTCTCTTTTTCACTCTCTCTATCTCCTTCTCACTTTCTCGCTGTCTAGCTGTCTATCTGTTAATGCTTATGACGAGTGCTTTTAATACGCTCGCTCCGTCGGGTCCCATAACTGTGTGACCAACTAGCAAACGGAATCCCCAAAAGAGTCGTAATAAGTCTCCTACGAAAATAAATAGATATAGAAATAGAAAATGGAGCCAAAAGGGTTGCAGCCAATGGGAGATTATGCAAATTTATGCTAAGGTTATGATTGAAGCTGTCTTTTGGCTGCTTATGAACATAATACGATTTGTTAGCCAACAGCAACATTATGCAGATGTCTATCACAAAGTGTTCAACACACATAACATATATTTTCTTCTTATATTCTTTTTAATGCTCGGCTTAAGAGCTTGACTAACTTTTTTTTGCCATATCTTTCGGCTGAGGAAGCTGCTTAATAATTGCCAACTTATTGAAATGAGTATCGATTATTTTTTGGTTAAAATTCTAAGAATTCTATTTTAAATTGAGTTGCGAGCAGCGAAGTTTTAGTCAATGTGAAGGGGATTATATAGCAAATAATTTAAAATTTTGAAAAGTTTAAAAATCGAACAAAAGTATTAAAATCTGTGCACAACAAAGTGAAATATGTGTCACTTCAGTAAATGATTTGTTTGTTAAGTATTTAACATTAAAAAATGTGAAAATTTGTTCTTAAAATACTATATATCTCCTTGAATATACTAAATATTTTTAATTTTGTTAAATACTACATAACGTGCATTTTGTGTATCTTGTTGCTACATTATTTGGTATATTAAAATACTGTATCTCCTATAAATATATATGATTACATTTTAAGTGCTTTACTTTTAAAGCATACTCAATTTGTTGTTGCGCTTGCTTAATATATCATTTAGTATATTAACATACTGAATATCTCTACAAAATAAATTAGCATTTTGGGTATCTTGTTTTTGAGCATACTTAATTTGATACTTGATAGCTACACTTTTTGGTATATTAATATACTATACATCTTCTAAAAATATACCTCATTTTAAGTATTTTTTGTATATTGTTTTTAAAGAATGCTGAATGCATTGTTGAGCTTGCTTGCTACACTAGGTGGTATATTAATATATAGTATATATCTTCTAAAAATATGCTAAATTTATAACATTTTGTATATCTTGGATTTAGAGCATTCTCAATTCGTTGTTGCGCTTGCTTTCTGCACTATTTGGTATATTAATATACTAAATATTTCCCTAAATGTACTAATTGTGTAATATTTGTATCTTGTCTCAATTATTGGTTCCGCTTGCTTGCTACACTATTTGGTATTTTAATATACTATATATCTCCCCGGAATATACTAAAATTTTAACTATTTTGCATCTCTCGTTTTTAGAGCATTCCCAATTCGTTGTAACGGGTTGCTTACTGCGGCGTTATTGTTTGCATTTTTACGGTTTGATTCCGTTTTTTCTAGTTTCTAGCTAGACAAAGCGGCGTATGAGTAATACGGCAAACGCAGGCAGCGAAACACACAAAAGCCGCCGTCGCCAAGTTATTGAAATAAACAAAAAGACCGCAACGCACACACATACACACACACACTCGCACACACACACACACACCTAGAAATAAAACGTGTTGTGTTGAAGCTGCTGAGTTATCGCTGATATTACTCCATGGAGAGTAATACAAGAGCTCAGAGCTCGGAGCTCCCACCAACTGCACTTCACAATGCAGAGCAGACTTGGCAAACGGAAGCGGAAGAGCGAGGGGGAGAGGGAGGGGGAGGAGAGAGGAAGAGAGGGGGGGGGGGGGGGGCAGAGGCAGCCTGTTGGAAAAGGTTTTCATATCGAAGAATGTCGCGCGCGTCGCCATTAAAACGTGAGTTGCCGCCGCCAACCAAAAACAACAACTAAAAAAAAAAGAAAGAGCAACACATGCAGCGCATAAATGTGACACACACACACACACACACACACACACACGTACACGCACACATAGCCGAGGGCTTTTTATATATGGACACGCGTCGCGGCTGTTTACGCAAAACAAAAGTCATAAGATAAAATTACATTAATAACTGTGGCAGCGACTGAGCAAGAGGGAGACAGCAAGCGAAGAGATAGAGAGCGAGAAGGAGAAAGAGTAGAGAGGGGGACAGACAATAGAGGCCGCTAAATGCTGTTGCGCTGGAGGCAGGAAGCGCACAAGTGGCAGCTAAGTGAGGCGAGAAGGGAGAAGAAGAGTAAAAAAGAGAAGTAGAGAGGGAAGAGAATTGAGAGTGAGAGGTCAGAGGTCGTGTGCCACACACACACACACACACACACACACACACACACACACACACACACACTGAACAGTTTTTATTGCAAAACACTCAGAAGTGCATTTGAATGTGCACATCGGACGAGCACTCATTGAAGCACTCAAATATTCATGAGTCTCGTAACTCGGTAACTCTCGTAAAACTCTCTCCCTCTCTCTTCCTCTCTCTCTCTCCCTCTCTCTTTCTTCTATTGACAATGACCAATCAATACAATAGTCCAGTTAATGCAACTGCAACTGGCAATCAATTGTTTGCGGAATTATGAATGCATTTGCAAACTGCACAACTCAATTTAGAAAAGGGGCGTAATGCAAACATTGAGGAGAACACAATGGGCGGGGAAACAATCAGTCGGATATAATTCGATAATTGAGCTAAGAGGATAATAAACCCGACATCAAGTGAGCGACCAAAAGAATGAGCCACAAAAAGGTTAACCAACAAGAAATTAACTCTGACAACTGAAACTCAGCAAATGCTTAACAAGAAATCGATTTAAAAGTAAGGTTGTCATTAATGATTCAAATTCTCTAAACAAACTCTAAAGATATTTCTAAAATGTATCTACAATGATTAAATAATTTGAATATGGAAAAGTAAGGGATATACTAATTAATATTCTAATTAATTTCAATAATAATTTCAATTTGGTGCACACAAAAAAAAAACTACACCAAACTTTTTGATTCCTGGAAAAGTCTTAAAAAATGTTCAATAGGTAAAAGAGCTAAGTTGCTTTGATTTGACAATTTGGTATATTTAGTATGTAATATGTCAATATATACTAAAAGTATACATTTCGGTATATTTAAATATGGCTTAATATCTGGTACATTGTTTTCTATAGTATATTTTGTACGTATTAGTAGTATATCGATATACTAAATATACATTTCGATATATTTATGTATACTAAAAGTATACATTTATGTATATTTAAATATGGCTTAATATCTGGTATATTTTGTGCTCTATAGTATATTTCGTATGTATTAGTATATCGATATACTAAATATACATTTCGGTATATTTATGTATTTTTGTTGGATATATTAATTTCCGCACTCGACTGTAGTTCTGGTATATTTTGTACTCTTTAGTATATTTTGAACGAATATCGACATACTAAAAATATACATTGCGATATATTTCTGTATTTCAGGGTATATTAATGTCTGCACTCAACTTCAGTTTTCTTACTTGGTTAGATGAGATAACAGACTATGGTATATTTTGAATGTAATAGAATATCGATATACCAAAACTGTACATTTAAGATATTTTTTGGTATATTAATTCGCTCACTCAAATGCAGTTATCTAACTTGTTTAAATTAAGTTACCAATGGTAAGTTTTGCATGTAATAATATACTGATATACCAAAAATATACATTTCAGTATTCAATAGGTATTTAAAGTTGCTCAATCAACTACAGATTTCTAACTTGATTAGATGAGAATGCCTTGAGGTAACAGGCAATGGTATATTTTGAATGTAATAGTATTTCAATATACCAAGAATATACATTTCAGTATATTTTTGATATATATTCAGTTTTTCACTTGGTTGCAGATTTCTGATTTGCCTCAAAGTAACAAACAATGGTGTATTTTGAATGTATTATTTTTAAATTTGAATTTCCTCACTATACTGCAGTTGATTAGATGACAATCACTCATTAGAAATATACAAAGATGTTCAACTAAAAAATCACGTTGCTGATTAAAGAGACACAGCATATAGAAAATGTGAGGGCAGCAAGGCGTTTACGTGTGCAAATAAAAAGCATAAATTATGAGCACGAATCGCAGTCAGTGAAACGTTTACGGCACAGCAAATGGGCAAATGGTGAATGGCAAATGGATGCCAACTACGTGATGTGCTCTCTCTCTCTTTCTGTGTTCTGTGCTCTGTGTTGTAACTAACTATTAGTAAATATTGGCAATTGTTCTGCCCCCATCGAGTTGCGCCACAAACTGCGCCACATTCCTCCTCAACACACACACATACATGGCTGGCGGCTAAACAAATTTCAATAAAAAGAAATTCAAGTGGCAGGCAGGCAGGCAACATTTTTTATGCGCCTCATGCGGCGCACACAGCTTTCGCTTTTCGCTTTCTTCTCCTCGTGTTGCTTTTGCTTTCACTTTACGACCAATATGCAAAAGGACAAAGCAACAACAATGCACAAAACAATACAACGAAATATATATTTTTCGCATGTGGCCATAAAAAACTGAATTCCGCTTCAGCTTCTTCTTCTCTTCTCTCGCAGATAACGCGCTGAGATTTTTTTTTTTTGGTTGGGTGGGAAGCATAAAATTCACATTCGCCATTTGATTTGTGGGCAGCCCTCTTAATACTTTGCATCTCTCTGTCTTCTCTCTCCCTCTCTTTCTCTCTGTTTTTATGGCTGACCACCCGTCGAGCAACTCTCTCTCTCTCTCTCATTCTATTTTCCCTTTGCCATTTTTCCGCCTGTTTTCCTATCATTTTTATGCGCCCTGTTTTTTGTATTCTGCTTTTTCTTTTTTTTCTTTTTGCAAATATTTAGCCAATAGACTTTTGCATTGTTGCAGCGACGCTTTGTTCGCCTACGCTTAAATAATCAAAAGGGGAGCTCTGGACTTAAGGTGGGAGGTGGGAGAGGAGGCAGGAAATGCTTTTCATTAGCGCATTCCCGTTGCGTCGTCGTCGTCTGTCGTCTGCTGTTGTCCTCGTCATCATCCTTCTCTCATCGTTGACGGTGCGTGCAGTTTATCAATTAGCTGCCCGAGGCCAGTTAATTGCTTTTTACCAATAGCAACCCCCTCCTCCGCCCCTCGAGCTCTTCACTTCTCTTCACTTTTCCACTCTTTAAGTTTGCTGGCAACTTTTGCAAAAGCTTTCAATTTGCAGTTCATTTAATGCAGCTCGCAATTAGCTTTGAACGAACGCAAAGCAAACTTTTCGCACAAAGCGACTTTAATTGCAGTTTGCTGTTAATCTCTATGCTGAATTCTAGCTCAAGTTTAGAAGCGTGTTTAACTCTTAATGCACAGCAAAGTAAAATGTCTATGCTATATTAAGTATACGCCACATATTCATATTTTCCATTAACAACCTTATTAACCATCTAAAGAGTTTCTAACTGACACTGAATTGCTTCTTCTTTATTCTCAAATTGCTAGCTAACATTTACTTTTTCAACCTTAATGTACCATATTTTAATTAATAATTTTTAAAGCCAACTACAACTGCATTTCATTTATCATTTTTAAATGCAAATTAAACAAACTTGGTACACATTTTCTTATTTTTGCCTCACTATAGAAATCTGATTTAAAATTTATAAGTAAGTTGTGAAAATTAAGTTCATTTAATTTGTGTTTTTTTGTTGTTTGGTTTTACCAATGTTATTTCTATCAATTTTAAATGCAAATAAAGTTAAACTTGACACAAATTTCAATTGGTTTGTTGTATTCAAATCTGATATTAAATTTGTATTGAGAATTAACAAGTAAGGCAGCTACAGTCAAGTTTGCTAGTAAAAGCAAAATAGTGCGGTATTTAAATTATACCGAATTAATACCGAAAAAATACTAAAAACTAATCCAAAATCTATATTTGGTTTATAGATATAGTACTGTATTAAAAATATACCCTAGAGTGAAAAAATACCAGGCTATCTTTAAAATTATACCAAATTAATATACCGAAAAATACTAAAAATATACCATTGGTTATTTTAGTTGAAAAATATACCATATTGCATTTTAAAATATACCAAAAATAGTATACCGTAAAATACTGAAAATATACCAAAATTCATTTTGATACTACATTCAAAATATACCAGAATATACAAAATATACCATATTATCACTCAAATTAACCAAGCGTTTTTCCCAAAGAACATTGTTTCTATAAAACTTCAAAGTTGCAGTATAAAAAAGCTTCGCACAAATTTTACTATTTTTTGCTCACTATAAAAATCTGATGTACAATTTATATGTAAATTGCAAAAATTATGTTCATTTAATTTGCGTGTTTTTTTACCAATTTCGTTTTATCAATTTTAAATGCAAATTAAATAAACTTGGCAGCAGTTTATGTTTTATTTTCCCCCTTTGTCTATAAAAATATGGTTTGAAATTTGTCTGTACATTTGTGAATTTGAATATTGCAGCTGTATAGAATCAATTACAAATATGCAATTTATTCTAAGTTCAAGTTTTTTCCCTTAATTCAATTTACCTACTTCTTTCAGTCAATTTTATGTTATCAATTGTGAATTTGAATTCACAATTTAATTTTTTAATTTTCAATTTAAAATAACTACCGATAAATGTTGTTTCTTTTCCCCTATTCTACAAGCTTTGTTTATGAACCTAATTTATTTTGACAGCCAATAAACTTTCCACAAATTCAAATCTGATTTTTGCAAATTGTGTATCAATAAATTACGATCAGATATGAAAAGGCAATTGCAGTGGCATGTTTCATATTCAATTGTGAATGCAGTTATAAATAATTAAGCGTGGCTGCCAAATAATTGATGGCGCAACAATTGAAATAGAAATGGAAATAAAAGAGTTTTGAGTTGTTGTACTTACAAATTCAGTTTGTGGACTCGGTGCTATCCAATGCTCGGGATTCGTTGGTATTGCCTCGGCCAGGCAGGGATCGAAACTGGACGGTCGTTTCTTAACAAAGTCTACAGGCAGGCTGTAATCATCACAGATGGCAATCTGCAACAGAGAGAGATAGAAAGAGATAGCATGAGTGAGTGGCAAATCAAAAAAATGAGAGAGATGGAGAGAGAGAGAGAAGAGCATACAATTTGTATGCTAAAAATAACATTTTCAACAACGACAAACATACAAAGATACGTAAGCCAAGTGGCCACAGCTGTGCACCTTACACACACACACACACGCACAGTCGCACACACACACACACGCTGCTTCATCTTGGTATTTTGGGCGCACATACAAAAAGCGTTGCATACTCTCAGGCGCTCGCTGTTCGTTGCTGCGTCATCAAAAGCGTTCAACACAATGGCTAAATTACAGTTACAATTAAAAATGGCGACGACGACGCCTCGAGAATCTTTTGTCAAGCTTCAAGAACAGACGTTCATCTCCTGCATATATGCAAAGCAAAAATGTCACGAGTTTTGCAATTAACGTTAAGTGGCGCAGACGACGATGAAAACATAATTTCGATTGAGCACAAACTTGATATGTGCTCGCATTATATTTCTCTTTACAATATATTTTATATACTAATCTGTATATATATACTAAATATACTAATATATACTACTAATATACTATATGTAATATATACTAAATACTATTCTATATACTGTATTATATAATATATGTTATATATACACAATAAACAATACTATATACTGTACTGTACACAATTTATATACTATATACTATATAATATACTATATGAACTTGATTTGTGCTTGCACAATATTTTTCTTTACTTATAGTATAAAGTATTGTATAGTATATTGAATGTAACATAGTATATAGTATATTATTGTAAAGAGAGACGACGATGAAAACATAATTTCGATTGAGTACAAACTTGAAATGTGCTCGCATTATATTTCTCTTTACAATATATATATTATATACTATACTATATTACTATGTAATATACTACAGAAACTTGATATTTGCTTGCAAAATATCTTTCTTTATACCCTATACTGTACTTATAGTATATTGAATAGAATATAGTAAAGACGACGATATAGACGACGATGAAAACATAATTTCGATTGAGCACAAGCTTTATATGTGCTTGCAAAATATATCTCTCCTTACAATATACAAAATACTGTAAGCAATATACTACAAACTAATACTATACTATACACAATATACTATATCACTATATACTATTTATTCACATCTGCATCTATTACATATTTGAGCCTTGTATCTTGCATCTGCAGCTTAGGAAATTTTCAAATTCCACTTGCATATGCAAATTTTGTGGCTGCATCTCACTATCTGAATACTTGTGCTTGCTGCGCTTGTGCTTGCATCTGCATTTTTAGGCTCAGCTCATGCTCATGCCGCCTCTCACACACACGAAGCAAATATACTAAATGTACGTTATAGTATGTATGTATGTGCATTCCAAATAATATGTGCAACTCAATTTGAAGCAGCAACAATCACATTTGCATAGCTACATTTATTATACCTGCTACCCTGAAATACATTTATATAAAGTATATATATTCCTGATCAGCGTCAACAGCGAAGACGATGTTGACATGTCCGACAGTTCGTATACGAATAGAGAAAATAGGGCTATTATTTTGTTCAGAGACCAAATATACATTTTAGTATTTTTTCGGTATATTAATTTGGTATATTTCATTTTGTATACTACCTCACTGTCTAGCACAGATATAGAGCCATCAATTTGTTTTGGCAATACTCCAAATATACATACCAATACATTTCAGTATTTTTTCGTATATTTCAATGGTATTACTTTAGGTGGTATCACACAGTCGATCACACCCGACTTTTTCCTTGTTACTTGTTTCGTTTTTGTTGACGTCTAAGTTTGTCTGCATAATTCCAGCTTTCACATGTATCTATGTCTATTTTGGGTTTTCATTTGCATTTTTTGTGTTCGCACCTGCAGTTTCTTTTCAATACATATGCATCTGCTTCTATTTCTGTGGACTTTATTTCTTATATTTTATTATTTTGATTGCTTAAATCAATTGCAAATTCAATATTTATCACCAATGCAGAATATCTTTCATGCTTTTATTCTATTTGTTCTTCAAATATTTGAAGCGTTTTATTACTTTGATAATCTTTCAATTTCAGTATTTAATTATACTATTTACTATTTTATGCAATATTATATGCAATAATATACTTTTAACTTCTGTATCTCTATCTTTTTGCCACTTCAGTATTTAAGTATTCAGTATTTTCAGTATTTAGTATTTTCGACTTAAGTATTTAATTATACTATTTAATATTCTATGCTATACTACATACATATCTCTTCTTTTTATTTCCTTATCTATATTTCGTTTGTCACTTAAGTATTTTTAGTATTCAGTATTTTTAATTTCGGTAATTAATTATGCTATTTACTATTCTAAGTATTCAGTATTTTCAATTTCAGTATTTAATTATACTATTTACTATTCTATGCTATGCTACATGCAATCACATCCTTTTACTTTGCATTTTTGTGTGCCTATTTAACATGTATTCAATCGATTTCTATTTCTAGCTTCGTTCCAAATATTTACTTAGTTTTCTTGTCATAATATTTGCAGCAATCTCTGCTGTGTATCAAACTTTATGTGTTTAGTTTTCCATTTTTGCATCTAGACTGTCTACGTCTACATCTACGTCTTTCAATCACTTGCTGTGCATTACTTTTTAGCTGCTGCTTAATGTATCTCATGGCTACATTAGTATCCATTCTGAGCGCAAACTTTGGCAGTGGCTGTTGGCTGAACATCTGTTCAATGGGGAGAGCACAACTTATAGCTACCTCGAAGTACAATTGCAGGCGATAAAGCTGACGACAATTGCGGCAATACCATTCCAAACCAGAGGCAGAGGCAGCAGCAGCAGCAGCTGAAGAAGAGCTGGCAAAGTTGCCAGCCAACAGCAACTGAGATGGGATGCTTTCTTTTTCTTCTTGGCTGTGGCATCGTTGTAGCTCACGCGCCAGCTCCCGTGGGAGATTGGCGCAGGTGGCGTGATAGGGCCAAGCACAGGGACCAGAGCACACCACGTAATCCTCGCCGGCGGTAAAATCAATCCAGCAGCGACGACAGAACATGTTGCTAATAATTTTTCGTGTCGACGACGACAAACACTTAAGAAAATTACAAAAATTTGCACAGCCAGCGAAAGGAGTAAAGCAGCAGCCAGCCAGGAGCAAACAAAGTTGCGCAAGTGGCAGGTGGCAAGTAGCTAGTAGCAAGCAGCGAAAGCGATGCTCAGGTGTTGACAGGCGAACGGGCAGCGCGGCACTGTGGCAGCATCGAGCATAAGAACAAACTTTATATACTACAAGACAGAGAGAGAAGGAGAAGTAAAGAAGCATCTCTTCTCTTCTCTTCTCTGTTGCTGTTGCCTTTGCCTTGGGGGCATTCGCTTTAGAAATTGAAAGGCCAATCTAAGTGAATGCAAGGCAGTTGGTTAGTGTGCATAATGCACTGCACTACTTGTGGCAGGCATGCTTGCAACGTATCGTCGCAGCAGCTGCCGGTTGCCACTTAAGAGCACACAAGTTGGGAGGATATTTGTGGAAGATTGATTAAAAGATCGATGAACATACTTTGTACTTTACTTGTACTTTAGGTGGACAGCAAATAGCAGCAAATCAACAAAAATATAATTCTCAAAATATACCAAAATACTAAGCGAAGCATTGTAAGAATAATAATACTAATAGATAACATTAATATTCAAAAAATACTAAAAATATACCGAATGCTACATTTGGACTATTGAAATTAATGTGAAACAATAAAATAGCAACAAATCAACAGAAATAATATTCCCAAAATATAACGAAAAATACTCAAATATACCAAAGGTTAAATTTGGTATATTGATATGGTACTACATAGTAGCAAACCAAAAAAAAGATTATTCCTAAAATATACCAAATTATTAGACCAAAAATACTAAAATATAGCGCATGGTCCATTTGGTATATTGTTATATTCCCACATATTAATGCAACGCAATATAACATCAACAAAAATATTATTCTTAAAATATGCCAAATTCATATACCAAAAAAAAAAAACTAAAAATATACCGACAGTTATATTTGGTATATTAATATGCTAATCAATACAATAGCAGCAAACCAACAAAAAGATTATTCTTAAAATACACCAAAAATTACTAAAATATACCAAAGACTATATTTGGTATATTATGAAGTAAAACAACGAAAATATGCGACAGAAGTTCGTAACCGTCGAACTAAATGAATAATAATAATGGAGACCATTGAATGTGAATCGTGAAAAAGAAACCAACAAATAATAAATAGAAAATGTTTAGCATTGATAAATAGAAGACATTGAATGTGAATTGTAAAAGACAATCCAACAACTAAAAGCAAGAAGATTAAGCGGTAAATAGTTCAATTCAATGAAAAATTTAAAAGACGAACAGAAATTTTAGAAAATTGAATTCGTTATAACACTGAAATAAATAAATTAAAAAAGAATGTTGAAAGAACAAAATCATTGTAATAAGAAATTGTATTCGATGTGACAATACAATAAATAAGAAACCCAATGTTGAAAGAACATACAAAGCCAACAATCTTCAAAAGAGATAACAAGTAAATTCCTCCACAACTAAAGCAAGCAATAAATAATAATTCAGCTCATCTAAAATTGCTTTTTTACGTACTGTAATCTGAATGAGATAAATCAAACTATGCCGCGTTTCAACAGCGAATAAATCAAGAGCAGCAGTTATCTAACAGAATGTAAAGAGTATTTTGTTTGAGTTATTAAGATGAGAGGAGGAGAGAGAATTGCGCAAGCCACGTCGATGAGTCAGAGAGGCACACACTTAAAAGGCTACTCATTGGCCTGGTCCGAAGAATGGCAGTGATTGCCAAGTTGCAAGTTGTTGGCGTCTCTTTAGTTTGCCTTTGATGTGCAGCCATAAAAAATGCATAACCCAAAGGTGGAAGTGGAGAGTAGAGAGTGAAGAGGAGAGAGAGAGGAGGCGGGCAGCCTTGGTTGGCACGTGTCCATGTCCATTGGCATCACCTGGATGCCTGCCCCCAACGTTGTGGCCTCTGTGCTTGCTGCTGTCTGCTCGAGTAAATATCATAAATTTTAAAGGCGGCGTTAATGCGGCTCGTTTCACTAGCAAGTTGCAAGTTGCAAGCCAGCCTTGGTGGCAGCAAACACTGGCGCATAACCGCAGGCACTTTGGCAACGCGCCCGGTTCGTGCAACTGCCACAAACACGAGCACGAGCACAAATACAAACACAAACACACAGAGACAGTTGCAACTCAGCAGCATTTGCCACATGTTGCCACATCGCATTGCCGCCACTTTGACACAGATTGTTGGCCAGGTTTGCCAGGAAATGAAGTTGCCTGATTCTCGCATTTTCTGCTTGGCTTTTTTCCTTTCTTTCTCTTTTCGCACGTTGTCAACATTTTGTGCTCCTTCTCTTTACGACGCATTTCACAGATCTAATTACTCGTAATTGAGTAGGGATTGACAGCTGCTGCTGATGCTGCTGTCTAGGCTTCGCTTACTACTGTTTTCATTAACCCAATCTTGACTCGTTAGTCTTAATCAAAGACAAACCCAACTCTGCTATAAAAAAAACAACATGAAGTAGCTAGAAAGCGGAAAAGTTCAATTCTATAGTGACAGAATCAATGCAAATAACTGAGATATTTATAGAGCTTCAGGCTTTTAATCAATGCGCTTTTTATATGTTTCTAAAAGCTTTTTAAAGCACAATGATAATTCGAAAATAAATCGAGTAAAACGCTTTATCAAAAAGAACAACATAAAGTAGCTTAATATGTAGCCCAAAAATTCAATTCGGAAGTGAGAGAATCAATTTAAATAACAGAGATATTAGTAGAGCTCATACGACTTCTTATCAATGCGCTTTTTAAATACAATGCTATAAAAAGCACAAGGGAAATTCGAAAATAAAATGCAAAGATTAAAACACTCTATTTAATGCACTTTCGCCAACAAAATTAAAAACTCAATCTAGTTAAAAAGTTTTCGCAGTTCATTAATGAGCTTTGAGCCTTTGGGGAGCGTAAAGCTCTTTACCAATGCGCTTTTATATGGTGTTAAAAGTTCTTTGAAAAACATTGGATGTTGGAAAGAGCTGCGAGTAAAATTGTTCACTCCATCAATCAACTTACAAGCTCAATTTAGTTGTATAGCCAGTAGAGAGCTTTACTGAGCTCAAGCTTTTACAATGCGCTTTTTATATGCTGTTAACTGGTCTTTAAAGCACAATGGAAATTGGAAAATAAAGTGTAATGGGAAAAACACTTTATCAGCGTATTAGCGCTTATAAACTTTAAAAGATCAATTTAGTTAGAGCTTTTGTTAAGCATAAAGTTCTTCATCAATGTTATTTTTATATGCGGCACAAAGTTATTTAAAACAAAAAGCTGTAAAAAACAGTGGAAATTTGAAAATAAAGTGCAACGATTTAAATGCATTATCAATGCACAATTTAGTTAAACAGCTTACATAGAGCTTTAATGAGCTTTGTAAAAGCTGCTTTGCATAAACTTCACCTTAATGCACTTAAATTGTATATTAAGTGGACTCAAAATTGACTTATCCGTAGCCAAAGTCAAGCGTAAATTCATTTAATGAGTTTAAACGCAGTTTTAAGCGAGTTTTAATGAGCTTGGCGGCAATTTCAGCAGAGTTTCCCTTATCAGGCAGTTGCCGCTTTAATGGGATTGTCAGCAATGTTTTGCCTGAAGAAATGCCAGCACTCTATTTCGCTGTTGTACGAGTATCAAATAACCCCTTGACTAGTTAGTTAACCCCTTAACCCTGGCGAGCTATCCTCGCCCCCGCCCCGGCACCCCTTGACGCTTGACCTCGCTGTGTAGAGTAACTAGCATTGTTGTGGCTCCCATTGTTGTCACTCGTTGTCGTCCTGCTGTTGCGATTGTTGTTGTTCTAGTTGTTGTTGTTTCTGTCAAAGTCGCGCGCACTAATTGCAATTAGCAGCAATCTCGAACACACCTCCGAAAAGCCCTTTGCGATGTTGATGTTGATGTTGATGTCGCACACCCCGTTGACCTTTTTAGTTAGGCATTTGAGTGAATGATTGATTGATTGATTGCTTGATCGATAGACTGTTTAGCTGATTGATTAACTACCGAACGTGCTACGTCGCACAAGGCAGACGCTTTCAATTACCAATAAAGTGCCGACGCGTTTCACACACACTTCCTCCAAGCTCCAAGCTGTTGTAACAACACTTTCGGTGGATAGGAAAGGGAGATGGGGAGCGGGGCACAGGGCAAAGGGCGAGGGGAAGGTGCTACTTGCGTGGCCTTTAACGCTCAATTGATTTGTTTGCGCTGCGGTGCGATTACAGGTAAATTTCCGCCCTGCCAGCGTCAATTGCTTTATGAAATGTTTACTCGACTTATCCAGTCGGAAGAGCACCACCAGTGAACACTCCCCCCTTCCCCTTCCCCTTCCCCTTCCCCTTTTCACCACCCACCGCAGTACTACCTCGCTCACTGCTGGTTGCTGCTGGTTGCAACTTTTTAATGGCTCGCATGTGCATTGTGTGCGAGCCCGAAAGCAAGCAGTACTTTTCTGTCCAATGTATTCACATCTCCACATACCCTGGAGCTCAGTGAGAGCAGCGGGTATATTAACTTATCAGGAGAAGCTAAGAAATTATTAAGTTTATCATACGTAACAAACATTTTTAAAACGATTTTTAACTAAGCCGCCGCCACAAGCAGCAAAATGATGGGAAATTAATATTTTTTGGGGGACATTTTTGCAGCGTAGTTTTATATATTTTGTTGTCGGTAGTTTTTAAAACTAAATACGCAGAAAAAACGGAAAACAACAAGAAAATTAAAACATGCAACGTTGCACGCACATTGTGAAGAGCGGCAACAACGCACCAAGAACATTAAGGAACTAACTTCTTTGCTTGTAGGGATTCATCTCTTATCATTTTCTTCCCTTTTTCTCCCGTTCACTATCATTCACTACAGGGTATCTACTCGTCTTATGCCAAGCTTAGGCCGCACTTTATGTTTGTTTTTGTTTATATTTTGTAATTTTTGTTGTTCTGCCTCAAGTGCAGGCCATTAAAAATGGCCGTCAATGAGACATTTGGGAGCACAAACTTTCAAGTAGGCTGCGCCGATGGGGAGCGAACGAAACAGCAAAGGGAAAGAGCGGGGAGTGGAACGGATGATGCAAAGCAAAAGTCAACGTTGCCATTTGAAGTGCAGACAAGAGAGAGAGAGAGAGAGAGAGACGAAATGAAACGTTTTTGTTGAAGGGTGTCATCGTTTGGCATTTCGCTGACTGAAAATTCCTGATGCGGGCTTTCGACCTCCCATTCTCTCTCTGTTTGGGTCGTCAGGTGGTCCTCCGCTTGGGTGGCTGCACCCTGTGGGGTTGCGCCATAAATTTTAATTAAATATTTTTTGGCATTGTGTTGTTGTTGTTGTTGATTCATTTTTTTAAAGCATTCACTGCAGACGACGCAGGCAGTGAAATGTGGCGTATATCCTGACAGAGTCAGAGATCAAGAGCAGATCCTCCCCACACAGCACTTGAAATTTTGTGTGCACCACCTGACTCAACCGGAGAGTCTATAAATTTCAATGTCGCAACCACCCGAAAGCGTTATGTGAAGCGACTTCTTCGGGGGTTGCTGCAGACGCATCTCATAGACACATTCGAGAGGCGAGTGACAACCCTGTCCCTGTCCCCTCTCCCTGTCCCTGTCTCTGTTCCCGCCATATAAATCGTTGGCCGTGTCGTGTTCAGGCAAATGAAAATTGCAAAAATAAAAAGCGTTAGGGGGCGTGGCTCTGAGGTGGGTCACAAAACCGTAAAATAAATAAATTCATTTGTGGCCGCTGGCCAAGGACGATTTCAGTTTTAAATACTCGCAATCGTAAATGCTACACATGTTGCCAAATGCTGACTCTGCCTGACTTCCTCTCTCCTCCCTCCTCTTCCCCTTCCCCCTCTCCCTTTCACTCTGTGTGCTGTGTGGCACTTCCTGTTTGGACTACACGACACTCAACGTTATTCAGAGGCAGCTAGCTCTGCTCTGCTCTGCACAACCCGTTGCTGCCACTACAGTTGAGCGCACATTCGAAATTGTTCTGCTTGTGGGAGCAGAAGTTGTGGCAGAAGGCAGCGGAGGGAGGAGGCTGAGGGGAGGTCGAGAACGTGAGTGCAGTTGTAGTTTTGTGAACTTTGCAGAAATGCAGTGACCGGAAAGTTGTAATATCCAATCGCCACTTTATTTGCGGCCTTTCGTTCCCCAGTTGCCGTCACTGATTGGAGCACAGCGAACAGCGAACAGCAGACAGCGGACGGTGGGCGGTAAAGCTGGGGGGGAGGTCTTTTGTGTGTAGTCACTTAAATGGGCATTACGTGGCAAACCAAAAACCGAGCCGAGTTCCAAATGTATTGCCAGCTGCCAATGGGCAATAATTGCACAGAACGAGAGAGAGTGGCGGAAAAGCGACCCAAAAAACAAGAGCAGATGAACCATAGAAAAGGGGGAAGGGACAGCAGAGGAGTAGGAGGAATCACATAACAGTAAATCGCCATTTGCCATGTTAGTTGTGGCTATTCACATGAATATGATTCACTTGTGTGTTGCTCGCTTATGCATATCGAACGCGCTTCCTAAACCGATTTAATATTTTCACTCCCCCAAAAATTCAAACCTCAATTGTGCAACATAACCTCACTTTATCACTATAAAGTCATTTTGGCACGTCAATTAACCAAAACTTGAGCAGCATTTCACAGTCGTTGTTAATTAAGCAGCTTTGGCAGTTGAATGCAGTTAAATGATAATCAAATAATACTTCTGACTTTCATAATTGACTGTGAAACATAACCTCAATTTGGCAATCAGTAAATTTAAGGCAAAACTTTTCAATTTAACAGTCTTCATATTTAATTGGATTGGAAGTCAAAGTGGCTGCAACTTAATTTCATTAGTTTTAAGCCTAACCTCACTTTTGTGGGTACCTGAAAACATAACCGCACTTTTGGTTATAGGGGGAGAGAGAAAGGGAAACAGGTATTCTCTCTCTCTTTCTATCTGTTTACGTTATGTGTTGCAAATTTCCTACTTTAGACAGTTGTAAGCCAGACCTAATTCATAACTAACGTCACTTTTTGCTCACACATAACCTCACTTTTTACATTGCATTTTGCTGTTTAGCTCATTTCGAGCAGCTCATGTGGCTAGCTTAACCCAATTGTGGCTCAACGGAACCTAATCTAAACTACACCACGCAACTAAAATATATGTATATATATATGAAGCCACAAACCACACACAGCAAGCAGCCAAAACTATGCTTCACTCCCCTCCACCTCCTCCTGCTTCTCCCCCTTAACTCAACTTGTTGGCCACACAGTTTTTCGTATGTCAGTTCGAAGCATATGGGTCCAATTACGCAGCACATCCGGCATTTCCTTAGCCTTTGCTCCCCACTCCCCTCTTACCACAACCCTCAACCCCCCCCCCCCTCTGTGTGTGTGTGTGTGTCACTCGTTTGTGACCCGTCTTCCGCCTCATCATCGCACGAAGCAAACGCGGCGCATCAACAAACACTTCACGCCTGACATTTGACAAGACGTTCGCTTTGCGGGGGGAAAGGACAACAATGCTAAAGCAGGGGAAAGTGTAGAGGAGGGGGAAATGACGCCTACAAAAATCCAAATGCGAAAAAATGGCAATAATATTTTTATGGGCATTAATAATACAGCAGCAGAAGCAGAAGCAAAAAGAGAAGCCGAACCAGCTGAGCTTCCGATGGGGAAAGCGACTTTTCTTTCCAGCTATTTTTCACGCCATTTTCATGCGGGGAGAGTTTTCAATGGGGCAGCGCGAAAGGGGGAAGGGAAGCGCACAGGCTAACCACACGCATTTAATGTTGGCAAAGTCGATTAAGCGTCGTCCGTCGTTCCGTCTGTCCATGGCGGTTTTCTTGGCTCGCAGACAAAACGCGCAAAGCAGCTGCTAACTAAAGAGTGAGGGAGAAGTAAATGTTCGAAATGGGGAGGTACGAGTCGAAAAACTACGACTACGACCGCAACTTAATGTTGTCCATGACTCAGCCAAATTCACAAGAAGCAAAGGAACGGAGAGGGAGAGGGCGACCCTTATTCCTATCCCCCTCGCTTATGCTTATCCTTGTCGACGTTCTCATTATTAGTTGTGAGTGCAAAACAATTTAAGAAATTGCTTGCCAAGAAATTGAATGCAACATATTTCCGGCCAACGAAGAAGATCCCAAAATTATGTAAACTATTTTGGCAAGAAATTAAAGAGCTACCGGGAGATAGTTAAAAGGCAAAAGTCAAGGATATGCCTAGTCTTTAATCGGGAAAAAATATAAAGCACAACAACTGAAAGAGTCTATGCCTAGTCGTTAATTCGGAAAGAACAAACGGAAGAGGATAAAAACACAAACTGGACAACATCTGAACCTTTGTGAAAACAAACACGAACAGGAATTCATGGGATTACAAAGGGGTGAAAACACGGACTAGATGAATAGCCAAGGCAAAACAAAACGTGAATAGCAACAAGAGAACAAAAAGTTTGCAGAAGAATGAATATATGTAAATAATATTTATTTTATTTACTAAACATATTTCATTACTTTAAATTTAAGGAAATTTCAACGAAGGATTTACAAATTTACAAATTTAGGCAAATTCCCAAAGAAATTGAAATTGCAAAGCTGACTAGACTTTTGGTCAGATTTCGATTAGAACTGCTGTAAGAATCCATTAACTAAAGGCAAAGACAGAGAGAGAGAGAGAGGGAGAGACAAGGAGGAAGCAAGCATCATTTGCAGTCTGGAAATCAACCAACGAAAATATTTGCGGAATTTCATTTATGAATTTTCACTCGAGGGGTTAAAACGAGAGCTTGCCTTTGAGGCCAGACACATTTCGGTTAAAGTGAAGAAGTGAAAAGGGGGAAAGGAAAAACCAAACGCATAATGCTAAACAAATAAAAAATGTGAGAGGCCCGAGGATAGAAAGCGGCAGCGAAGCATTACATTAAGGCAAATAATCGCGTCGCATGTTGTCGATGTCGATGTCGATGTTGATGGCAATGCTAATAGGGGAAGGGGAAAGGAAAACGGAGGAAAGCTGACTGACTGACAGGTGGTTTGTGGCAAATGATTTTGATGCCTATTCAAACTGACGAGCAATGACAGAGTCGCTGTGATAAACCCCAAAGTGAGAGAGAGAGCTGAACGTTGAGACAGACCCCCAAATCGAAAACCCAACGAGTCGACACTTGAGCAGCCCCAAAGCTCTCAGCTTCCCCAAAAACATCATCGAGTCGCAGTCACAGTCACAGTCCACAGCCAAGACACCCTTAGAAAATGTAAATGTTTTCATTTCGCCGTGTGTGTGTGCAACGCATATACAGCTCATTAAATACAAATCAGCTTAGCAACAACTTGAGCAACAGCATCAAACGAACAAAAACCATCTTCATCATCGCTCTCAAATGCTGACAAATTTACAGTCAACACGAATAGCGAATACGTTAAATATAATCCAAAAACTTTCTTATAGATGACAGCTCAATATAATGTTTATATTTGTAATATTGGGTTGATAGTAAATCATTCAATATAATTGAAGTATAAACAAGCTAAGAAAGCTACAGTCGAGTGTGTTTGCTTCCCATTTTCAATAAAAATAAAACAGTGCGGTATTATTCTTAAAATATACCAAATTTATATATAGAACAAAATACTGAAGAAAATACTACTACAATATACTACCATAAATTACCATTCAAAATTAATACTCAGTTTATTTCAAGAAAATACTGGCATATACTGAAGATAATATTTAGTATATTTATATACTGAGTAATTCAAAATATACCAAAAAGCTTAGTAATGTGATATTAGTTTTAAATATATACCTAATTTATATATAAATCAAAATACTGAATGCTATTTAGTATATTTATATACTACTTCATTCAAAATATATGATAGTGTACCAATAAATAGTAAATCGATGTTTAATTGACCCCAACAAAAATATACCAAAATGTACTGAAGGCAATATTTGGTATTAATACATACCATTAAATTTAAGAATGGTATATAATTGAGTACCAATAAATAGAAGTTTAAAGTTTAATTCAAAATACTGAGCGGTGTATTTGGTATTTTTATATGCCGCTGCATTCAAAATATACCATAGAGTAACAATATATAGTAACTTAATGTTGAATTGAAAAAATACTGAAATATACTGAGGGCTACATTTGGTATATTTATATACTATTACCAATAAATTGTAGCTCAATTGAACCCAACGAATTATTGCTAGCTACTTTTCGAATAACACATATTATTCAATCATTATTACGGCAGCAAAGCCAATCCCTTCTTTGCTTAATAAGCTCTTTCTCTCTCTCTCTCTCTCTCTGTGTCAATAGTCATCAATTGTCAGGCATGAGTTGCCCATAAAAAAGCAAACTTAGTCAGCACACCCACAGCCACAACAGTCGTAACTATGAATCACTTCTAATAGCATCAATAAATGTGAACACAATCATTTCACAATGTGTTTTATTTCCACTCATTCAAATTTAAGTGTTTTGTATGTCAGTTTTCTACGCTTTTCTTATAGATTTCCCCTTTAAATTTGGTTTTATACAACGCGCAATTCCCTTGAAATTTGCGTTGGCTTATCAAACACTTTTAAGTGTAATTTAAGGCCTCTAAATTATAAGCTGTCGAGCACTAATCAAAGCTGTCTTGAGTGCATGTTGTGCTCCCAAAGGAATAGAGTCATAATCTGGCCAACTGATGCTGCAATTAAACGGACACGCCTCCTGCAACGCCCCCCACAACACACATGAGACCGAAACTCACACAGAAAAAAAAATAGAAATAAATGGAGATGGAAAAACATCAACGAAAATTTCACTTAAGCCTCAGGTAAGCAAAGACATGGACGCTTATCAGACAGCTCGACAGACAGACGACGAAATGATGGGTGTGGTGGTGGGGGGCGGGGAAGAGGAGGGGAGTAGCACTGCAGAGGGGAGGCTGGGGAAGGACGGACAACTCAATTTGTGGGCGGCAAAGTCAATTTAAAAAGCAAATATCTTGCCTCTTGATGCGAATGCGAGTGTCGCCCTCTCCCTCTCCCTTTCTCTTTCCTCTTCCCACCCCCTCTCTCTGCCTTTCTGTTATCTCGGGCTTAAGTGCACACACACTCGCACACACTCTCTCTCACTCCCACACACACACACAGCCATAAAAAGCAACAACAACGAGCATGAAGCGTATCATCAGCATCCATTGCGTTTGGTCGTCAACGTCCAGACACTAATTAGTAATCCTTGACACGAGCTTCATTGTCATTAAATATGCTACATGTGGCATCACCCCTCCCCTCCCCCCTCTGCTGTCACCCGCTCTCCCTCTCTCTCACCCTTACTTGGCTGTGTTTGTTGCTGTAATTATTTGTCTACAGGTATTAAGCTTGGCATTACTTTAGCCGCATATCAAATTATGACATTCCCCACTCAGCTTCCCCCTCTCTCTTCCTCTCTATCTATTTCTCTCTCTCTCTCTCTCTCTCTCTCTTTTATGGCTGTGGCATGCATGAGTCATAACATAAGCCATCGAAGTCTACAACTACAACTAGAATCACAACTTCAACTGAGGCTTATGTATCACCATCATCATCATCATCATCAGTGTCCAGCTATTTGACTGTACGTGTATGTGTGTGTGTGTGTATGCGGCTGATCAATAAACTTGCTTGCAACATCCAGCTGTGGCACTGTGGCAATTTCCATAATCTGCCAATTCGTAATTCGGCTCTGAGGATGAAAATTTGATGCGATTTGTTTGCCGCCAAGTCGATATCTAACTTTCAAGTCATGTCGTCTCCGTCCCTCTCTCTCTTTCTTTCTCACTCTCTCTCTCTCTATCTATCTTGCATTCTTTGCTTTTGTTTGCCATCTCTTTTGTGCTCTCACGTGGCGTCGCGTCGCGCACCAAACACATAAATCAGATTTACAGATTTCTTTTTTACTCTCTGCTTTTCTTCTTTTTTTGTGTTGCATACTTTTGGGCTGCATGCGAAACCGCAGCGAGCTGCGAATCAGTGTTGGGCAACGCGCAAACACAGTGTGACGAAATTCAACATTAGAAATTAGCTCTACTCTGAATAGTATTCATTGTTTAAGTATTAATATGTGTGTGCCAAAAGCAATGAAATAGTATAGCACAAAATGAGCAATTTTAAAACCAATTATCTGATCCCAACCAACCAGGAATCATTAAAAACTATAGTTATTAGCGAATGTACCAAAAACCTCACGACTCTAGCTTCTGCGTGGAAACCTAACAAATGCAATAGAAAAATGATTATATTTCTATCTTTTATAGCCTCTGAGATCTAGGTGCTTATACAGACGGACAGACAGACAGACATATATGACTATATCGTCTCCTTTGTGACGTTGTGAACACAGTAAGTAATTATTTGGAACTGTTATTTGGGAAATTTTACCTACATATGCAAAGTTAAGAGTCGATTCACATAGTTTTTACATACGTAATTTACTTCATGCTATTGATATATCAATTCTAGTGAACGCCAAACACAAGTAATTATTTGAAACTTTTATTATAGAATCTATATTACTTAGGAAACCTAGGCATCATAATTTGACCTTCATATGCAAAGTTATGAATCGATTCGAATAGTTTTTACATAAATAATTTACTGCACATTACAAAAATAAAAATTCTATTGAACGTTGAACACAATGAAGAATTATTTGGAAATCTTGCTCACACAACTATATAATATGATCTTTATTATTTGGAAAACCTAAGCATCATCTATTTATTGTTATATGCAAACTTAAGAATTGAAAAAAAATTAATATAAATTCTATTAAACTTTCAAACAGTAATTATTTATTATTTAAAATAAATAGAAATTCTATTCGATGTTCAATATCAATAACAATTATTTGTAGTCTGTATGCAACTGAACTCTGCAAATTTTATAGCAAATTAGCAAATATTTTCTACGCCAATCAAATATGCTTTAGCCCAGTGTGCGCCTGCTTGGATCTACTGGGATTTTTACTGTGTGTGTGTGTGTGTGTGTGTGTGTTTGTGTGTGTGAGAGTGTGTGAGTGTTTGCCTGTCTGCGCCTTAGACAGGTTGTGCTCTTATTATTTCGCACGCCTTTGGCTTTTGCGTTTGCGTTTGCTATTTGAAATGCTGTCAACGTTGTTGCTGCTTCCCCCTCCTTTATCCCTCCCTCATCTTCACACCCTCTCCTCTACCCAACCGCCAAGTGCTTGAGTTCTGCTTGAATGAGAATATCGATGCCGGTGGCAAACGTTGCAATGTAACCGCAAAATTCAAAACCGGCAGACGCAATTTGTTGCGCACATGTGACGACATTGCGACGCATTTGTCTGTCTGTCTGTCTGTCTGTCTGTCTGTCTGTGTGTGTGTCCCAGACGATGACGCATAGCAAAGCGAATAAGTGTGCGTGTGTGTGTGTGTGTGCCGTGGGGACTGTCAACTGATGCACCCAACAAATTGTGAAACACAACACGCAGCAAAGCAAAAAGCGGAATGAGTTCTTTCTACTACAAACTACATTTTTAGACATGTCACATATGGGTGCGACAGAGATGGGGGAGAGTGGGAGAGAGAGACAGAGAGTGAGAGTGAGAAATTAACATAATTCACAAATTTAACACGCTGGCGCCGACCAGCGGTCAATTTAGTGGGGAGCTGCCAGCAGCGCCATCTGTTGTCCAAATGGCCTTATTAGTGCGAAACATTTTTAGGCTGCGTACGTGCCAAATCAGCGAAAATGTAACTGTAACCCCCCGCGCTGCCCCCTCCCCCATCACCCCCCTTCACCCATTGCTGTGCATGCTCTGTGTTTAGGGACAAATGCTGCAAAACCGCAGAGAAGGAAAAAGAGACAGAGAGAGAGAGAGACGGGACAACAGCAAAGCGCACTTTACATAACTAATCAAGTTCTTTGGCACTCTTCGGTTGTAATTGTCGCGTGTTTGCGGCATTTGCCAACACTGGCTGCATTCCAGCATAAATAAGCAATTTGCACAAGCTGTTGCCAAACACTTTCCTGGCCTTTACATTAATGACCTTTGGATGCAACATGCAAGCAGGCAAAGCTCATAAACCAAACCAAAACACTTGCAACAACACATGTTACTCTGCTTGAATAACGAAGTAACGAACGAATATTAAAGTTCATAAATCAACTGGGAGACAAGAGAAAATAACTAATGAAATATTACCCACCCTAGGTTTAAATATGTTAATAAGTAAATATATTTTATACTTTCTGTTTCTCTCTCTCTATAAAAAAAGTTGCTATAAGATATTATTTGTTCTGAAGTATGGAAGAGAACTAGAAAAAAGAATCTTAATAAATATATGAATGTGATTTGAAGAACTGCTAAACTAAGCTCAAATATTAAAAACATTACTTCATATCTGCAGACTAAGTTATACGGATTTATTCTGCTACGTTGTAAAAACACTTTTAAGTAGTTCAATAGACACATAAATTTGAAGTAATCAGTAATAATTTCTATTAGTTATAGTATAAAATAATCTGCTTAAAGCTTCAGCTTCAATAGTACGATAAAAGAGAGAATATACCAAATTTGTATACCGAGAAAATACTTATATACACCGAAATGTAAGTTTGGTATTATGCTAAGGCTTGAGCTTCAATAGATTACACCAAATTTATATACTGAAATATACCTAAATTTATGTTTGGAATTATACTAAAAGCTTGATCTTCAATAGCATGATCAAAAAATTGAGAGTATACCGAATTAATATACCGAAAAATACTGGAATATACCGAGATGTATATTTTGCGACTAAAGAAGTGAGAATAAATCCCAAATTGATATACAAAATAATACTGAAATAATGATTGTACTTCGATAGTAAGATAAAATATACCAAATTGATATACCAAAACGGACTTAAATATAATGAAATGTATATTTGGTACCTGCTGTACCTGCTGGCTGTAGTAATACATTACTACGAGTACAATAAGCAATAATTAGATTTCTACTACCAAGACTTTACTTTCCTTATTCAAAGATAGATATTCAGAAGTACCATAGAAAAGTGAATATACACCAAACTAATATACCACAAAAATACTGAAATATACAGAATATACAAGAGATCTAATTACCTATTGTAATTTAATTAGTCTGAAGTCGGTCTGGATCTTCACATTGCAATAAGGAATATATCCGTTTATTTAATAAAATAGTAATTATAATACTATTCAAATACTTTGCAAATATGCGTGGTTCTCATATTCCCACTGAAAATACGTTTCGACTTTAGCAGTGGAAAACATATTTGAAATATTTACAATTGCAATTGAAAACAAAGTTGACTTCATCGATTCACCTTGAACAATTCGAAGCCCAAAAGAGTTGTAAGCAATTGTTGTCAGCGATTTCTGGAACATGAGTCAATTGAGCAGCTCGAACCTTTGGGGAAATCAAAGTTACGCAATAAACAGAAGCCCAGTTATGAGACATGAGAGAGAGAGAGAGAGAGCGAGGGAGAGAGAGAGAGAGGGAAGAAGGCGTCTCGCAAGTTTGGTTTGCGACGACTTCAAGGGCAGCAAACCACTTGAGCAGATTCTTGTAGATTGTAGATTGTTGTTGTTGTTGTTGTTGTTGTTGTACTTGTTGTTGTTGTACTTGTTGTTGTTGTACTTGTTGTTGCTGTTACTGTTTCGGCAGCGTAAACATGTTGTTTACTACTTTGGCACTTGACACATGACAACGAGACGGAACAAAAAAAAGAGAAGCCAACAACATCTACAAAAAACAAAAACAAAGGCAAAACATACTCACAACCTTCTTCCCCGGAGATGTTGCACAAACCACACACACAACATATGAGAGAGCGAAAGAGACAGAGAGAGTGAAAGAGAGAGAGAGAGGGAAGGCAACTCGAACTTCATTTTTGCTGCTGACTTGCGAACGACTTTGAAGCACCGACAACAAAAAAAACTTTTTTCATTTTGGCGTGAAAATTTGTAAACATCAGCGAATAAACGAAACTTGCATGTTCAACTTCTTCTTCTTCTCCTTGCCACAGAGGGCGATACAAGGGGGCGTTTTGTCAGTGTACTCCCCAAAAAAAAAACAAAAAAAAGGGTGAATATTTAATAGAACAACAACAGGAAAATGTAACTTCACCTGTCCGAAAACGAAAAATACCCGAAACACATTTTGACTTCACGCTCTCATTTTTCTCCTCACGTTGCTTTCATTTGCCAAATGACAAATTGTGCTGCTGGCCAGCTGACAGACTAGAGGGGGGGGGGAGGGGGGTGTACAACATATGAGGGGTGTGTTTCGCTTTAACACTTGTTGTTACACGTGTTGTAGCCAACTCCAACTCCAACTTCACATATGAAGAAAGTTCAATGCTTCGACTTCGACTTCGACTTCGACCTTTCAACGCAATTTACATGCAGATTTCACATGGGAGACATCATCCAATACGGATCGCTTGCTACACAAGTAATATTCAGGTAGAAAGGGAGGGAGAAAAAAATTGGGGGAGGAACTTTTGCTTGACATTTGAGCAATCTAATTGAAAAAACTTTTATTTATTTTGTTGACTTACAACAGAGCAAAGGAATAATTCAAAGTATAAGCTTAAAAACTCCCTGCTATTATTCGGATCGTATTTCGAAAACAAAGTTTCACAACTAAAGAAAATACTAAAGAATTGAATTAACATAATAATATACCAAATATAATATGAACACCGAATATATATAGCTTTTGAGACTCTTCTAATGGAAGAAATATATAATAAATTTCGATCAATATTTACTTTCATATTTACTTTTAACTACAATAGTGAAATGGCCTGATGAAAAAAACCAAAACTTTATTTATGTTTTTGACTTGTAACGGCAAAAACTGGGAAAAATACTAACAGAAAGCTTATTAAATTTAAACTTATTTCTTAAATACAGATTGTGTAGAAACTTTGCAATTAAGTTTGAATAAAGAACATTATAAAGAATTTTAAAATAAGGAATAACTAAATATATAAAACTATTATATTAACAAGTAAGAAAGCTCGACTGTGACCCGCTAACCATTTTCAATCAAAGCAAGAGAGTGCGGTATTAATTTCACAATAAACCAAATTAATAAGACGCAAAATATGTAAAAATATACCAACCATTTTGAGTAAAAGCAAAACAATGTGGCAAAAAAAAATTTAAATTAAACTAAAAATACACTAAATGCTATATTTAGTATATTGATGCAAAGTAACATATAGACTTTGGTATGTTTTTAGTATTTTTG
This sequence comes from Drosophila kohkoa, assembly GCA_019972355.1. Taxonomy (NCBI): domain Eukaryota; kingdom Metazoa; phylum Arthropoda; class Insecta; order Diptera; family Drosophilidae; genus Drosophila; species Drosophila kohkoa. Next base: position 205,658 of record BJEL01000025.1, read on the forward strand.
TTTATGCTTATACAGCTTTATTAATTCAAACATTAAAATTGCAGTAGGAAATACAGCATCGGGAATTCACGTAATGAATGCAATTTAAATAGAGTGTTAAAAATATATATAAACTTTTTGCCAAATTATATTTAAGCCGTTTGCGCAAAGAAGCTTGAAATGCCGAAAAGAATTTAGTTGCAGTTGGCAAGAGCAAGCACACCCGGCGTATGCGTAACGCGTGCAGTGCAAATGCCACAAAAGGCGGCTTAAAAGCCCTGCAAACTTTGCGGACTTTTAAATACTTTTGTAAAAAGGCTTGAAAAGCAAGCCACAACTCTTCAACACTAAGTAGAGTGAGCTGCTTTAGCTCTAAACGGCATTTCACTCTCACACTTCTAATCAATCTTTTGACTACCGCAAAGAGAAAAACCTGCTTCGCTTAAATAAAAAATGCAGAATGTAAAGTAAACATTTTAAAATTCCGTAAACGTTTTACGCCAAAGAATTCTCACTTGCTTGCTATTCTGTCTTCCTCTTCCTCTTCCATTCCCATTCCCCTATTCAATTTTTGTTTCGTTTCGTTTCGTTTCGCATTCTCAGGCCACAGAATTTCCCACACCAATTGGATGTTGGCCCGGCCCTGTTTCGGTTCGGTTTCGTGTTGGCCTTTTGCGTTTTGGCTTTTGTCACCGTCGTGTGCCTATTTATAGTGTAGTGTATACTACATATACTATATATGAGACTGTATTATATACGTTACAATTATATATAAGAAGAGGCGTGTGCCACCAAGTTGAGCTTGTCAATTTTAATTTGTACAAGTGGGAAAACTGCAGACGAGTGTACTCGACTGTGAAATACCCGCTATACTTTTTCGATATAAACATATTTTAAAAATATACCGAAAGTATACCGCAAAATACTAAAATATACCGGCAATGTATCGAAATATACGCAAAATATACCACAAATTTATTAAAATATATACAAATATGCAATTACATAAATTTCTAAATAAAATGTGCATATTTTTATATGTATATACATAGATACCGAAAAATATGTCAAGCGTTAAAATATACCAAAATATGCAATTATTTTAGTACATCGTTTTTATACAACAGTTAGCACTATAGAGGACAAAATATACCAACCCGGACGTTAAACCACAAAAATACCAAAATATACCGAACACAATATTTGGTATATCGTTAGTATACTGCAGGATACCATGAAGGATCAAATTTGCGCTTTACTACAAAAATAATAAAATATTCCAAAGGCTATATCGATGTTATATTATACCATCAATACCATAGAGAATAAAATATACCAGACCAAACTTAAGTTGGCGTTTAACCAGAAATATACAAAAATATACCGAATGGCATATTTGTTATATCGATATCGATACCACAGTCAATACCATAGAGAACAAAATATACTAGATCAAACTGAAGTAGTCAAAAATACTAGAATATACCGAAGACCATATTTGGTATATCGATAATATACTACAGTCAATACCATAAAGAACAAAATATACTAGATCAAACTGAAGTAGTGAAAAATACTAGAATATACCGAAGCCCATATTCGGTATATCGATATTATATTACAGTCAATGCCATACAGGCCAAATATAATAGATCATACTGAAGTGCTGAGAACAAAATATACTAGATCAAACTGAAGTAGTGAACAATATTAAAATATACCGAAGCCCACATTTAGTATATCGATATTATATTACAGTCAATACCATAGAGACCAAATATAATAGATCGGAGTGCAGTAATTGTAAATAAATTTCAGTCAATGAGTTCGGAGATGCTTCCTTCTGCTTCTTACATACATCTCCTGCAGACACAAAGTGATAATACCCTTCTACCTTCTGAGTAGCGGGTATAAACATGGCTTTGAGAGCCGTCAGTTGTCAGTTGTCGGTCGTCAGTTAGCAAATCCTTGCCTAATGAATGTAATGAATGAGTGAGCTCTGAGTGCTTTGCATATTGAATCCGTTATTCAATCTTCAGTGTATTAAATGCATTTATCAACACTGGCTGGAGTCTGAGATTTGCAACAGCTGCAGTGGACAAAGTTGTACAACATTTCTGGCGGCTTTGCGCCCAAGGCGCTTAGAACTTATGGCACACAGGACAAACGGACAAGAGGACAACGGAAGAACGGGACAGGAGCACACAAGGGATACAGGAGGACACCAGGACAACAGGACGAAAGGATGACAGCCATTAATCATTAGCGCAAAAATGCGACTGCGAAGCAACCACCAGATGACGACGACAACGATAAGAGCAAGAAAATAAGTATGTGAGAGGAGTGAAGAAGAGAGGAGCCAAGGGGGGAGACAACCAGTGTTGGGCAGCGGGCGCTAAGCGGCTTCTGAGTTGTTGCCTTTTTTTTGTTGTGTTGTTGTGTTGTGTTGTTTGTTGCCTTCTTCTCGAGGCATTTCACACACAGCATGACGATGACAATGCCATTGTGAGGCCTAAATGTTTTTTATCTCATTTCGCAGACGTCTGCCGGAAAAGTGGAAGTTTTCCCTGCCCCCAGCCCCTCCCACACTCTCGGCATTTCCCAACCCCTCAGCAGCAACCAGTAAACAGTAAAAAGGTACTGAAAAATTGTGGAAAATCACTTCACAACACAGACTTCAGACTCAGACTCGTGCCACGCCCCCATTGCTAACGCCCACTCGCACACGCACGCACACACACGGAGCACCTCCCATCCGCTTGCTTGCTATTTTACTTTCTTTCTGTTCGGTATTTCTTTTTTTGCTTTTTTTGACTCTATCATAATTTATTATTCATGCATTTGTATATAGCATGTATATTTTGCCTAGCGTTGTGATTATTTAAATACCCTATAATCAAATAAAGTGCAAAAGTATTGCCTGATTTTAAAATTGAGCTAATTTACAATTTAAGTAAATTAGATTACTTTAGTTTGCTTATTCAGTCATAGGATTTTAGTAACTTCAATGAAATAAATTAAGTTTCAGTCATCAAATTTTAATAAATTAAATTATACGAATTCGGACTTGCATTGAATTACATTTAGTTAGTTTTTAGTTGGCATTTTCTTTGAATAAAATTAAGAGTTATTTTAACGTGATTTGCTTCTACAGGGTATTTGCAAGTCGAGTTTGCTTGTCAATTGCTTGACAGCTCCCTTTTTTGCTGTTGTTGTGTGTTTCTGTGCACGCGTGTCGTGTGTTATTTTTCATTGTTGAAAGGACGCTTTTTGGAAAGTGTCGCTTACTTATGTAATTTGACAGTGCTGGCAAAAAGTAAAGTGACTCCCGACTGCTGCCGACTTCTCCTGCTGTTGCTGCTGCTGCCCCTTGACAATCGTTGCAACATTAAATAAGCTTCAAATTGATGGGCAGTCATTTGTTAATATTACGTCTGCCTTTTGATTACATCTTACTTGCTCGCACATCTCAGCTCTATTATTGGCTCGAAGTCAAAGTTCGAGTTGAAGTTGGATGGATGGGAGACGGGGGAGGGGGCAGAGAACGGACTTTAGATGTAAGTCACTTGATATACGTAGTTATTACGTTGCTCACAACTCACAACGCGGGTTGTGAAAAGTTTCGCCGGCTTTTCATTTGCATTTTTCATTTGGCCTTTCATTAACTTTGTCCTCGATACTCTCCCCCTCTCTCTCTCTCTCCCACTCTCTCTTTCTCTCTCTCTCTCTCTCTATGCGGGCAGCCAAAACACTCTCGCCTCTCATTAGAAGCGCTTCATTAAAAGGGCTTAAAAACTTGCGAAGAATACGTATTCTTCATGCCAAATGCAATTTCAGCAGCCACAAAAATATCCACCCCACCTCAATTTTTAATTAAAGTTGGCAAAATAAAAATAACGAGGCAAAAAAAAATGCAAGTAAAAAGAAATTGCTTTGTTACGAGAAAAAATACATTTAAATTAGAATTATTATAAAAATAGTATTTAGTATATACTATAACATAAAAATGGTATTTAGTTTAGTAAACGAGCAAAGCGCATTAGGTTTAATCTCTTTTGGACGCAGCAGCAAAAAGAAAATGCTGATTGCAGGCATTTTTCAGGCTTAAACTAGACTGAATGAAGACAGCTCAGCTCAATAAACTGCCAATGAAAATGCTTGTGCAAAAAAATGTTCTTTCAACTTGAGCGCAGCTTTTACTTCATTCCATTTTATGTTCGCAATTCAGCTTAAAACGTTTAACAGCCACAAAAGTTATATGGCGAATATATTTTTAGATTGCTATTTTCGGACATCGGACATTCGAATCTATTCTTTAAATTTAATAAATGAATTCAACAATAAAAATAACTATAACAATAATATTAATAATTCAGCCATATATATCTCAAAAATATGAATTCCTAAAAAATATTAAGCTTTGGAATAATTCAAATTTTTTTTATAAACATAACATAATAATTTTAATAATGACATATAAATATTTTAAGGCTTAAGGATTGCAAAATATATATAAATGTATTTTAGATTGCTGTTTTCGGACATTTCGAATTTGTTCATTTAAATTTAATAAATAATAGAAGTATTATTAGGATTGCAAAATGTTTTTCACATGTATTTTAGATTTCTGTTTTTAAAGATTTCGAATTTGTTTATCAAATTTCATAAATTATGCTTATAAAAAATGTATTTATTTCAAAGTTGAATATTTTTTAGGATTGCACATTTTTTGACAAATTTAGAAAGTCCAATTATAAACATTATTATTATTAGAGCATTAACGCTTACTCAATTTAATATTTACTAGTTAAAATTTCGTAACAAAATATGTTATGAACCTCAATTCCTATTATTATAAAAATATTATTATTATTATTATATACATATATTCATATTTTTGTTTTCCCAAATATTTAATCTAATTGGAAATTGATTCATTAGCTGAAGTTGTGCGCTAAAAAGTATGCTATGCAAAACAATATCAGCTAATAGTGAAAATTGGATTACGTAGAATCATCTATCGGACTTCTCACGCCACTTGACTTGGAATTGTGGACTTGGCACTCCCAGTTATGCGTGTTTATATGCTAAATAGCTGCGATTAAATTACATTTCAATGTCTGTTTTGCTGCTGGCCAGCTAACCTAACAACTAACCTCAGATAACATGACCAATAGGCGGCGGAAAGCGAACGGAAAAAAAGAAAAACAGGTGCGGTCTGTTTTGTCAAACAATGAGCAACAACAACAACAACAACAACAGCAACAACAACTCGAATTAAATGTGACCGAAATTAATGAACAAAATGGCCAACTATAAATTAGACGCGGTCCAATTTATGCAACAACAACAACAACGACACGGAAAAGCACATTAACAATGGCTGCGGCTAAATGTAAGGACAATTTATTTAATTAAATGCGCAGGCGAAAAAAATAAACACAAAGGGCAAAACAAAAACACCAAGCAGAAAACAGAAAACAGAAAAAAACAACGGGAAAGCAAAACCAATGCTGAAGCAATGGCAAAATAGGCATAGCCATTGGCATGGGCTGAGAAGAAGGAGGGGGGGAAGGAGTATGCTCAAAAAGGCGGGCCATGCGGCGGCACGTAGTCATCATGCTAAGGAAGAAGCAGCAGCACAGAGGCAGCAGGCTGGCAGTCCTGTCTCTCTCTCTTACTCTTCTCTTCTCCCTTGGCCAGCGCCATGCAAAGGCAAACGATGAGTCATGAAGGTCATGACGAAAGCAAAGCAGCTGGCAGCGACGTCGACGTCGATGTCAACGTCAACGCCGAGCCGAGCCGACAGCAGCAGCAGCAAAAGTCGCTTTGATTAGTTGTCGTAACAACAACAACAATGGCGCAAAAGCTACATTTCTGCTTCTTCTCCTTCACCATCACATCTTGCTGTTGTAATTGCTGCTGTTGTGACAGGTTGACGACGCGCCTGGCAGACATTTTGGCAGCGCGCTCTCACAAAAACACAAACACGACAGCGAAAGAGAGAGCTAGAACGAAAAAGCGGCAAAGAGAGGCGCGCTTAGAGAGCAGCAGCGGCGGCCGCTATGAAAAATCAATTTCGCAATGTTACGACGTCGATGTTGACGCTGACAGCGACAGCGACGCAGCCACCTGGTACTGCGATGTTGTGTTTGTTTGTTTGTGTTTTTATTTTTTGTTTTTTATTTTGTGTGTTTGTTTTCGAATTGCTGCTGCCTGTGTGCCTTAATGTTGCTCATTAGTCGCAAATGTTGCACTCTTACTTTGCCTACTGCATTCTTGATTAAGCGAACGTGAATTGCCCTGCCTATGGTCAGTCTAATTAAAACTAAACGTAACTCGTAATTTGTCATTTACAGTTACGGCAGAGATGAGTCAATGTGCATTTGTTTTGTTCTTCTTCTTTCACTCACCTCTTGTTCTTCGTGTTCTGCTTTAGCCCACTTTTTCTTGTTGATATGTGTATGTGTGTGTGTGTGTTTGTGAAATCACTATGTATGTGTGTGCGTGTTACTTTTTAGCAACATAAAAAAAACATCAACACTTTTCTTGATTTGTCCGCAAATAACAACAAAAAAAATATTTAACAAAATGCACGACGAAACAACAACAATTGTCACTTTTCTCTCGATTTTGTAGCTTCGTTTTCGGTTTTGCACTTTTACGTTTTACTTTTCGCGCGCTGTGCTGTGCTTTCATTCATTTACAGTTTGCATTTTGCATTTGCAGTTTCTCAATTTCCGTTATCGCTGTCACACTTGCGATGCTGCTATTGTTGTTGTTATTACTATTATACACTGCGTGTTCGTCAGTATGTGAGTGTGTGTTTTGTTCTGTTCTGCCGTCGTTGTCGTTCTTCTGTGTGTTTTTATGTGGCCGGCGACGACGACGACCACGACACGCGCTCTGCGTTGGCGTTGCGTACACTGCAAAGGCTGCTGCTGAACTGAAAGCAGACCTGACACGCGGTTGCCAAGTTAGCTCAGCTCAGCTGCAGCCTGCTCTCCACACTCTCCCACACTCTTGCACACACTCGCTCTCTCTCTCCAGAGCTCTCTTACATTTCTACTCTCCTGCTTCAGCTGAAGCTGGCATTTACAACAACCCCCAAAAGCTACGGCACGTGTGCACGACCACCATACGGCACCCACAACAACAACAACGACAACAGCAACAACTACAAAACAGCGACGACAACTTCAACTACAAAACAAGCTACGATGTGTCGGCGAGAATAACAGCGAAAGCAGAAGCACAGCAGCAGCAACAATAACAACAATGGCAGCACAACCCTGCATTGCTATGCCGGTGTGACGTTGACGCTGACGCATACGTTGGCGTCTGCGCAGTGTGCACAGCTCGACAGCATCGCGGCTTCTCAGCCGCAAAACATGCACTGCTAGCAGTTATGCAACCGGAATTATTATTACACAGAAACAATTATATAAAATGCATTTAAAATGCAGTAAATAATTGAAATTAAAATTGTATACTGGATTTTTATAATAATTATGAAACTCAATACCAAATGGAAAACAAAAAATTAAAATTATTTTTATAGAATTTGAATAATAGAAATTTTTTCGTAAATTTTCATAACAGGAATAAAATATGTATATGAAAATAAAATTAATATTTTAAATAACTTCATACACTTTCATAATACGAATAAAATATGTATATGAGAACAAATTTAAAATAAAAATAATTTTCAAAAATATTTTAAATATTCTTTCTCTATTCAAAAAATGTTTGTTTAAAAACACAACAGATGTTTCGATCTATATAGATCAATGATTCTTCAGTTCGTCCCTAAACTTTTCACAACTATGGAAAGTTGTGCGTTTACTTCGCACACGCACTATGCTCAATGAAAACAGAGATGAAGCGAGAGTGAGAGAGTAAAAAAGCACAAATAGTGAGAGCATCTTGCACAGAAATAGAGAAGAGAGAGAAGCTGGTGGCTGTTGGAGAGAGCGGAGAGCGTAGCATGCTTTTATGCGCTTTGGCTTGCCACTTGTGTAATATTGGCAATTAACTAACACAAAATGGGGTTGATTTTTGAATGGATGCGAATGCGAATGCGACTTTCACAACGAATGCGATGATGACGATGTTGACGATGACGCTGATGATTATGACGATGTTGATGCTGATGTTGATGTTGATGCCGATTTTGATGCGGATGCTGATGATGGGAATGGGTCGGTAATGTTGTTGAGTGCGTTGAGTCCGTTGCTTATTTGCGAACGCTACGCGAAAATGCTTGATAGCCACAAAAACAGCAGCTTGTTGGCTATTTGGCGAACCGGAAGCGCATTCAACCGGAACATTTTTGGTCAATTTGCAAAGCAATTGGTTTTTCGTCCGCCCCGCAACGGAAAAGTCAGATGCCAGGCAACGGAAAAGTGGACAGAGTGGGGAAAGGTGAATTGTCGCAGACATTTGGATAACTCAATTATGTGGCAAAGTCTTAATCATGCCACTCGCAACAACAACACGCACTACGTGTGTCAATTAGCAGCTGGAAAAAGTTGTAAAGAAATTTCATGGCTTAACACCAGGTGAGCTGCCTTTCTCCCTCTCCCTCTCCCCCATCCACTTTGCTTGTACGTTTCAATTATTTTTAGCATGCTCCAATTTTGTACTGACCAAAGCGAAGAGCGAGCACAATAAATCATTTGATTTGTACACTCTGAACCTGCAACTTGAAGCGTTCCCCCGACGACGACGTTCGGTCTGTCTTTTATCCCGCTGGGGTCGTGGATCTTGGACCCCGTCCCCCCAAGTCCAAGTCCGGACACGTGATGTGCGTGCCTTCCGGTGCTAAATCAAGGCAAACGTTTTCAAATTGTCTTACCTGCCTTGCCATAGTCTATAGTTTGTTCTTACCCGGACTTCTCTCCGGTCTTCTCTTCTCTTCTGTTCTCTTCTCCCCAGTGCCCACTCCAATGTGCAATGTGCGCATACAAACGGAAGCAACTGTAGTTAATATTTATGGCGATTTAATCTTCTCACTTGAGCGCTGCTCAGTTAAGTTTGATAGACACCCTGGCCTCAGACTCCACACAGACTCCTGGCTTCCAGCTACCAGCTGACCCTTTTTTTTTTGTCCCCCCTGCTTCTCTATCCCTTCTCCTGCCATCCAGAACAGAAGCAGTTGCTTCTAAAGCTCCTCAGTTTGTTTGCGTGTCCATTTAATTTCCGCCTGGAATTGCTTAATCAAACAGAGCAGAGCGTTTGCTATTGGGGATCTGAGCAAATCGCCTCGAATTTCACATCTCTATCCCCCTCTCTCCCTCTCCTCGCTTAATGAGTAGTTGTACTTTTTTTTAAGGGGGGTTTCGACATTGACTTTGGCCGGGTTAAGCCTCCAGGGCGACCAAAAAAGCAAACAGAAAGTGCATTAGCAACAAATTGTTATTGTTGCCCAGGCGGCTGACTTTTGTCAGCCACTGTGTGCAAACACTGAGAGAGAGCAGTATGTGTAACTAAGGGGATTCGGGATTCACCACGCACTGGGAATTTGTCAGATCGCTTATCTGACAGCTTCAACGAAATCACAGGCGTAAAACCCGGTAAAAACTACAAAATCACATTTATTTGTTTTGGATTAATCCAACTGCAAATATGGAGAGAACTAACAAGTTGTAAGCGTATAACAGTGACTTTCACTTTCTGGAGAAATAAAGTTATTAAACAGAATCATAAATTCAATATTTGTTAGAATTCTGTAGTTATAAAGTTAGGAATCATAATTATAAATGGAATACTTGTTAGAATTCTGGGTGTTTACAAAAGATAAGCTGATTGAATTTAAGAAAACAATCCAAGGAACAATATCATATTCAATGCATTTTTTATGTAGTTCATTAAAGATTAGCTGCGAAACTACATATTTAAATAATCAATGAAATATTTGCTAATACTTTACCACAAAAATACAAAAATAGTATACCAAAAATATACCGTTTTGAATAAAAGCAAAACAGCGGGGTATGCATTCAAAAAAAACCAAAAAACCAAAACAATACTAAAAATATACCATATATATGTGGTAGTAATACATTTAAAATATACCATAGAGTGCAAAATATACCAGAATCTCAGCCAAGGCAACTAAGACCCGTAATAAATATGCGTTTTTATGCATACAAAAGTATTTTTTAAATTAGTACATTTTTTATTCGCTTGCAACGAATTTGAGGGAATTATAAAAACTATCATATAGTTATTGTCTGTACAAAATCGCGACTCTAGCTTCAAAATTAGGCTTGTTATTAGAATTTTGTCGATTTCAAACATATATCTATCTCTTATAGTCTATAGTCTATATATAGTCTTACAGACGGACGGACAGACAGACGGACGGACAGACAGACGGACGGACAGACAGACGGACATGGTTAGACAGTCTTGCCTGTTGACGTTGATCTTTATGAGATCTGCCTATTACATACATTTCATAGAGGCACAAAGTTATAATACCCTTCTACCCTATGGGTAGCGGATATAAAAACTGATGAACTTATTATAAAACACAAAAAAAAGATTTTATGTTTTAGTGCTCAAGAATTGTCAATAAGATTCGACTATATTGGTGAATTTGCAGTTGATTGAACTAATGAACCTTTCGACTCCACTTTCAAAGCTTCTCCCTCAATTGTCTAGTGGAGATTGAGAGCTTATGAGGGATCATATCAAGAGCTGAAGAGTGTAAGAAGTGCATATGGAACAAATTTGCATAGAAGGCGATTACGAGACAAAGCAACTGAGTGTGAATGTGAATGTGAATGGGGAAGAGTGAATGAGAGAGTGAGTACTTTTATTCGAAGCGAGGTCATATTGGTCTCCCTTTCTTTCTCTCTCTCTTCCCTCTCTCTCCCTCTCTTTCTCTTATTTAAATTAATGGCACATAACAATTTGATGCGCTTGACACAAGTGGCAGGAAGCAAGAAGACGTTAAACGCTGCGTGCTTTCCTTTCGCTTTCGCTTTTTTACTTCTGCTTTTGCTTTTGCTTTGAATTTTTGCTTTTTTCAATTAAACAAATAGCTGAATTTGACATTTTGTGAGCTCGCAAAGAAAGTTCAAAGGCAAATCGTAGGCTAAAAAGGAAATGACGACGCAACGTGGCGATAACAACGACAACGAAGCAGCTGAACTTCGACCTCACTTTCCATTCCCCTCCCCACTCCTTCTACTTCCTCTGCTTCCTCCCCTACCCCTTCCCCTTTCCCCTCTTCCCCTTCCTCTCCCTCTGCCATCGACAGCGCTTATCGAGTGCTGTGGCAACTTTCAACATTTTCTTTCACTGTTCCCCCTTGTCTGCTTCCTCTGCCCCTCCCTTCTCCTTTCCCCTCACCTCTTTCCATTCTTTTTGCTTGCTTCGTGTTTGTTTCTTATCAGTGCATTGCCATCGACAATAACAGCTGCAATCGTCCTGCTGCCTAGGCAAATGTTTGTTTCCTTTCCTTTCCTCCTTCCCCTTCTCTCACCCGCATCTTCAGTTATCCCCCTTCCCACCCCTACCCCGCTTAAGCGATTACACACATTTATGGGTATAAACATTTCTGCAATTTCTTCAGAGCCATCTCATGATTCAATTAGCCACAGCCCAATGCGCTTAGCTGGGCGTGTCTCTTGAGTTTTCAATTGAAAAATAACAACAACAAAGAACACAATATCAAAAAAAACCTAACAAAAATTGATCAACAAATCAAGAAAGATGAATAGACTAAGAAGATACCCTGTAAACTTTAAACAAAAACATTGCGAAATTTCGTTCAACAATTTAAAATTAAATATTTTAAAAATGTTATGAACAACTTTCGATTTGTAGCTAAAAAAAGTGAAATTCTCTTTAAAAATTTTATTTTTTATTAATCCAATAAATAATCTACAGAAAGAAAAGAATCTAGGTTGAAAAAATATTGATTCAAGATAAAAAACATCTTATTTTAAGACTCACTCAAATCTTGATTCAATAATATTTTATTCTCGAAATTGCAAAATATTATATTTTAGCATTATTTTTTGTTATTTTTCATTATATCATTTTGTGTTATGAATTTGAATAATGTAAGTAATAAAAATTGCCGAAATTGAAGACTATTTTCTGTCACCATTTTTGCTTTGCTTTGTTCGAATAGAGCAAACAAATGGTAACAAATTCGACATTGCCTACAATTTTTTCATGTTTTAGCTTTTTTCAAAAACACTTTTCTTTTTAAAATGTCATTGTGTAGAAACTAATAGAAAAGATTTTGATATCGGATCCATTTCAACTTAAAAAGTGCTTTAAGGATTCAAATTACTGTCCGAACATTTAAAATCTTATAGCAAGAAAAGTGTGTTCACTATTTTGGTATCTCATTACATTTTTCATTATTTTAGGTCTTCTTTAAGAAACTTTTCATATTGAAATATTGAGTGTGGAAAATAAGAAGAAAGATTCTGACTCCTTCTAAAAATGATTATAAAATTCAATTTACACTCTAAACTTTAAAGATCTTGCAGAAACTATTTCGTCACCTCATTAAGAGCACACCTAAAACACCCCACTAAGCAAGATCTTGCGATTACAGGGTATGCAAAGCAAGCAAAGCAATTATCTATCATAGCCAGTGCCTTGCCCCCGTTTTTGCCGTTCGTGGCTTGAGTTATAGCCAAGAGGAACAAGTTAAGCAACTGCTTGTTCCCCCCTCTCTCTTCAACCACTCCACTCCCACCTTGCTATCGCTATCTCTTTCGCCCTTTTTGCATCGTCAGTTTGTTAAGCTTTCGACTAATCTGATTTAATACAATTTTAATGGCTAAGAAGCATCTAAAAATAACTTAGTTACCACACAGCGCACACCAAAAACGACAAAAAAAAAAAAACCAAAACGAAAAAGAAAAAGTGTTGCAATGGAAGATAAACAAAATCCTGGACAGTCGCTTCAGTTACCCTATGAATATTGCACCAAGGAGAGAAAACATTTTTAATCTGTTCAAAGAAATGATAAAAAAGGCAACTAAAATAAAAGTAGATAACAATGCTTGATGTTCCTAAATTTTCATATAGATGTAATTCATAAAAATGTATAAAATGTAAAGAGATTTCAAAAAACTTTTATGAATTTGTATTTCAACTGAAAAAAAAACCTATTTGTAATAAAAATTTCTGAAATTTCAATAAACTTTTGAATATTTGTATTTCAACTAAAAAAACAAGTGAGACATCTATAATCGAGTATGATCGACTTTAAGATATCAATTTTCAATAAAACTATATTCTAAAAATATACCGAAAAGGTACTAAAATATACTAAATGTTTTATTCGGTAAATATACCATAGAGACAAAAAATATACCAGATTGCCAGCAGAGATCTATGTACATTCAAGTGTGCTCGACTGTGAGATACTCAATATCCATTTTCAACAGAACTGCATACTAAAAATATACCGAAAAAATAGGAATATGTCATATTTGGTACACAAATGTAGAACTACTCATTTTCAGTAAAACCATATTCCAAAAAATATACCGAAAATATACTGAATATACTCAAACATTCCAAATGCTACATTTGGTATATTGAAAAAATACCAAATTATCAGCAGAAATCTGCTATTAATGTGATCGACTGCAAGATACTCGCTACCTATTTTCAATAAAATTATATACTGAAAGCACCGAATACCGAATATGTATACCTAAAAAATACTAAAATATACCGAAGGCAATATTTGGTATATCGGTATAGTACTACATTAAAAATATACTAAAGAGTACATAATATACCAGATTCCAAAAGGTGTTCTATTTTGTATCTATTTGCAAATCAAAGAAATTTAAGAATAAAAACTCTCAAGTAAAGTTTAACTAATATACCTTAAGAGCGAAATTGCGATTCTAAAGCGAATGATTATGAGAATAGAATCTATTTGCGGACTGTTGCATAATGAGCAGACACAAAACTCGGAACCCAAATCGAGGCATAATCCAAAAGTGTTGCTCAAGTGGCTTAAAAAAGAGTTGCACAAGACAACTTTGTACAGTCATTGCCAAAAGTATGCATACACAGACAGTTGCCAGCTGTCAGTGTCAAATTCATTGTAAATTACAAGTTCATTTGTGGCTACTTTGGCATTACAGTCCATCCACATCCGGTCTTAAGGTCTTAAGACTTTGCTTGAGCTGCATAAATTATATAGAGGAGCAGGTCGAAGAACCGATTTTGGATGCTGCTGCTGGCTGCAGTTCAGTTAGCTCGTAATGAAACTTAATGATGCCCCATTAGCGATGAGACGCTGTCCAGCTAACTGTACAATATGCATTTTGAGGCGCCACCGATGCGCGAAGTTCACAAAAAAAAAAACATAAAACAACAACGGAACTGCGAAACATGAAAGAAGATTGCACTTGTCTTTCTTGTGTGTGAGGGAGTCACAAAAAAAAAAGAAAAGAAAAACGCCATTGTCAGAGTCAAAAAGACAATGAGATGGAAAGATAGCTGATGGATGGATAAAAGTCCAAGGTTAAACCAAGAGCAAAGAATGCAGCGTTAAGCTGATTGAATAGACGGATTTGAGTTAAGTGTTAATACTATTAAAAGAATTTTATGAAAAATATAATACAAAAATATTTAAAATTGATTAATTTAACAAAGTGGTACCAACAATTTGCAGAAGACATTTTTTTTGCACATAAAAGAAATTCTTAAATAACTTTTACAATTTCAACAACAAAATGAAAAGAAAACCTCAAGTTAAGTTAAACCAAAACTGATTAAAAATATAAATATATAAATATTCCATAAAGCTCAAAATAAATGTTGTAAAAAAGTAGAGTATATGAAAATTATAAAAACAAAATGGTACAACTTACATGAAGTACATAAAAAGTATACAAGTAATCTGAAAAATAATATAAAATATTGGATATATTAATTCAGAGTAGAGTAAATAAAAAAATAATATGAATAAACAACAGTATAGTATAAATAAATAATAAGTATTACGAATCCTATAAAAACCAACAAAATTAACACAATTAGCAAGAAGTTCGACTGTAACATACTCACTATCCGTTTTAATAAAATATACCAAAATAATGTACCAAAAAAAATACTAAAATATTCCGAGGCCTATATTAAAAGTTAGAATGTGTTCGACCATAAAATAATAAGAGCTAAAATATATAAATATAACCTCATAATATACCAAAAGATATATTTGGTATATTGACATACATTCCATTTCGATTACATTCTTGCTTTATTTTTAATACCACGCATAATTATAATACATACTAAAATATACCGAAATTTACACTTCGTATACTGCATTTGAAATATTCACGCATGTTATAAATAAAACATAATTCATACTGAAATATACTAAAAGTTACATTTGGTATATTGATATACAACTACATTCTGATAACGCGCGTGTTATCAAATACTAGACATAATTATAGTACATACTAAAATATACCAAAAGCTATATTTGGTATATCGATATACTATATATACCTATTGAAATATGCCAATAGTAATATTTGGTATATAAATAAACTACTACATTCAAAATATACCAAGCGCTTGTTAATTTTAAAATACCAAACATAATTATAATATATACTGAAATGTACTAAAAGGTATCGTTGGTATAACGATTTTTCAAAACATATAAAATATGCAAAATATACCAAATTATCAATCAATGCACTTATCGTTTAAATATTGAAATATACTAAAATCGATGTTTGGTATACTAATTTAATACTAGTTTTAAAATATATTGCTCGCTTGTTATTCAATTAAAATAAATACTTTAAAACTACTTCGACCTCAAAATGAATCTCATAAATAATTCCCAAAGTGCGTAGAACTCAAAATGCCAATTTGGAAGAGTTCGATGAGGCAAACCTACGATTAATATACTTCGATATGAAGTCGAAGCGCAACAGTTGATGATTTGAATATACCAATGCTATAATGGAATGGAAACGTAGCGATAATTGCAAAGAAGAAGACAACGGCGCTGAGAATTGTGCGAGTTAATCAAAGAGGGGCGCCAAAAGAACAAAGCGAACAAAGCTGAACTGAGTTGAGTTGAGTTGGGCACGCGTTCTCAATGTAATTCCCTTTGGGGCGATTGAAATCACCATTCACCATCGAAAAAAAAAGAACAACAAATAATGATGATCAAACAAATAATGAGAACGACGATCATGAACTCGAATGTATGTTGATGATGAGCATGATTATGATTTATTGTTGAGCTTCACTTTTCACGCTTTTATTTGATTAGTTCATCATCATCATTAATTATTATTAATTAATGAAGTTGCGTTTCGTTTATCGACGGCTATTTTTAATAACTACAACAAACAATAAACAGCAAAACAGCAACATCAAAATCTGTTGTCATTATATTAATAATTGCGGATATAAGCCGAGTTAATACCTAACTACACAACTATTCATTGTTCTTGTACAAGTTTATTTCTTTTTTTTTTCTTTTTTGCCACCTCGAAAAAGTTAGTTCTCAATCTCGTTTCAGATTCTGTTCTTTTCTCTTTTTTTGGTTCCGTTTCTATTTTTATGCCAGCGGGAAAATCCAAACACTACACTTACAGCAAAGTCATCCTCATTCACATCGTCATGCATTCCATATCAAATGATTTGACAGAAATCTTCACTTCGGGTATGCGAGACTATGCGATGAGCTTGCCGAAAATGAAATACAGATTGGACTTCAAAGATACGACGCAAACTTCCAATCGATAAGAGTTCATAAAGTCAACCAAAATTAATGTGGATTTAATAGTGTTTTAGCAATAAGCTGAAATCTGTTATATAGAAGATATATTTCTATTGCAATCATGGTATATTCAAGCTGAGAACTTTGAAATAGTAGTGCGGCAGAAAAAACAACGTACAAAATTTAGTTATAACAGTTGATAAGTCTTTTTAAATTTTAAAAGCGCTGCTATTTCAAAGTTCATAACTGTAAGAATTGAAAAAGAATAACTTTTTTAACTTGAATTAATTTTAAAGAAATGTTCGATCGGAATTACAAAACTTCGACGACGTCTATTTTAAATAGTTTGTTCAAATACATCACGAAGTTTGATTAGAATTTTTAAAGAATACTTTATACCACAGACCTTTTAAGGAATATAACACAAATTTCTAAACAAACCCAATTGCTAAGCATTCGCCTGTTGACTTTAAGCTTAGTTGGCGATAGAAACACTTTATTAAAGATTTATAAATACAAAAGTACCATACAATATCAACAACAAAAATACCAAAAATGAAACAACTCAGTATTAAATAAGATGTTCGAATAAAAGTTGTATAGAATACTTTCAACCGAAGAAAAACTTATATACATTTTATAAGAATTATTTAAGAGCAAACGTAAAAACGAGTAAATGTAAAGCATTCAACCAAAATCAAAGAAAAGTTCATTCAGAATGAAGAAGAAACTCAGTATTAAGCACGAAGTAAAGTATTTTATACAAAAAAACTTCTAAAACAGCTTTTTAAGAATACAATAAAATTTCAAAACAAACCCAATTGCAATGCTTTTATCAGTTGGCTTAAAGCTTAGCTGCGTCAGTTGGCAATGAAAACATTCCCAATAAAGATTTATAAATAAAGAAAATACCAACGAAATACCTAAAATGAAGGAACTCAGTATTAAATACAATATGCTAATAGAAGTTGTATAGAATACTTTCAACCGTAGAAAATAATTATAAAAATTTGAAGGAACTTAGGTATAAACAACTTTAAAGCACTCGAAAGCTGGCTTAGAGCTTAGATGAGGTAGTTGGCAATAAAATACCGTCAGTAAAATACCATAAAATAACAAAGAAATATACCTAAAATGAAGAAACTCAGTATTAACGATGTTCGGATAGCAATATTCAATTCAATTTTCAAACGATGAAAAAATTATATCATTTTTATAGAGCTATATAGAGCCGAATTAACTGGCGATAAAATACCCTCCATAAACTATCAACAAATATACCAAAAATTAAGAAACTCAGTATTATAAACGAGGATTAAAGTTGTAAAGAATACATTGTAAAGAACTAAGGTATAAACAAAGATTTTATCAAATGCAAAGCATTCACCAGTTGGCTTAAAGCTTAGCCAAGTTAGCTGGCGATGGAAACATTTCTTTGACGCAATCAAAAGCAGAAGTTCTCTAAAACAAAAGGGCAAAGAAACGAATCTGAAGAGGGAAATGTTATGGCTACCGTTTACGGATTTGCTTCACGCGCAGAACATCGTCAAGTTATTTGTTGTGGCCAAGCCATGTTTGAAGCGGCACTTTTAAGCCCGATTGTAATAATGGCCCTCAAGTGAGTCAAAAAAATAGAAACAGAAACGAAACGAAAACAAAAACACTCGAGCTGTGAGAAGCGAGGCGAGCCGGAACTCCAAAGCGCTCTAAAAACATGGCGAGTGTTAATGATGGAATGCGATGCTATAATTAGTTAAAGCCGCTAAAATGTGCTCCCCCTCCCCTTCCCTTCTCGCCCCTCCCTCCCATCATGCCACACACTCCCTTTTGCACACCCTTTGAAGAAGTTGAAGAGTCTTTGCATTAATTACGTACAAAATGAAATTCGAAAAATTTGAAAATTGCAAAAAGCGTTTTGGTGCATGTCAGCATTTGGCTAATTAAACGGCCAAAACTGAACAGCAGCAAAGCGAGTTGAAAACACACACACACAACACACACATAAAAAAAAGAATAAGAAGCAATGCGAAACTAGCTGAAGAGAAGAAGAGGTAGACAGCAGACAAGACTTGAACAGAAAACAATTAAAATTGAGCATGACTCCCAAACTCTGAGCTCTGAGCTGAGACTATAAAACCAAAGCGTCGCCTTCCAACCACAAACAGTCGAGTCTTGCCTCTTCGTTCTCGTTGTTGTCGCCTTTTTTGTTGCCTTTTTTTTTGGTTGTGAGTTGTCAAGTGAACTAAAGTGAAGTGTTTCTGCCGCAAAAGTGCAAAAGAAGAAGAAGTAGAAGATGTTGCATCAACGTGTTGTCCTTGCCTCCTGCCTGCTGCTTGCCAGCTTTTTGGTCGCCGTCTCAGGCGGACGCCTGCCCCAACGCTATCTGCCCTCCAATCAGTATCTGGCTCCCCAGGCTAGCCACAATCAGCTGCACTATCATGGCGTTAGCGGTGGCCAAGCAGCGCACAGCCGCATCGGTGGCATCGGAGGTGGCGCCTCAGCCTATGCTGGACAACATGGAGCAGCTGCTCATCGCCAGACGCCGCAGATTCCCATTGTGCGCAGCGACTACCAGAGTGATGCCAGTGGAAACTACAACTTTGGGTGAGAATGACACGCGATAGTTCCAAGGATAGCAGCGATGGTGTTACTATCGCTACAACTATCGTCATTATTTTTAAGGCAGTTTCGAAACTCTATAGAAATAGTATTGTTTAATGGTAAACGATAGTTCTAAGGATAGTAGTGATGGTGTTACTATCGCTACAACTATCGTCATTATTTTTAAGGCAGTTTCGAAACTCTATAGAAATAGTATTGTTTAATGGCAAACGATAGCTCAAAGGATCGTAGCGATGGTGTTACTATCGCAATAGAAATACTACAACAACTCAAACACAATTCCGCAAATTTAATTCTCTTTCTAAGCTTTACTATCGCTAGAACTAGTTCTTACTTACTATCGCTACAACTATCGTCATTAATTTTAAGGCAGTTTCAAAACTCTATAGAAATAATATTGTTTAATGGCAAACGATAGCTCAAAGGATCGTAGCGATGGTGTTACTATCGCAATAGAAATACTACAACAACTCAGACACAATTCCGCAAATTTAATTCTATTTCTAAGCTTTACAATCAGTAGAACTAGTTCTAAGTTACTATCGCTACAACTATCGGAGTTATTTTCAAGGCAGTTTCGAAGCTCTACAATAATAATATTGTATAACTTTCGTAGTTCCACAACTTGAATACTATTCAAAGTCTTTGCGATTGTAAAATGCTTTACTATCGTTAGAACTAGTTCAAAGTTACTATCGCTATAGCTATCTATAACTCTATACAAACACTACAGCATATTTGAATTGAATTCCATTTTTTAATGGAAATTAGATTCTTTTCCTCGCTTCCTCGCATTTGTGAAATGCTTTACTATCGTTACAACTATCGTAACCACATTTAAAACACTTTACCACACAAAATTGCAGTCACTAAGTTTTAAAGAAATATTGGAGCCTATTTCAAATAATTTTCCATTTGCTATTTGCAACAATTTAATTGAATTTTGTTCTTATGGCTAGTTACTATCGCTCCAATTCATTTATATCGAGACGAAATAGCAGTCATTAAACTCTGAAGATGTGCTACAGCACAGTTTTAATTAATTGAATTATTTTATAATCACATCACGAAATACATACATACATGCTATAAACTATCCCATAAAGAGTACTATAGCATATAATAGGAACACTTAAAAAATTCTCTTTTAAAGATTTAACAGAATATTAACATTGAATTTCTTCAAATCTATAAATATTTCCATTGACTTATCTTACTTGATTTGAACTCTTTCCATACTACAAAAATACCATAAAAGGAAAACAAATACCATACTAGGAAAATTTAAGAATAGCAACATAAAAATTCTACAATTCTATAAATACTTCCATTAACTTTTCTAATTTAATTTGAACTCTTTCTGCACTTTTTGCAGCTTCGATACTGGCAATGGCATCCATCGCGATGAGACCGGCGAGTTCAAGGGAGGCTGGCCACATGGTTCTCTGGGCGTGCGTGGATCTTACTCCTATACTGGCGATGATGGCCAGCAGTATACCGTTAACTACAAGGCCGACAAGAACGGTTTCCATGCCGAGGGTGCACACTTGCCCACTTCCCCCTCGCTGCCCGCCGAGTAAGTTTGCTCCCCTTCTCCCCTTCTCTCCCTCTTTTAGCTGTTGAAATACTAAATGAATCTCATTCTATCTTCTTTGCAGTCCTCATCAGCATCGCAGTGCTGCAGCTGCTGGCGGATATCATGGCAATGCCTATCATGGTGCAGCCAGTTCTCCGGCGTCTTCTTCACGTTATCTGCCTCCCGGTTATCGCCAGCGCAGACATTACTAAGCAAAACAAAACAACAACAGATCTCCCCCGCCCTCAATTGCGATCGAATCGACCACAGCGCTCAATTTATACATAGTTCTATTCATTAAGAAATATACATACATATATTTTCTACCGAATGTGAATAAAGTTTAGTTGAATATTCCCCCGAAATATTGCATAACAGACTTTTCATTTTACATTTTACAGCTCGCGAAGATAAAATATAGTATATTTCGAATGTTGTAGTATATCCATATACCAAATATACGCTTGGTATATTTTAACACATTACTCTCTTTAACAAAACATTCTATTCTATTAAAAATTTATACATTTTAAAAGCATTTCCCGATATTTCTTAAAATATTCCGATTCATATAATAACATATTATTAATATCAAATATTTCAAAAATATACCTTATCGGCAATTGTAGAATGTGTATATTTTAGTATATTTTGAATGTTATAGTATATCGACATACTTTTCGAAAGACTTTTCGGTATATTTTAACAGATTACGCAAACAAAATATTCCAAAACTGATTAGAAAATATAGTAGATATTTCAAGAAAAGACAAAACAATTATCAAATTGCATATGAAACTGAGGTAAGCAAGCAATTTTCTAAATAAAAGATATAATTCCCCATTTTCTTTATTATTCAAAATTATTCATTAATTCATTATTCATTCATTATTCAAAAGAATAATTCTTATAGTTCTCGCAATTTAAATTTATATCATATGCCCAATATCTTCTAAAATGTTTCCACATTTGAAATACAATTTTTTTGCTATTTCTGACCACATTAATTTAAATGTCGTATTATCCTCGAATTTTATGGCAATTCCCATTTTTAATTTCAACTAACTCCCTGCATATTTAGCGTATGCTCGCATTTTTCTGCCACAAAGTTAGCCAAGCATCTGCTGCTTCAAAAAAAAAAAAACACTCATACGCCCTGTTGACTGTCGTCGTCATTGCGTCGTCGTCGTCTCCTGGCACGCCTCTTTGCTGTTCGATGTTTAAATGCTGCATGTTCTCGACTTTTTGGCAAAGTTTCATCGTCAGGCAAAAGTAAAACTGATTAATATGCAGTTAAGCAGCAGTTAAAACAACAACAAAAACACCAAAAGCCACAATTGGCCTCCCTTCTTCTTCTTCTTCTTTTTCGAATTTGCCAACTTCTAAAATCAAAACAAGCTAAAAAGTTGTCGCACTCAACTTTTATTCTTTCAGCTTTTTTTTGTTTTGTTTTTGTGTGCTTGGCAACTTTTTGGCCATTGTCGAGAACATTAATCATATATACGCATCCATATATAACTGAGAGAGAGCGAAAGAACAAGACCATAAAACCATCTAGATAGCATTTGCCATTTTCCATATACTAAGTGTAGTATGCATTCTTAAGTAGTCTGCATGCAAAAAGTGCAAAAAACGTGAAAAGGAGAAGTCTTAAAGATGCTGTCGACAATTGCTGTAAAATGCGAAATGAGCTAAACAATAATAGCAAACTTTTAGTAAAGTTATAATATTCTGACTAGAAGATACTCTGCAAAGAATTGTAAGAAATTTCATTAAGTAATCAACCAAAAAGTATCAAAAGATTTGCTGGCATTGCATATTTATATGTTAATTTACAGAAACATAAAGTAAAGTTAGAGTCCTATGCCAAATTTCACAATGTTATATCTTCTAGATCCAGAGATTGTCACATAAACAATGTGAATTGATTTAGAATTCGTCAAATTTTAGAATAATCTATATTTTGAATGTATTAGTATAACAATATACCAACTAAACATTTCGGTATATTTCAGTTTTTAATCGGTATATTAATTTGATATACTTTAACTATAATATGTAGTAGCTCGGTATACCAATTATAAATTTCAGTATACTTCAGTATTTTTGGTATGTTAATTCAGTATATTTCAACTATAGTATATATATATAGTATATCGATTTACCAAATATACATTTCGGTATACTCCAGTACTTTTGTGTCATTTAATTTAGTATATTTCAACTATGGTATTTAATATATAGTATATCTATATACCAAATATACGGTATACTTCAGTATTTGCTTGATGTATTAATTTAATATATTTCAACTATTAGTATGCAGTATATAGATATACCGAATATAAATTTCAGCATACTTCTGAATTTTTTGGTATTTTTTAACGACAATACCGCAGTCTATAAACACCCTTTGACAGCATTCGCATTTATCACAGAGTATTTCCGTTGAATAGCAAGAAAAAAGCGCAAGAAATTGTCAAGTTTTGAGCATTGTCTCTCCTAAAAAAAAAGTTTTTTGTTCATAGATTTTCCCCAAGCATCTTTAGCTGTCAGTTTCTTTTCCCCCTTTTCTAACTACGATGATATTCTTTTTCTGTTTTTTGTGCATTCTCTGCTCATTTATCGTTTCGTATTCGCATTTCGTTGATGTTAAACGACGGTCGCATTAATTAAAATTACACAGCATTGCATCGCCTGGGGGCGACGAATACTTTGTGGGGGGAAAGAGGAGGAGGAGGAAATCTTCATAAATTAAAAGGGCGCTTATGAATTTTATGAATTATATTTCCCCATTAGAAGCAGACATTGGCTCAGGCTCGAGGCGACAAAGGGAAGGCGACAGAAAAAAGAGAGGAGAGGAGAGCCCGAAAGTAGGCAACATTCTTATTGAATTTCATTGGACGTCGCCTTCTGCAATCATTTGCATGCATGTCTGTGCAT
This sequence comes from Drosophila kohkoa, assembly GCA_019972355.1. Taxonomy (NCBI): domain Eukaryota; kingdom Metazoa; phylum Arthropoda; class Insecta; order Diptera; family Drosophilidae; genus Drosophila; species Drosophila kohkoa. The sequence goes on from BJEL01000025.1 coordinate 229,531, forward strand.
GTTTAACCACACAAGTTACACATGTACACCCTGCCCTGCCCTGCCCTTTCCCTCCCCACTCCCCACTCCCCCATTCCCTTTCCCTTTCCCTTGCTGTCGAGCACTGCACTCACTTAATTTTATGCCAAAACAATGACACGCCATAAATTTAAACGGATTTGCGTTGCGCCTCGAGCAAAGCGTCGCTCACCCTCGCAACGCCTTCGACGGGGGAAAGGGGAGGGAAGGGGAGGAGGAAGGCTGTGAGTGTTGTGCAACGCGCTTGTTGCCTCCAGCGTTGCCACCCACACACACACACACAGACAGCTTTGAACTTATTTTGCCCAACGAATTTAAAGTTCACATTTATTTTAATGTTTACTTCTTTTGGTGTCAAGTGTTGGACAGCCCTTAAAAGCGGTCTGCAAGGGCTTTTCCAACACTACTTTTCGTGACAGACGGCTTTAAACTTATTTTCCCCAACGAATTTAAAGTTCACATTTATTTTACTGTTTACTTCTTTTGGTGTCAAGTGTTGGGCAACCCTCAAAAGCGGTCTTCAAGAGGTTTTCCAACACTACTTTTCGAGTGTGTGTGGCAAATTAAGCAATTTTTTAAACGAGCGGGGTATTAAAAGTGTAGCGCAAAAAGTGAGAAATTTACCCGAGCTCAGAGTTGTAATCACTTTGCATTTACATTTTCCTCCCCTGCAAAAAGTTTTTCTTGTGTTTTTATTAAGTGCTTTTTCTGCATTGGGCTTAAACTGCACTCTAACACTGACAATATACTGCGGAGCATGCAACTGCCACAGGCTCAATTGCAAGCCCCAAAGACTTAAATAGTTGCAAAATTATGAGTTTCTCTGACATTTATGAACTGCACTTAAAGCCACGACGAGAGAGAGAGATTTTAAAAGCGCAGACTGTAAACGTTAATTAGCTTATAATAACCACTGAATTATAATTTAAATGTATTACTTCAATAGAGCAACGGAGAACAAAGCTCAAGGTAATAATCTACAAGTTCAAATATATAAAAGAATACAATCTCTAAGAACAATCAAGTCAATAAATGCTTTAAAATGCACATCAATATTACGGAAACTTCCTAAAAAATGGAATACATTGTGAAGTATTTTGTGCATCACACCATAAGGCAAAATAAAGCAGAAGTAAATAAATAATTGCATTATAGCATAGTCAACCTATGAAAGGAACTTTTTAACACCCTAAATTAATAGAAATATAATTCCATTTCTTTTGTTTGTACTCATTTCTTCATTAAACAAGTAAGAAAGCTACAGTCGAGTGTGCTCGACTGCGAGATACCCGCTACCCATTGTGAATAAGAGCAAAACAATTCGGTATTCATTTTAAAATATACCAAATTTATACACAACAAATATACCAAAATCTATATTTGGTATATTTATATAGAATAACTTTCATAATATACCATGAGAGATGCATGTGTGACATTATTCTTAAATTATACTAAATAATATCCAACAAAAATATACCAACATCTATATTTGGTATATTTAAAATATTACATTCAGGATTATACCATAAAGTATATGAAATAATAATACCACAAAAATACTTTAAAATATACCAAGTACTGAATTAGGTATATTTTTATAGTACTACATTCAAAATATACCATAGAGTGCAAAATATACTAGATTTATATATGCTTATAACATATACTCTGACGATATACCAACTAAACATATCTGTATTTTTTCGGTATACTAATTTGGTATATATAATTGATAATACTGCAGTCTATAAACACGTTTTGGCAACATTCGCATTTCTCACAAATTATTTCCGTTAAATAGCTGGAAAAAAGTGCAAGAAATTATCAAGTTCTGAGCAAAAAAAAGTTTTTCGTTCATAGATTTTTCCCTTAGCATCTTTAGTCTTTAGTTTCTCCCTCTTAACTGTGATGATATTCTAAAATCATAATAAATAAATAGTAAATTGTTTATATAAACTTTGCTTCTTCCATTACTCCTCTCTTCTCTCCCTTCAGCTTATTATTCCTATCGATGCCATTTTTTTTGGCATTTTATTGCATTAGCTCATTGCTTAAAGCAGCCATCGTGACAGCATCTTTCATCTTTGACCAACTAACTATTCCAAGAGGTTTACAAAGTTGCTTCCTTCATACCCCCTCTCCGCTCAGCTCCCCCTCCCTTTCTCAATCAGCGTGACTCCAGCGGAAGATGGCAAGTAACAAGTAGTAAGTAGTTAACTTGTGAAAGCTATGCGAAAACTTAAAGCCAAAAGACGTGCAAATAATTTGCCAAACTGGAGCAAAACTTGTACTTGGAATTGGCAAGGGGAGAGGAGGGAGGGAGAGGGATTGCGTGCCTGTCAGCTAAGGGCGCCATCTAGCGGCGTGTCAGTCAGACTTGAAATTTACACACACACAAACATACATACACTTTATTTTGATATTGATATGGCAGTTGCACGCACAACGCTGCGCTCCACGCACTTGCCTAAAAGCTTCCTCCTTCCCCTTCCCCCTCCTCCTCCACACTCTGCTGCGTGTGTGTGTGTGTGTGTGTGTCTGAGTCATTGTCCCTCCAGCTCACTTCTCACTTCTCGCATTTCTCGTTACCCGTTAGTCTTTACTCGTTACTTCGTCCCAACGGGCATCATTTTCATTAAAATTTTAATAGCCAGCCAGTCAGTATGCGTGTGTGTGTGTCTCAGTCCTTCCCTCCTCTCCCACTCCTTCTCCTTCTCCACCCCTTTGCAACTGCCTGCCAACTAACAACAAGTCAAGTCATATCCATAACTTGTCTAAAACAATGTCCTTCTCAGTCCAATCTCAAGAGTCACTCAACACTGAAACTTCCTTCGTGCCGTCGAAATTACTTCCCTCTGTTTATTTTGCCACATTTTCAAAGCTAAGCAAATACAATGTCAGCGCAAAACGTTTGCGAAGAGTGTAGTAAAAGGGAAATAAAAAACAAGTGAATGCAAGAAAATAGAAGAGTATTTATCAAGTTCATTTTAACGTTCATATGACGCAAGAGTTTGATAATTATCAAAGCTAAGCCATAGTTTAAAGCTAAGTAAATGCAAAGTAAGTTGCGAATAGCACAGCAAAAGGAAAACAAAAAATCAAGTGAATCGAAGAAAATTCGTTATCAAAATTGATTATTGAGTTCTCAAGTTGATTTTTAATTTGAGTTTCATAAATATTAAAGCTAAGCCTTATTTTTCATGACCAAGCAAATGAAACCAGCTCAAAGCGTTTGCGAATAGCTCAGTAAAAGGGAAATAAATAAGAGATTGGACGAAAATAGCACAGTTTTATAAATAAATTAGGTTGATTTTAAATTTGACACAAATGTTTCCTCAATATCAAAGCTAATTCACACTTCACAGCTAAGCAAATGCAAAGTCAACTCAAAACGTTTACGAAGTGTGGAACAAAAGATAAACAAAAACAAGAGAATCGAAGAAAATAAAAGTCAGAAATAAGTTGATTTTAAATTTGACACAAAAGTTTCAAACGCAACACTTGAAAGCTAAGCAAACACAAAGTTAACTCGAAACGTTTACGAACAACGCAGCAAAAGAGAAATAAAAAACAAGAGAGTGGAAGAAAATAAAAGAGTTTATTTATAATGAAAGAACATTGAAATTGTATTTAATCAGCTAATGCGACCAACTAAACTTACTTTGAGGAGATCTTCTAAAGCATGTTTTTGTTGACAAGGAATGTCTATAAATCAAGTTTTAGAGACAAAATCGAGCTTAAAGCTTTAAACGCGGATGAACCCTAAGAGCAAGTTGTGGTTGCTGTTGCTGTGGTCGGAAAGAAGTGTCTGTCTGTCCGTCTGTCTGTCTGTCTGTCTGTCTGTTTGGTTGAACCGCAGCAATGAGTGGACACATATGTATGCAATAAAACCAAAGTGTAACCAAGTGATGAACGCATCGAAGGCGAATAAGAGCGAAAGGGGGTGAAAGGGGTGAAAGGGGGAAGCGTGATGAGGGCAAGGGGGAGGGGACAGTAAGAGATTGTGTAAAACGCAAACAAGAAATTCCAATAAACTAATTTGCACACGAAAGAGAGTCGGAGCGAGAGAAACATGCGAAGGAAATGGAGGAAGGGAAGCTGTTTAGGGAAGGGGAAGAGTGAGACAGAGAGAAACAGAGAGAGAGCGAAAGGGAGAGCTGTCGGGCAATGTCGGAATATTTGTGTATGAATTTTAAGCAGCTGTAAAAAATGCAAAGCCAATAAAAGGGATAAAATTGAAAAGCGCCACGACACATGGAGCAAGAAGGAAGGAGGGGAAAGAGGGGGAAGGGGCACGGGATCGGGGGATAACTGTAATTGTAACTGCTCTCGTGAAATATTTACAAAGTGTGTTCGACATGGCGATAATAAATTAGCGTCGCGTTTCGTATTATTGACTGGATTTTGAATAATAACACACAAAGGAGCCAAAAGGAGCCGCAACAACCGACGAGGGGACTACCGAAGGGGGTGGTGAAAAAGTGGGGGGTGCAAGGTGCCTGAATCGAAATGCGAAGAAATGCGAGCTGGAAACCCAAGAGTTGCCATAAGGCAAGAAAAACGTCTCAGCAGACAAGGGAACAGACTCTAAAAGAGAGTGTGAGTGTTTGGGAGTGTGTGTGTGAATGTGTGTGTGATTGTAGGTATGTATGTATGAGTGTATGTGTGAGTGTGTGTGTATCAATGTGTGTCTGTGTCTGTATTTCACACAACTCAGCACAATTGCGCACATAAATTTAATGCGCCAAATAATATGCAAGACAAGTGAAACGCATATTTAAGTTGACTACGACAACGACGGCGAATGTGAATGTGAATGCGAATGTATTCACATTCATACACTCACACTCGTATTCATACCATTCACTAGCAACTTCTTTTCGGCAGCAAGCTCCAAAAACTGAAGGGGAAACAGCAGAGCGTGCAAAAGTTTGCACAGTGGCAAAATACTGCACAAAGTAAGTATAGAAGAAAGCTTTACTAAGCTTGAACTTTGCGCAAAAGCTTAAGTTTTTGCTATGAAGAAATACTTGATTGTAAACTATATAATAATAAGCACAACATAAAGCTTTAATGGGCTTTATCGTACGCAAAAGCTTCAGTTTAAGCTGTGAACAAATACGAAATTAATTTAAGTGTAAACTAAACAAAATTCAAAGCATATCACACTGTGTGTATTAAGCTGAACCTTCATTTTTATCAATTTTTTAATCATTTTTTCAAAAGCTATAGAATTAGTAAAGCTTTGAGAATATTGGTTTCATATCCATGTATATATAAAGATTAAGATCTTTATTAGCTTTAGAGAGCTATGTATTTTAAATAAAGTATTTCAATATAGCTTTTCATAAGCTTTAAGATTATCCATTTTTCAACCAAATTTAAAAATGTTGCTTTTTATGAGCTTTCATATTAATAGAGCTTTACGAATATATATAATATAAACTCTTTATAATTATCTATTTTATAGTTTTATCTATTTATTAGTTTTATTTTATGAGTTTTTTTTCAAGATCTGTATATATACAAAAAATTGTTTTTAATGTGCTTACAGGCTTAAGAAATGCTAAAAAGCTTTGTATGTATTCAATTCGAAAACATGCGTAAAGAGCACTTCAAAAAGCTTTTGCTGAAGAATAATTAAAATAATTCACATGCAAAGTATTTTTTTAGGACAATGCTCAGCGCTTTTGTGTCACTGTGCAGCTGCACAGTGCAGCTGGAAAAAAACTTGAAAAACTTTCTACTTTTTGCAACGTTGTTGTATGTACACATTTTTTTTGTGAACAACTTGAGATTTACACAAAATACATCGTCGCACACAAGTAGAGAGGAGGCAAAAGCGAAGGGATGAGGGGGAGAGGAGGTACATACATACAGCTGTGGACTCATTTGAATGTATTACAACAAGTTTTAGACGTACAAAATGCCAGAGCACAAAAGGACACACACAGAACGATGTTGCCGACATGAATTATTTAGAACACCCAAGCGAAATGAGCGAGGGGTGTGAATGAGAAACAGCCAAAGAGCAGGCGAAGGCGGCGGAGGGGGAGGGGTAAGGGGGAGAGAGAGAGAAGCCCCTTCCACCTCTTCTACACATACAGAGGATACGTGTGTAATGTTTGATTAAATTTGTTGCCACTTGTTGTAGGTCGCTTTTTTGCGCCTGCAACGCGAGGCGTCGGAAATTAACTCGTTTTATTGCGCATTTCATTTAACGAGCCAAACGAGAACTACGCGAGGGGGTGACACCATGAAAAGCAGTGGGTGGCCCACTAACTAATTTCTCAATTGCAGTTTTGGGTCAAATATCATAACATATCTCTCTCTTGCAAGCTACCACAAATAATTCACAAGCAAGGCGAAAATGAACTAGTAAGAAAGCTACAGACGAGTGTGCTCGACTGTGAGATACCCATTGTGAATAAAAGCGAAGCAGTGCGGTATTAATTTGAAAATATACCAAATTAGTATACCGTAAAAATACTGAAATGCGACAAAGACTATGTTTTTGGTATATTAAAATAGTATTACGTTAAATATATACCATAGAGTGCAAAATATACCGGATATACCAAAAAATATACCGAAAAAGTACTAACAAATAAGGAAGTTACTGTCGGATATTAGATTTTAAATAAAAACAAAACAGTACGGAATTATTTCTAAAATATACCACATTAATATACCGCAAAATTCTAAAAATATACCGAAAATATAGCATTCTTCATTAAAGTAAGACAGTGCGCTATTATTCATAAAATATGCCAAAAATACTAACAATATACCAAAGGCTATACTTGGTATATTGATATTGTACAACATTCAAAATATGTATACATTATAGTGCAAAAAATACCAGATTGTCAGTCAAAGCAATTATGACCCGTAGTCAGGGTATTTCCTATGTAGCTTCGACATTTTTATCTGATCGCATTCAAATTTTAAGGAATCATGAAGAATATAGTTATTATTGTAAATAACAAGAAATTACACTTGTTATTTGATTGTTGTCGATCTGCGTGCTTTCGAAAAAAAATGGTATCTCCATCTCTTATAGTCTCTGAGATTCAGGTGTTCATACAGATGGACGGACAGACAGACAGACAGATATGGCTTTATCGTTTATAGGCACAACATTATAATACCCTTCTATCCTAAGAGTAGCGGGTATAAAAAAGGCGCAAAATATATGGGGGCAGTGGTGGGTTAAGCCACGCAAGGCAATCAACAATTGTTGCATGAATAAACAGGCAGTGGTTGCTGCTGATTGTTTGAGGCTAATGATTGCCAGCACACAGATCACTGCGCAATTTTTCCTCCTCGCCAAAAGATGAAGAGGAGGAGTGCGATGGCGGAGGGGAGGAGAGAAGAGGGGAAAGTTGGAGGTGGCTCCAAATTGTGCCATCAAAAGTAATGCGTAGGAGGGAGAAATTATAAGGGACAATGCCTGCCTGCCTGGATGTCTGGATGTCTGTCGACAGTTGGGAGATGAAAATAGATGGACACGCTATGGAAAAGCCTATGGAAAGTGGGTAGGAGGAATTCAGTTACGACTGAAACAAATTGCAGCTCAAGCAAGGAGAATGGGAAGCAGATGGAAAGAGTTTCTTAGATAAGCGGCAAGAATGGACTTCATAACATTTCAAGACTTCAAGTTAAGGAAAGTTACTAAAGTGTAGTTGAATAGTAAAAAGCTGAATTTGAAATGAGAATGAATTAAAACAAGAAATGAAATCTTTATGACTTACCACTAATCTTAAATGAATAACTATATAAATAAATGAATTCTCAACTTGAAAAAATGCCAAAAATAACTATTTTCACTAATAGCAAGATAATAAAAAAGGGTTTCAAAATTTTGCAGGTGGCAGCCGCAAATGAAATTTGCCATAAATTTGCTTCACACAAATGGATTTTGTAAATATTTATTGAACAGTTGCATTGACCCCTCTGGCCAAAAATTTCATTTAAAATAATTGCATTTGACCCCAAGGGCGTTGGGCCGCAAAAGAAAAGCACAAAAATAAGAAATCCCCAATCCCCCAAAAACCAAACCGGAAACCGAAGCTCTAACTCGCATATCTAATAATTTTAAGTCCACATAATTCAATAGCATCGGGAGAGAGCAAGCCCCAAAGGCAAAAGTTTTGATCTTCTTTTTTTTTTTGGTTACAATAATAAACAATTTACGAAGGAGCAACAACAAACTATACGATTGTGTAGGCCGATTTCTCCCCAATTCCCAACTCCAACTCTTTTGCGCATAACTTTTCCTCTTGTTTGTTTGTTTGTTGTGAAACTTTTGGCATAGTTGGTTAAGTGAATGTGTATCAAATTTCCCAATAATTATGCGAGTTTTATCATTTCAAATTCAATATATATGTGGTCAGAGTTATAAATCAATGCGCTATATTACACATATGTAACTTGTTTACGAACTTCAGCACAACAAAGTTGATAAAGCTCTTTATTAGATTAAAGATATACGAAAAATGATTTACGCATAAAAATAAGCATAGACTTGGCAACTTATTTAATGTAATTATTTTACTGCTTGAAAATAATGTATAGAATATGATTCTAAGATAATTTCAAATTTATTCAGATTTAACTAGAATATAATGTTTTTTACTATTGAAATTGATTCGGAGATGATTCAAGATTTATAAGGATAGGTTTATCTAGTTCTAAGCAACTAAAGTACATTTTCTGCATAGCTTAAAATGCAAGCAGTGTAGAAAATTTCATGTTGATAGCTCAAAAACTGCGTCTTTAGTTAGCTAAACAACACGCGGACAGACAGACAGCCGGATATCAAATACATTGGTGATAGAGGGCAGACCTCATCGCATTTCACACATAATTACAGGGTAGATAAGACAATATGTTTGGAATATGGTTTTTACTAAACAGATTGATTATGAGATGATTTATAAGAATATATTTATCTAGACATAGACAATTAAAGCACATCTTCAGCAGAGCATAAAAAGCAAACTCTGTAACAAATTTCATGTTGATAGCTCTAAAACTGCGACTCTAGTTGGCTAAACAATTCATGGACAGACAGACAGCAGGATGTCAAAAACAAAACTTAAAATTGCTGTGAAATTTGAACACAAAATAGATGTGGATGGAGGGCAGACCTCATCTGATTTCACACATAATTACAGGGTAGAGACAAGAAGAGACAATGGCTGTTTGAGCCAGCACTCAACGAGGGATTCGGTGCTCGGTGCTGACGTAAGCAGCCAGAAACAAATTCAAATAGAATATTTACATAAGTATAAATATTTTGTGGCATACTTTTAGGCAGCTCAAATTTACGGGCGGAGAAGTTTTGCGGTTTTTTTTTTGTGTGTTGGGGGTTTTGTGGCAACTACTTAAGCTGCCAAAGGGAATTTCGTTGCCATTTGTCTTCGGCGTCGCATTTTTCTCGCTCGGGTGGAAATCAAATTGACAGCGACAGCCACAAGTGGGTGGCAGAAGGAAAACAGCAGACGTGTCTGCTGCAGAGGCACTCCAGCATGATTAGTAAGAGGACAGACAGACAGACGGTCGGAGAGACAGGTGGAAGATTCACGTGAGCCGTCATGTCACAATGCGGCGTCGAGCACATAAATCTAAGCTGAAATTCGAACTGGACGAAGACGAAATGGAGTCGAGGCGGTTTGATAAAGCCATCAAAATCTGAGAACTTTTAGCCAGACAACGACGACGACGGTGGCAAGTACAATTTTTTATTTATTTATCACCTTGCAGAACTCCGTTCCCAGGAGTTCTTATGCTGGCGCTTATCGAGTTGGACAGCTGACAGACATGGAGACAGAAGAAGAAGTCTGGTTGAGACGACAACATTTTCAAGTGGCAAACCGCACAGCGCACTTGCAACTTCTCTCTCGCTTCTCTTTCTCTGATAAATGGTCTGCCTGTCAAACAAATTCCCATTCTCCCCCTTTCTCTCTGAGTTTGTGGCAAACACGCAACGACAAGCTAAAGCTTTAAAAATTGAATTACATTAGCGCAGGACATGGCCCACGCTTAATGCTCAACACTTCAGTGTTCACTCTTTATTTTGGTGGAAGGGAGGGAGGCCTAAGGGCGTATACTTAATTGGGGGCTGCCAACTTGTTGTTCTTGTCGATGACTCATTCGAAAATTCAATCCAATTGCTGTCGAACAACTTTATTAGCTGTCCAATGTGATTTGGAAGCCACATTTTTGTTTAGGACTGTCCACTTGTTGTTTGCTCTTAACATTAGAGTCAAATTTTAAAACAGCAATTCATATAGAAATCATATTCTACTACGATTTAAAGCCACATTGCTCAACACTTCAGTGTTCACTCTTTATTTTGGTGGAAGGGAGGGAGGCCTAAGGGCGTATACTTAATTGGGGGCTGCCAACTTGTTGTTCTTGTCGAAGACTCATTCGAAAATTCAATCAAATTACAGCTGAATTATCTATTAGCTGCACATTGCTATTCAATTTAGACAACGTTTATGCGCAGTCACATAAGCCAAGTTTATATTTGGAACTGTCCACTTCCTGTTTGGTCTCAACAACAAATTTGAAACGGTAATTCATATAAAATTCAATTTTAGCTCCATAATTTTACGATTTAAACCCTGATTGCGCTTAGTAACAAATTGAAACTGTCAACTCGTTACCACAAATTTATTATAGGACTGTCAACTTGCTGCATACACTACAAATTGCCATTCGAAAACAATTATAGTATTCATTTTAATTCCTCGCTATTATGTGATGTCTAATAAGCAAGGTTTTCTTTGAGACTGCCAACTTGTTGGTCAATGCAACCAAAGCAATTACGCCAACTATATTGCGGAATATAGATCTTTTCATTTAAAATACGTGTATTTTTGAAACATGTACAATTTTTGAACTGCAAAGTTTTTACTCCTAAATGATTATAAGAGCTGCAAACTTGCTAAATTTCATTACAAACATGGAAAGCGTATTCTATTTCTTTGTCTACACAATAAACTGCCAACTTGTCAGAAATAATAATGTAGTAATGGAAAAAATGACAAAGTAGCTTTCAAAACTAAATTTTATCTACATGTAAAGCCTGAATTAAATTGGAACTGCCAACTTGTTATAGAAAACAATATGAAGTTTGCATTATTCACAAATTCCACATTTTATTAATTTGTTTTCTCAATAAGTGGAACCTTTTGATAAAGGTTTTAAAAAGAGGACTGCCAACTTGCTAAACAGCACAAAATTAAAATGCAAAAATGGCTTTTGAGTCGCGCTTTGTGCTTAACTTTGCCAACTTTGCTAGCTCCATCAAATTGAATGTGTAATTGAAATTGAAATTGAGAAACGATGCATAATGTGAGTTGCATTAATTTCGCGTCCAGTTGGCAGTCTTTTGATAATTACCAACTCTCCTGCCAAGCACCCCACAATCAATGGCATCAAATTCAGTTAACTTTGTTAACGCGCGTCGCTCGTCGCTGTTTTCTTGTAGACACCTCACACAAAATGGGATCCCTGGACCACTTCGAAAGAGCCAAATCAAATTCGACGCTCAATTAAAATTCAATTTGTTGCGCGCCATTAATTAGATTCCCTCCTCCCCCTTCCCCCCCCCCAATCCCAGCAAGCTGGCAAATGAACTTTCGACAAACAAGTTTCAGACAGACACCTGTGACCAAAGACCGCAGACCTCGCCTCCATCTCCCTCGTCTCCTTCGCCCTTTGCAGTGCAATTTTTGTGCAGCGGAGAACATTTCTAATTAGGGGGTAGAAAATAGAATTTTGTGTTGTCGTTTTTTTTTCTCTTTTTCGATGCTTCAATTAGATGTAATCTATGCGCATAAATTGCCCGGACTAAGAGTAGATGGATGAGCTGGGTGGGTGGGGCATGCAACATGTGGTGGCACGCATAAATTACGCTCGCTTTAATTGTGTTTTTTGTTTTTTTTTTTTTTCTAATTTTTCGACAGCGGTCAATGGACCGAGGTTTCACTCACCTGCTTCTGCAAAGTGTTGGAGAGCTCCTCGAGGCACTCCTTGCGCTCGAAACGCTCGAACTTGAAGCTATTGGAGCGATAGAGCTCATTGTCCTCACGTCGACGATTGCGGCACAGTCGACGGGTGATGATGTTGCCGCTGCCACTCAAGCGAGGACTGTGTTCAGAAAACGATAGAGGAAGAAGAGAAAAACAGGAAAGAGTTCAAGTTGCAGTTCTTATCAATTGTTATTCAAGATAGTAAGCAAAATCAACTTGAGCCACTCGGCAAATCAAATGACGCAGTGCCACTTGATGGTGCAACGACCGAAGCTACACACTGAAGTGCCAGCCAAAAATTCAATTCAACCCGAGATGTGTTTAGCTTTGCTTAATACACATGCCAATTTTCAAGTCTTTAGCTACGTTTATCGCCAAGATACACAGTGCGAAGTTAACGGACAGACGGACGTCAGGATTTTTTTTTTAATGGGACTGTATATTTTATGCTACGTTAAGTACAACTTTTTAAAACTTCCAGCTGGGATTGTAGTATATTTTAGCATGTTTCTTCTAACAAGAGTTATTTACAGTTAGTTCAAGATTATTGTAATAAACTGTAACTAAAATATACTAAGATCCACACTTAAGACATAAGCTATTTTGTTGCAAAAACTATTATGTTAGAAAAAAACCCAATTAAAGAATAAAGAGTCAGTTCAATATTATTGTCATAAAAAGATACTAAAATCCTCGCTTTGAACGATTTGGTAATTTCTATTCATTGATTTGAATTTTTACTCCTTAATTCCTTCGTCTAGTTGAGTTGCGAGTTGCTAGCTATGTTAGTTGAGTGCTAATTACGATTATTAAACTATAAATAATATTTATAAAGGGGCGACTCTTCAACATCCTAAAATCTGAAACATTGTGAGATGCTTATTAAAATTTGGAATCATTTGAAATAATGTATTCTGAGCGCGTTTGAAACAAAGTTGACACCTTGAAACTCTTGAAAGGCGTTCCAAAGGTGTCCTAAGCATTTCGTGACAATCGTTTTCCTGCTCAAATTTCCCTAATATGCCCCAAGCAATAGCTTCGAGTATTGCCTAATTGCATGCGATCTCTAACCTTAGACTAGAAAAACATAATTTCTAGCTTCCCCAACCGTCACACAAAAAGTTTTCTAAGCAGCCCCCCCGCCCAAAAAAAAAAAAGAGAAAAAGGAAAAAGGTAAAAGAAGGCGTTGATGAGGTTTTGGTGGCAAATAAAAAATGAGGTGGCTAAATATGTGAGTGTGAGTTTGAGTGTGTGTGTGTTGGCCCCCAAATGGCCTCCCACATCATTAACTTTGGCGCTTGTGGCTTGTGTGTTTGTGAGTTTGTGTGTTTGTCAACAGAGCCGAGTCTCAACCTGGCTCGTTAGCTGCAGCTTCATTAAAATTTGACACATTTGGGACTGAAAGAGTTGATGTTGATGCTGTTGATGTTGTGATGCTGTGATGTTGTGTTATTAAAGCCGCAAGAATTTAAGAAGGAACATGGTTGAAAAAAAGTTCGCAGGATGTCGACGACCCACATTTGCATTTTACATTTTTGCATTTGGGTTTTTCCCCCCGTTTTTTTATGCCACTTCTGCCGCACTTGAATGAAGCCAACTAACCGACTCAGTTTGCACCGAAGCCACCGAACCTTGCCACAAAACAAAATAGGGGGCAGCAACAGCAACAACAACAAAAAAAAATCAGGAAAAGAAGGAACAAAACTCGTTGGGCCAACAAAAGCACAAAACACTCAAGTGGTTGCCACTTGCGACTTGCAACTCCAAAAGTCCTTCCCCCCACTAACTTGCCACACGGAGCTGCCACAGGTGCAGTTGCAGCTGGAGTTGGAGTTTCTACTCACCCGCAAGGCTTGCAGTGCGTCATATGCAGATCCCAGTTGAGATGGAAGTTGAACATTCGCAGCTTTGCCACCGCTCGTTGCCTCAGCGAAATGTCCGGTGTCGTTGTTGCCGCAGCCCCGCCTCCACCTCCGCCTCCTCCGCCGCCGCCTGCTGCTCCACTAGTTGAAGCTGTTGTGGCACGATGCGAATTTGGATACATCATTACGGTGCCGCTCGGCGCCGATGTGGCAAACAATCTATGAGAACTCGAGCCGCCTCCAACGCCGCCGCCTCCTCCGCCATGATGACCATGATGGCCATGACGATAGTGCTGATGGTGCTCCTTCAGTGTGTAGAAGCCTCCGGAGGAACTGCAAAGCGAGACAAATACAAATTCATTCAGTTACGACTTCACTTTTGGAAGGAATTCAATTTGAAAGCAAGTATCATAAGAAAGCTACAGTCTCGAGTGCTTGGATAAAAGCAAAAGAGAGATTCATTTCAAAATATATCGAAAAAATACTAAAAATATGGCAAATAATACTGTTTCCAATAAAAGCAAAAATAAATGCGGTATTAATTTTCATATATGCCGACTTATTATACCACAAAAATACTAAACATATATAATTTTGTATAAAAGCAAAACAGCGCGAGATTAATTTTAAAATATATTAAATTAATATATCGCAAAAATACTGAAGATATGCCAGAAATGTACCATTTTGGATAAAAGTAAAACATTGCGGTATTAATTTAATGTCGTACTAAAACCGCAAACATTCTGAGAATATACCATTTTGCAAACAAAAACGAAGCAGTATTGATTTTAATATATACCAAATTAATAAACTGCAATAATACTAAAAATATACCACAAAATATACCGTTTTGTATAAAAATAAAGCGGTCTAGTATTAATTTTCATGTATGCTGCATTATTCTACCGCAAAAAATACTTTAAAATATACCAAATGTAATTTTTTGAATATTTATACAGTACTCAAAATATGTCATAGAGTACAAAATACCAGATATACCAATTAATATATGTCAAGTAAGTAAGCTACAGTCGAGTGTGATCGACTGTGAGATACCCGCTACTCATTTATGAGTGCGGTATTAATTTTAAAATATACCGAATTAGTATACCACAAAAATACTGAATATGCGTCAAATGGTATGTTTGGTATATTGATTCAACGTATACCATTGATATACATAAATATTCAAAATGTATATATGGTATATTGATATACTACTACATTGAAAATATACCATTGACATAATTAATCGAAATGTATATCTGGTATATTGATATTGTTTTGTGGGTAGTGAGTATCTCGCAGTCGAGCATACTGAACTGCAGCCTTCTTAATTGTTTGCTTTACAGTTTTTAAGGTCACAATTTCGTGTATTTTTGGCGTCCTTAAAAAACTTAGCTATTCAGTATACTTAATAAAAAGGTGTGACCATAGAGCGCATGAACTATTTATATTAAAAGTTACCTCAATAGCTGTCTTTGGATAGTTTATTCAAATATCACAAAGTGAAATAATAGCCAACAACTATTATAGTGTAAAAAATGGATAGTAAGCGTTCTCTTGTTCGTTGTTTAATTAATCAAAAGCTTGCAAGACAAATGAGACTGCTGACAAGACAAATAACTTAATTGGTAAAAGGAGCACTGAAGAGTTTTGGCTAATTAGAAGAAGAAGAAATACTTACGACATATTATCGCCACCGCCATCGCCCACACAGCTGGTCACACCAACCATGCCGATGCCGCCGCTGCGTCGCGGTCGACTCTTGCGCCGACGTCGACGTCGACGCTCCGAGGAGGCGGTGCGTGTTTGCAGCACATGCTGACTGAGCGATTTGTGGCAGTTGCCAGCGTTGGATTGTTGGATGCTGACGCCTCCGCTGCTGGCCAAGCGACGACCGGTCGCATTGCAGCCACCGGCTGCCGCTGCCGAGGCAGAGATGGCGACAGTCGAAACTGTGGAGGTGGCGCCACCTGGCGGCTGTAAGCCTTGCACGGCCACAACAAGCTGAGCATCACCAAAGCCGCCCGCTGAGCTGATGGTGTCCGTCGATTGTGGCGTTGCAGCGTTGCCCAGTTGTTGTTGTTGTTGTTGCTGTTGTTGTTGTAGTTGTTGTTGTTGTTGCTGGGCGTGGGACTGTGACTGCGATTTGCTGTTGCGCAGGCTGTGATTCACTTTGCGCCACATGCGCTCCATGTTTGCGGATTTTAGTTCTCTTCCTTTTCTGTTTTTCTAGCTTCCAGCGATGCGATGGGATGTGTAGAGGGGGGAAGGGGAGGGGAGTTTTGTAGTTACAGTTGTTGTTGTCGTTGTCTTATTGTTTCGAGGTGGCAGTGTTTAGTTGTTTTGTTGTCAGCTGGCGGCGTCAGCGACATGGCGACACACACTCACTCACACTCACACACACACGCACTCCCACTCACACACACACACAATAACAAAAACAAAAAAAAAGCTACTCAGCAGGAACTATGCATTGTTGTTTTTTTTTGTTGCGATTGCGACGGCGATTGCTTTAGTTGTAGTTGTCTCTTTTACACTCGTTGCTCGTTGTTGTTGTTGTTATCTGTGGATTTGCGGAAGCAGAAAACAAAAAGCAATGAATTGAGTTTAACTAAACACACACCCACACACGCACACACAGATAAGCTGACTCCAACGCATGTGTATGTGTGTGTGTGTGCAAAACTTTTGTCATGCACTTTTAGGTTAAGCACGCGCTGCTGCTTCTTCTTCACTCATTTCGTTAAGCCGCGCCATTGTTATACTCGGCACCTTTGTTGTTGTTGTTGTTCTTGCTATTTGCCTTTGCACTTGTGAATGAAAATTGTGAATTGTGAGAGCAACTGAGCGAAGCGCACACGACGAAGAAAAAAAAAGAAACTATCGACTACATCTATATGTGTGTGTAACTTGATTTTGCATAGTTTTTGAACTGCTTTTCAATATTTGTTTCGTTTCGTTTTTCGTACACTTATTCAATTCACAAATAAATAGCAGCAATCAACAGCAGCAAAAGCAACAGCGACAACTGAAACTGCGAAAACGACGACGACGGCGACACACATTTCACGTTTTGTCTAATTTTTGCCTTAGTAATGAGAGAAGAGCGCAAAAAAAATACACACACACACAGAGACACAGACACAGTCGCAAAACAGGAGAGTTTAACAGGCGCGATGGCAACGAAAGCGACGCCGTCGTATTTGTTGTCGTTGTCAAGTTATTGTTGTTGTTGCTTTTGCTACTTTTTTGGGTTTCTTCTTCACTTCGCTCACAGTGGGACCGCAGCAACAACAACAGCGCTGCTAAATAGGCAACACTGACAATGATCAGCTGCTGGACATGGGCAGCACTGATCGGCGTAGCCATTTTGTTGTAGTTGTTGTTGTTGGGCATTTTGTATTTTCTCTCCAGCTGGGCTGGGCAATGGATTAGTCATCCCAATTGACTGACAATTCGCAACCACTGTGCCTGCTCTCTCTCTCTCTCTCTGGCTGCGTGGGCGCCGTCGTCGTTGTCTGTGTATAACACAAACAATTTGCGCTTGACGCTGCAAGGGAATTCCTGCTGCTGCTGCTACGAGAGCGAGAGAGCAAAGGAACCACAAGCAACTACAACAACAACAACAGCTTTGCGATTGCGGAAAATACTCTCGTATCACATCAGTTAAGTCATCCACAAATTTGTTGCCTACTTTTGGACTTTCACTAAAATTCACACACACACACACATGCAAATGTATATAGCAAACAGGAATTACGCTAAAATATTTACTTTTTTTTTTAATTTTTTTATCACAAACAACAAATTCGCTGCGCCACTTTTTTTTGGCCAGGAGCAGAAGCCTCTGCCCGTTTATTGGCAACGCGCACGCACAAATAAAGCTGCCAGCGACCGCAGCAAAACTCAAAAGCAGCGACGTCGCGTCAGCGACAATTGAGAGCCGCACACATTCCGTTACGCTAACACTTGCGCTCTCTCACTGTCGCTGTTTCCCACTTGCCGCTCTCTTTGAAAATGTAAACATTGCATTCACAACCGGACGGGAAATTCAGCTTGCTTCGCTCTCTCAAATGGAGAGCAAGGGATTTTATCAATGTAACATTTGTCAATTTGAATGCAAACATTGATGCTTTTCATAATGTTTTTAATTATAATTATAAATATTTGTTCTTCTTTCTGTTTGCAGGCAAATTTAAATATTCTCAATTTATTCTGCACAAATTCAAACTTGAGCTTTCCTTAAAAGCTGTTTCATTTATCGCTGTGTGACCACGAGCAATATTTCTAAGCTATGTTTGTTTGCAAATGAAAATCTACAAAAAATACGAGAGCACACCGAAATATGCTCCTCTGGTCACACTTACACACAGCTTGCACAAAATTCTGCAATTTGCGCCTCATTTTCAAAAACTTTTTAATACTGCGTTTTAAATTTAAAATTTAAACGCGGCTTAAAAACACAACTTTACGCATCATTCGTGTAATTTTTAAGCCATTTATACACTTTTTAATCAATTTTCACTTACTTTTTACGCGTTTACGAACCGAGCTTTGTAACGGCACTTTCGCAAACTGACTGCAGATGGAAGCTTGCAAAATACCATAAAAAAAAACTTTTGCCATTTTTCAGTATTTTATACCACAAAGTATGCCTTAAGCTGCTCAAGGACTTTTTCGGCTTTGCAGAAAACGCCACCTGTCGACTAAAGCAGAAACATAGTACGGATGTGGTGTGATAGATGCTTTCACTTTCAAAGCGACAATTGTTGGAATAGTTGCTGTAAAAATCCAAATCATGACAAATAAAAGCTAATTGAATCCCAAAACAATAATTAAGTAGCTAAATAGATAAAGGTCCTCCCGCATTGAAACTGCAGTTGAATTTTGTATTTAAGTTTCATTTTGTTATAGTATTTTTAATTGGGTTGTTGCCAGTTGGCAGTTCCATCATCATCATTATCATGATCGTTTATCATTATCGTTATCGTTTATCGGTATCATTATCGTTATAATCCCCCAAAAATTTGCCTTAGTTGTTATCATGTGATAATATTACATAAGAAGTATGTAAACGTTTGTTTTTGCTTTTCTTTTTGTTTTGGTTTTTTTTTTAAATATACTTGGTATATACGCCTTCGACAGTGATTACGATTGCGATTGCATTTATCGATAACTCGATTAGCATACATAAAATGTATTTGACTGTTTTGCATTTATAGTTTAAACATTTAGTTGACATTGAACATACACAAAATGCACACAAAAAATGCTCTTTACGATTTTCTTTTTTTCTTGTATTTTTTGTTTTTTTTTTTGTTTTGCTTTGTGTTAGATAACTTTTGTGATAACTGTACCAATAGTACTACGTTGGACACGCACACTCACACACACACACACACACACACACACACTCCCATTCAATCACACGCATACACTCAAAACTTTTACAAAGGACAATTTCGTTTAGTTTCTTCTTTGATTTTGCTTTTTTAGTAAATGTTTTTTTTTGCTTTTTTGGTTTTTTCTTTTTGCTTTACTTAGCTTACTTAAACGTTGGTATTATTGGCCTATTGCGCAGTTTTACAATTACAAATTTCGACACTATGAGATCTCAAAATTCATCTTAGTCGATTTTCCCCCATCAAAGTTTTCCTGCCAACTCTTCTTCTTCATCATGAAAATGAAATTTTGAAAAATGTGCGTTAATTTTTTGTTGCTTATGGTTTTTGCCCGCTGCCAGTGTTGCCACCTGGACAGAAACTTCTTTGAGAGAGCGAGAAAGAGAGCGCGAATGCATCGCAGCAACTTCTGCGAGCAAGAGCGAGACAGGTATAGCAATGGAGAGAGTGGGAGAAAGAGAGCGCGAATGCATCGCTGCTTTTATCACAAAAAGTTGTTCGTTTTCGAAGAACGTAAAGCGGAAGAAAGTGAGAAATATGCATAGAAAAAGGAGGAACAGAGACAGAGAAAGAGAGTGGGAGAGAGAGAGAGAGAGAGAGGAAGAGCTGCGGCGTCTGCTTTACACTTCTTTAGAGTAACAATATAAATGTTATATATTGATATATTCATAATGTATATCGACTTGACTTTTTTTTTATTCTTTTTTTGT
This sequence comes from Drosophila kohkoa, assembly GCA_019972355.1. Lineage (NCBI taxonomy): Eukaryota > Metazoa > Arthropoda > Insecta > Diptera > Drosophilidae > Drosophila > Drosophila kohkoa. Next base: position 249,582 of record BJEL01000025.1, read on the forward strand.
TTTTGTTTTGATTTGATATTCTTGTATTTGATGTTATAATTCGTAGTTGTTAATCTAGTAAAAACCGTTTTGCTTGTAATCTACTGCAAAAAGTACAGTTCCATCTGCGCCTATCGCCACCAAAACTATCGCACGCACTATCGATAGTATTTTGCGGCAGACAATTCATCGATAACTGGCTGTGTATTTTCTCCTGTATGTAAATTGATGTATTTGCTCTCTATGTGGTGCAGCTATGTGGCAACTATAGATCTGTATAATATTCTCATTCTCATTCTTTGTATTTTTTTTCGTTTTTTTTTTTGGTATGTTACAAATGTGTTTGTTGTGTTTGTTTTTTTCATACTGTGTTGGTCCAGTTTTTTTTTCTCATTTATTTAGTTCAATTGTTTTTTTTTTAGTTTTCTGCAAAATTTGCTGGCAAAATTCGCTGCACAAGCACAAAAGACGTGTGTTTTTATCGTAATCGTTACGTTATCGATACAAATACAAAAAAATGTTCTTGTTGCGTTGTTGCCGCTCTTCACAATGCGCGTGCAACGTTGCATGTTTTAATTTTTCACTTTGTTTTCCGTTTTTTCTGCGTATTTAGTTTTAAAAACTACCGACAACAAAATATATAAAACTACGCTGCAAAAATGTCCCCCAAAAAATGTTCATTTCCCATCATTTTGCTGCTTGTGGCGGCGGCTTAGTTAAAAATCGTTTTAAAAATGTTTGTTACGTATTACGCCAAAATCTTTTTCCATTTTGCTGTTACTTTAATTTTACGTCATCTTCGAGCTGTTGCTGCTTCTTCTCCTTCATCTACTTCTTCTTCTTCTTCATCTGCTTTTGCTGCTGTATCAACATCAAATATATAATTGCTATTTTATTTATAATATACACATATATATTTTTGTATATGTATATGTATATATATATATATGTAGATATATATTTTTAATCCGATTATGTGGTATGCATATGTACAGATCTTTAGCATAAAAACTGGGTTTTAAATTAAGTAAAGTTACAAAAAAAAAAAAAATTATATCTTCTTGTTTTACATACATGCATTTGTAGTTGTGTGTGTGTGTGTGGGTGTTGGTGTGTGTATCGAATAAAATATATATAGATATATAGTATATGTTTAAAGACTGAATACAAATAAATTAATTCATTAGTACAAACTAAATAAGCTTAAGTTGATAAATTGTTTAAATCATCAATCGTGAAGATGATTCTCATGCGTTAACAACAAAAATTCTCTTATACAAATATAGTTGGTAAAAAAAAAAAATAGTTAGAATCATATTTATATATATATATATCTAAATATATATATATTAAGTATACGTTAAGTGTACATTTTCTCTTTCACGCTAGTTTCTGTGTTTTTCTTCTGGTATTACGTTAAAGTTACATTACGTTACGTTACGTTTTTACTGTTACGTTTTCTGCGCACTTTTGCAGATGATGATCGTTCCACACACAAAAAAAAACAAAAAACCGAATCAGAAATATAATTAGATTTTGTTTTTCTTGCTGCGACGCTGATAAATATGCTACACAACTTTTGTTGCTTTCATTTCGTTCATTATCCATCAATTTTCTCTTTCTTTAAAAGTTACAAATTTGTTGTGTTTGCTTATGACTACAAATGTTTTGTTGTTGTTGTTGTTGGTCGTCATGGACAAAGAGCGCCCTCTGCTGCTGCTGTTGCTGCTGACTGCGACGCCGGCGTCGCGGCTGTCACAAAGAAAAAAAAGTGTCAAAGTTGTCGCTCTCCATTTTCGAACTCGTGTCAGAGCGAGACAGAGCGTCGTCTGTGTGAGTGCAGCGCAAGCAAAGCAGAGACACACAGAGAGAGAGCGAAAAAGCTTCGATCGCTGCTCTCTCGCTCCCTCGCAGTTGAATTATCAGTTACAGCGTCGCTGCTGCTGGCTCTCAAAAGTGCTCCAAAGCTCGGCGCAGCTTCTTACAATAAAATGGACATTAAGACTCGCGCTCCTTCTTCACCTTGACCTCCTCGCCCAATATGGTGGTGATTTCGCCCTGCATAAATGCCCACGGTATGGTCGAATTAGCCAGCGGGCATCGTTCACCACTCGGGCAGTAAACTTCGTTGCCCAGTCCCTAAAAACAACCACCGAAAAATAAAAGAGAGAAACGTATTAGTGTTAGAGCGTAAAACAAAGAGCATGATGCAATTATAGTACAAGGTAGTCTCGTTGGCAAAAGCTGGTATCCTAGTAGTCAAGACCAGTGTTGCCATATTAGCTATTTTATTGCTGGAAATAGCTATTTTGAAAATGCAAAAGCTATAAGATTTTAAGCAATGCTATTAGCCAAAATTCTAGCATTTTTGTAATGAATCCGTCTACTTTTGACACTTTTTAAATAGTTCTGATAGCTCTTCTTACAGATAAGGACTCAAAAGTGGGTTGTGTTGTTTTAACTACACATTGCCAACAAAATATTTGAAAATGATATCTGAATCAGATAAATACAAAGATTCGGTCGAGGATATTCGATATCATCGATATTAACAACATTTCTGTTTTATTTTAGTAAAAACCATCTAAAACTAACACAGAAATATTTGCAATTTTTTTTAACAGTTCTAGTTTTTTTTTTTTTTTTTTTAGCTATTTTTAGCATATTTTTTCTATCAATTTAGCTATTTCAGCCTTTGAAATCCTGGCAATACTGGTCATGACACTGAGTGTGAGTGAAAGAGGCACAGCGTAGTAGACAATGAATTTGTGCATTAACTCTTAGGCGATGCAATGAATTGTTTACATATTTAGAAGCTAGTATTAATGTGTTCTTGACATTTTGTTAACCCTTTCGGGGCGGAAAGCTATCTATAGAAAATTTTAAAAACTAAAATACCATTTACCCTTTATAGTATTTGGGTATTTTCTCAACATCGTCATCAACGAAGATCCTTAATTTAAGCACTGCATTTAAAAAGATTTGACCAATTTGCATAGAGCTGATAAATCATGTTTTGAGTATGACGTTCCAAATAAGTTCCTTACACAGATTGGTATAATGGGAAAGTACTTAAGTTTCGATGAGTTTTGGTCAAATTTTAAGCAAAGAAATACTGTACAATTGATATACAAAAATATAATAATTTGTTATTAAAAACTAACTCCTATTTTAAATTCCTATTTTTTTTTATGAAATATAGCTATATTTGGCTATTTTTTTGGCCTTCTCTGCTATAAATGACCACCAAGTGTTTGCAACACTAACGAATACGCACTGACGAAAGCTTTTGCCAACGAGACTATATTCTACATATATTGAAATTGTATCATGAACGAAAGAGAGCGAGAGAGCTGAACTTACGTTTTGACGCTTGATGCTTTCGCGACTGCAGGGAAAGCAGAACTTGTGAATGTTCACCGAGGGACACTGCACGAAATGCGTGTCCTCCAAACGCTCTTGGCACAACGTGCACTTCAGTGTCGCATTCTGCGCTGCTGCCGCGGCCGCCGCTGCTGCTGCGTTGGGCGCCGAACCGCTGCCGCTGCCGACGCCACCGCTGCTGCTACTGCCAGCTGCGCCGCCACCGCCGCTCATGCCGGCTGCGCTGCCAACGCTGCTAGCGCCGCTGTTGCTGCCGCCGCCGCTGCCCAAGCCTTGGGGTGCGCCGCTGCCGCTGCCGACGCCGCCGCTGCTGCTGCTGCCGGGACCGATGTTGACTGCGCTGCCATTGCTGCCGACGCCGCCGCCGCCGGGTACGCCGACAGCGTTGCCAGAGTTGCCACCTCCGCCGATCACATCGCCACTGACCGCATTCGGATTCGGTGGCAACGACGACGGACCAACGCCAACCACTGAGGCGCCTCCGCTGGCGCTGCTGCAACTGCTCAGCGAATTGCTTCCACCGGCTCCGCCTCCTCCTCCGCCTCCCAAGGAGCCTCCTCCGGCTGCACTGCCTCCGCCTGCACCTCCGGCGGCCACAGCAGCCGCTTGCACCGAATTCGAGCCTCCCACCTCGCTGCTTGTGACGGTTGTGCTGGAAACATGGCGCGATCCCGACGATCGGCGACCAGATGACGATCCTATCGATATATAAATATATATATTACATTTCTTATTTGATCACATATCGCAACTCGTTACTTACCCGAACTATTCGGCGAGTGGACGCTGCGCGGGGGCAATGGACCCGAGGGGGGACTGGAGCCATTGCGTCGACTGACCGGCGACAAGTGCTCTGCAAGGTAGAAAGACGTGGACACTGTATTTAGTTTAGTTCCCGAGCGCATTAACCATGAATAAATGTCATTAAAACTACCTTATAAGACTACGATTAATCCTAAGTAACAAGAGCTTAAATGTAATTAAAGCTTTTCACGTAGCTTAAGAGCCTTAATGTCATTAAGGCTTCATAAAAAGGTACTTAAATTGTAGTAATTATTAAGTTTTGGATGCTTTTGCTTAGATATAATATGCCTAAAGCTTTTTACAAAACTTAAGAGCTTTAATGTGATTAAAGCTCAATGAAAAACATTTGCAGATTCAGTTAAATTGTAATGTAAGTTTTGGAAATAACTTAAGATTCAATATGCGCATAGCTTTTCACATAGGTCAAGACCTTTAATGTGATTAAAGCTTGTTAAAAAAGTACATCAAATTAAGTTCAACAATAATTAAGTTAATGGAATAATTTTAAGTTCAATACGCATAAAACTTTCCACGTAACTAACGACCTTAATGTGATTAATGTACTTTAAATTAAGTACTTAATAATGAAGTTCAAGGAATAACTTTAGTTGTCGTATTCTTTTACATTGCGCAGGAGCTTTAATGTGCTTTAAGCTTAATAAAAAAAGTACTTAAGCATTTCTTTAGTTTATGAAATAACTTTTGTTCTAATATGCTTCAAGTTATGTACCTATATTAAAAGCCTTCAAGTTGATGAACAACTTCATGGGCTAACAAAAAGAGCTTTTTTACCATTAATTTTTACCACTAAGATTTTTACCATTAAGATATAATAAATACCTTAAACTCAACAGCTTAAGTGGTAAAGTTTAAGAGTGTTAAGCTTGCTTAGGCACAGGAAATAAGTCGATTAAGAAATGCTGGCTACAATCACAGTTATTCAGAATTAGAAATAATTATTAATGTAAAGAAAGGTTGTATTGAATATTACATTTTAATCTCAAATACATTAGCGTTGTTGCTTAAAGAAATCGATTCATTTTATGAAATGACACAGAATACAAATCAATTAATCGAATTAAATGATTGCACATAAAATTGTGTTAATAGCTAATCTTAAAAAAAAAAAAACCCTGGTAAAACCCTAGATATTATAGAAATTCCCAGCGAAAATATTCCCAGTTAAATAGCAGGAAATTTGATTGGTTAATTATTAGCATAATTCTCGACTTGAACAAAAACAAAAATAGGAGAACAAGATCGAGAAATTTATGAAATGAAAACAAATGCCAATTGCGATGTTTCATACATAAACAATAAGCAGAATAAACAAAAAAAAAAGATAGAGAAGAGGAGAGAACAACTATTTTTGGAAATTGTTTACCACAGAAAACAAAAGTTGTTGCTATTCAACCATATCGAAAGAGCACTGTATGTGAAAATCAAGAAGAAGAATGAACTTAGTATATATGTATATACACATGTATGTGTGTGTGCTTGTAGTTGTATTTATGTTTACAGTATTCCAATTGAATGGGAGGCCTGCTTTCAATTTTTTCGTTGCGAATGAAAAAATAAAGAGAAATAAATAAATACATACTAAGTATAAATGAAATCATTTTCATTGCAAGCGTTGTTTTTGTCTTCATTTTGCTTGGCGCAATTTCTGTAATTTTAGAACTTGGCACGAACACGCTTCACACACACACACACACACACACACACACACACAACATACATACTACTAGTGTTGTGTGGTTGGCAAGCAACGCCAACATTTTCATTCACCAACAGCAACGAATGTGACGTCACAGACAAAAACACAACCAAGTGCAGGTTGCTGGCCCCACTGTGCCGACGCCGCAACAACAACAACGACGCCGACAATAGAATCCTCAACCAGCTGGTTTTTTGCACAAGCGACGTCAAAAAACAACGTCAGTTGGCAAAGTGCCCGAAAAGCAAAGGCGGCGGCGGCGACGACACGAAACGAGACGAGACGAAACAAGTTTTTGTTGCTGCTGCGCATACGTCACAAGGCAGCGACGCATGCAGAGCGGGCGCAAGAGTGAGACGAGACGACGACGACAAAAGCAGAAGTAGTCAAAGTAGAAGAAGCAGAAGACGAAGCCAACAGCAAAACGTGCAGAATGCAGTTGGCAGGGCCGGTTTTTTTTTTTTTTTTTTTACTTTTTATTTCTTCCTTTTCATTTTCTGTAAGCATGCAAGTCGGTTTGTGTATGTATACCAGACACGCACTCACACACACATGCGCATCAAGCATACCAAGTTTTGTTTTGACTATTTGCTTTTGGTTTTATTCGTCACGCAGCCGGCACGGTCGCCGCGTGACTTGCCGACGACGAGCGGCGGTCACGCCAATTAACATACATACAAATATAGTTATGCATGTATGTATGTATGCATGCTTTTCGTTATGTACTGTACATGAACATGCGCAAAGCACTGCGACACACACACACATATGCATGCAAATGTATGTACTGTTGCGTCGCTGCTTCGTGCGCTGTTAACTTTGCTGTTAAGGTTGCCAAAAAGAAAAAGAGAAAAAAAAGAAGAAAAAAACTGTATGTATGCGAAGCACGCGCACGCGTAGCCACAATTTACTTGCTGTTGCTGTTGCTGCTTCTTCTTGCCGCTGATGATATTGAAAAAACAAAAACAGATAAAAAAGAGAGAAAAAAAAAAACTGTGAGCTGGGCTTTCATTTGTATGCCTGGCGGCGTCGAGCACATTGCTCAAATGTCGACGACGCTGTCAGCGAACAGCGCACAGTGGGCTGCATACGAAATGTGCGTTGCTGCTGCGTCTAGAGTGCTGTTATGTTTATTTATTGCGACTGCGACTGTGACTGTTGCTGCCCGCCAAGCATACAGCTATCCCTCCTCCACTCCATCCCCTTTCCCAAACCACTGATGCTGCTTCTTCCAAATTGGCAAGTCAAAAAACGCGCATAGACATCGCTGTGTGTGTGTGTGGCCTCCGTCGCAGTAACAAAACGTGGATATTTATAGCATTTGTTTATATTTTGCACGCAAATGTGTAAAAATAATAACAAAAGGCACAACCAAAATAAATAAATATCATAATAATGACAACAGAGCAGAGCAGAGAAGCGAAAACAAAGTTGTAGACGATGAAGAAGAAGAAGCAGCAGTCGCAGCATCAAGCGAGAACGAGAGAGCAACAAAATATGCAAGCAACGTTGCGAGCACAGTGGTTGCATTGCAATTTGTTGCGTATTCTCAATTTTCGGCACTGACTAATACAACTCTTCCCAAAAGTATTAATAGCAGAAAATAAACAATTTTACACATTTTGCGCACTCGTTCATTTTTCTGTGTATATATTTTCATTCATATAAAAAAGAATCATAAATATGTACATCTCTCTCTCACCCCAATGTGAGAAATGCAGGCACACGCAATCTTGTTGTGTTGTTGTGGGGCGAAATCTATTTTTGGTTTGATTTCTTTTTAGAATTTTTCCGTCTGCTTTTGGAATCGTTTTGTTTTATTTATTGTTTTTTGCACAAGCAAAAGCGTGAATCATTTGGCTTGTCAATTCTATTACAAAAAGACCTGCTTGAGCTCAGGAATTTGCTCTCTTCAAATGAATGAAAACGGAACCACACCCTAAGAAAACAAAGATCCATTACACACACACATGTGTGCATATCTAAGTTTAAAACTGTTGTGCGTAATTGGAAATTATTATATTATGATTCTTTTTTTTTTTTTGACTGTGCAGCAATTAATAGCCGTCTGATTATTTCAAGTGGCCCACTCATAATTCGGATCTCTCAATTGATTTCCGTTGATAAAACCACTCCATAAATCATAAAAAATGGGAACACTTTCGATAATAGATGGTACAGAGAGCAGATGAAAGAAAGAACAAAAAAAATCCCAATTCACATGGCATACTCAAAAATAAACAAACCATATAGACAACGAACGGACGAAGCGTGTGATCTGCCTCCAATGCAACCATATATAGTAGCATTCTAAGTACAACCACATATACACACACACATATACCTTGCACTATCAGTCATAGTTGGCCATGGCGATAAGATAGAGGGAGCGAGAGACTCAATGAGGCACCTCACGATAAGATAAACAAAACAGCTGTGTGTATAAAACGCTGCCAAAGCAAACGAAAGTGGAGTCTACATACGTACATGTGTATACTGACTGTATCAAGAAAAAGAAAAATAATAATAATAATAATAATACTACACACACATATAGTATATACTCTCCATATCGCTGCCTTGCATTGTTTATGGACCAATGTCGGGGGAATGCGGCGAATATAAAACACATGACGTCGTTCTAAATGGGGCGACCGACCAAACAATCGCCCTGGAATATATGGATGAAAAATACTTATCGCAAAGTCAGTTTTAGAGCTTGAGTGTATTGCGCACGCATAACTTATCAACTTGGGTGGTTAAAAAGTTTTTTTTTTCTTGGAGCTGCGCATGAGAATCGTATTGAAATAAAGCTACAAAGCATCGAAAGATTCCTTTTTGGAAATCGACTCATTATATAGGGATATAAATTTATGCGGAATAGAAAAGAAATATCTAAAAATAAAGAGCTCATCTGTTGGCTAGAGTTCATGAGTTCATTGGCCGGTTTTTCCCAACAAGAAACTAAATACAAACTGGTTTTAGGTTATTTCCTACTTATTTATGTATTGGAATCGATTTATCACTGATAATATACATATATATATATATGTATTATAATCGGTATTATCGAAAGCGAACACCACACTTACTGATAACATTCAATTCAACATTATCGCATCAAAAACAAAAAAAAAAAGAAGAAAAAACTGTTTCACAACCCACTGTCCTTTGTCGTATAGTTGTCTTATCGAGCAGTTACCTACTTATCAACCCACAACTGATAACTCTGATAACGAACCAAAAATATTGTGATAAGATAGTGTCAAGCGCATGATACGCATTTAATAGTCGCTGCTCCAATCGCTTATCATTCAGGCCACAAACGACAAAAAAAAAACACTGATTTGTGCACCGAAAACGAAGCATTGTCGCTTTCATTCATATTCATATTGCTTGCTTGCGTGTATTTGTCACACTGTGCTTGCCTGATGCATCTAATCAGCAAAGTACACACACACACACTCATGTAGAGAGGCGTCGCTCTCTTTCTGCATGCCGCTGTTCACGTGTTAACGGTACTGCATGCTGCTAATGATTGGCGAGAGAGCGTGCCTAATTATCGCCTAGGACAATGTCTGCGAGAGAGCGAGAGCGAAAATTCTTTGCAAACGCAAATCTAGAAAAACTGCACTGCAGCAGCAACAACAAGAACGACAACAACAACACTTCGTGTCGTGTCTTCGTGCATGGACGAAGTGCGCTCAATGAAGACGAAGATAACGAGACAAGCAGGCGTTTTACACAAGGGGGCGGCACACGTCCTATACTGACTTACATGCATATATACATATGTATGTATATTATATACGCATGCATTATGTACTTGTAGACGACGCTAGCGTGTCACCGTACTCACATAGTAAGTATGTATGTACATATGCAGCGTTGTTGTGTATGTATACCAAAAAAGCGTTTGTTATATTTTTAGTATACACATGAACAGTCGCGCGGTTTTTGATTTTGGTAATGAAATACACACATACATATTGTATGTATGTATGTACACACACTTGCATAGAGGGCAACGTAACGTAAATACACGTAATAAGCAATAAGCGGTCGCCGCAGGCAGAGCAGCGTAAAACGTAAAAGCACACATAAACATACACACGTACAAGCAATACAAGCACTGTGATGCCAGCTTGATTTGCAAATGCCAAACGTGATAAAAGAAACAGCAATGAGAAACACAATACTATACTATATAATCGACTTTATCGCATTATATCAATGAATGATTTAATTACCATTATCAGCAATTAAAAAAGGTAAATTGCAGTCATCGGTCGAATCATCAATGAAAATCAAGTTGGCCCCACAGTGCACAACACAACAACACAAACAAGATGACGGCATCGGCATGCGCGAAAAATGTTCATTACTATTTGCTTATGTTGCTGTTGTTTTCTTTGCTTTTTTTTTTTTTTTTTTGTATTGTACTTTTGTGAGTATTCAACTGAAATACATACACACACACTTAGAAATGTGCAAGTTTTGTGTGAGCTGCAGTTCGTTCCGTATACTAAAATTGTATCTACACTTTTTGCTCTTTTGCGTATGCGCGCATATTTGTGTGTGTGTGTGTGTGTGTGTGTGTGTGTGTATGTGCAACTTGTTATCGCATAGCGTAAAACAGCCAAAGAAGAAGAAGCAGAAATAAAAACCAAAACAAGTTTAATGACGTTTTGCGCGCGCACACAAAAAAATACAACAGCAACAGCAACGTCGTAAGCAACAAGAATAAGAAAAAACATACAAAAAACAGAACACAACAACACAGTCAAAACTCGTTTAGCCCAGGCAAAAGTAGCAACAACGACAGCCTGTTGTGTGGAGAATGGGAGAGACACAGTTACAGCACAGCTTCAAAGCGAGACAGAGAGAGAGAGCGCATCAACCAAATTGGAGACTCCAAATGCCGAAGTCGATTTTTGCACGTCTGTTTTTATTACATTTGCAGTCCTTTCGTTGCAAAGGGGACGAAACATGAGGGGGAGAGGTTGAGTTACGTGCTTTGCTTATGTCCGAGTGTGTGTGTGTGGCTTGTTATGTATTTCGAGCTTTTTAGTTGTGCGCATGACAGGCAAAATGCCTTTTTATAGCAAGGGTTGGCGACAGTCGAAACGAGGGTTGCAGCGGCTTGCAAAATGCGTTGACTTTTCTAGCTGTTGTGTGTAGGTGTGTGTGTGCGTGTGTGTGTTATGAAACACAAATGCAACTGCAGAAGACGCGGCGACGTCGACGTCAATGTTCCATACTCATCCTCTCTCTTTCACTCTTGCTCCCTTTGCTGTCACTTGCAGGTGAAATTTTTGCATGGCTGCCCTCGCATACGTTTTGTGCTACACACACACACACGCACACACATACACACGCAGAACGTATACACATTTGCTGGGACCTAGAGTCGAGAGCCTGGAAGCAGCGCTGCTTGCGCTCTCTTTCCATAGAAAAAGCTGCATCAAGGGAAACGCATCAACTGCAGCAAAACACAGAGAGAGAGAGAGGGAGCGTGAGAGCAAGCACTGCAGCTGCTGCTCTCTGTGTGTGTGTGTGTTGTGTTAATGCGTGTGGCCGATAAGCAATACTAGGCACTGTCGCTGCTGCTGATAAGAAAACGTTCGTTCGTCTGTCGTATTATCTAATCGCTGTGTTGCGCTTTGCTCGCGTTCGCTTATCACCCAAAATAGTCGAGTCTTTTCTTCTTCTTCTTCTGTGGAGAGTGATAAGAGCGCGTACACAACTCATGTCTTCCTTATCTGCCATCTCTTCCTGTGCCTCTCCCCCATCCATCCCTCTCCTAGCCCTCCTCTCTCTCTGTCTCGCTTACACTGCTGATAGATAAGCTGCAATCACGCTCGCTCACTCTGCTTGGGATTTGTGCCAGTTTGCAGTGTTCGCTTATCTGCCCAACACACACACACACACACACACTGGCTGTGTATGTGAGCTTTGCGGAACTTGAGCTTTGCCGCTTGGAACTAGCTCACAGTCCCCTGAACTGAATTGCTTAGCACTGAATTAATCTTTATTTCATGAGTTTCGTATTTATTAGCGAATTATGATAGAATATTTGTGATTTTGTAACTTTTATCAAAACAACTTTCCTTTGATTTTTTTACTTGTTCGGATTGATTCATTGAACTAGTTCATACATATCTTGGATAATTTTTGCCTAACTTAAGGTCAAAGTAAAGTATAGATCACAATTTCCTCTGGCTCTCTCTATTTTTATTTTAATTGAACAGCATTCATATAAAGGCAATATAGTCCCTCTATAATATAGTATAGGGAGTACATCTGTATATAGAGTCGGTTAGGGAATTCTTTATACCTTACTTCATAAGATTTTCGCCTTGAAACTAGTTCTTCATTTAATATTTCCTTTCCCCTAATATATATTCAAGAAGCTTGTTTTTTTTTTTTATTTTTTAACTAGTTCATTGACTAATCTCTAATATAGCTTTCATTTCTTTAGTTCAAATGAAACTTGTTTTTGCTCTGTGTTCTTACTTTTTTTTGTCTAGTTCAGTAATATTGTCACACTTTGGAAATTTTCGCTTTTGGTACTTTTTAGTTTATCCATTATCTAAATATTGTCCACAAGTTTTGTGTAACTCTGTTTATGAAGTTTCGTTAAGTTATGTATCTGAACTATTTATTTTACGTATATTTTCATTTTTCTTCTTCTTGGTTGCTGTATGATCTATCTCTCTATGTTTCTATAACTTCTCATTTCTTGAAGGATCTTTGACTCTATAAAGTATTTTCGACTAGTTTTTAGTTTGTTGATTTTTGTTGTCTCTGTAAAGTATTTTCTACTAGTTATAATAGCTTTTCGAAATCTTGTTGTATTTTACTTATTTCTATTATATCTAGATATTAAATAACTAATTAGGTATAAGGTCTAGCTTAGCTTATGCACTTTTGCAGTTTCGTTCAATTCTAATTCCTCATTTTCGCAACAGTAAGTTGTTAAGTTCTAATCCCTGATTTTCGTTTAACTTTCACTAAGTTCTAGTTCCTCATTTTAGCTTATTCACTTTTAAAGTTTCATCATGTTATAATACCTGATTTTCACCTTAGTTTCGTTAAGTTCTAAGGACTCGCTTCTGCAGTTTCATTAAGTTCTTATTCCTGATATTTAAGTTCGAATCCTTCATTTTGGCTTATTGACTTTGCAATTTCGTTAAGTTTTAATCCTTGATTTTTGCTTAACATTCGTTAAGTTATAGTCCCTTACTTTTGCAGTTTCGTTAAGTTCCAACTCCCTCATTTACGCTTATTCACTATCGATTTTCGCTTAAGTTTCATTAAGTTATAATCCCTCTTGCATGCTTATTTACACATAAAGTTTGGTTAAGTTTCAATCTCTTATTTTCGCTTATTCATATTTGCAGTTTCGTTAAGTTATAGTTCCTGATTTTCGCTTAAGTTTCGTTAAGATTCAGCTCCCTCACTTATACATATTCAATTTGAAGTTTCATTAAGTTATAATCCCTGATTTTTCCCTTCAGTTTTTTTAAGTTCTAATCCCTCACTCTTGCAGTTTCGTTAAGTTGCCAACAAAAAAAAATAAAGATAAGGGTTTGCACACTTACCGCCCGCCTTGAAGGTGGATGCATCGAAGCTGGGCGCTCTCACCGGCTGCTGCTTGTCGCGCAAGTTGAGCTGCCGCTCTGTGGGAACATAGCTAACGGGAGCCGGCAGCGATTCGCCTCGGGTCAACGGCGGTCGGACTCCGGTTGGATCGTCGAGGACGCTCCGCTTGGCGCTCGTGGGACCGACGCCGACGCCAACGCCGCTGCTGCTGCCGGCGGTGAGCTCGGCGACGCTGACGCCAACGCCGACGCCAAGATGAGCAGCGGGACCGTGTTGTGATTGTTGTTGCTGCTGGGGATCGACATCGACATCATCGCTGGGCGGACGCTTCAAGTTCACCGACAGAGCTGGCAACAAAGTGGAGCCACCTCCCCCTCCACCCCCGCTGCCCGGTGGCTGTTGTGTGACGCTTCGTTGGCCGCCCGTCGGTGGCATGTGATGGGGTGGCATGTGGGAAATGCGAACGGGACGCACATCGGGTGCTGCCTCAAGTTTAACGGGGAAATCCAATTGCTGTGGCTGCTGCTGTTGTTGTTGCTGCTGCTGTTGGGGCGGCGGTGGCGGGGGGCCGATGCGTGGCATTTGATAAGCGGCTGCCACAGCGGCAACATGTTGATGATGGGCCAACGAGAGGGGTGCAACACCCCCTCCACCCCCGCTCGCTGAGGATGGTGCACCACCGCTTGTGCTTGGTGCACCGCGATGCTGTGGCGCCGCCAATTGTTGCAAAGACGTTTGTTGCTGTTGTTGTGGCGGCTGCTGCTGCTGGAGGACGACAACTTCACCATTCTCATGGGCTCGCTTGCTGCATACGGATGGATGCAGGCGTTTCATCTGCCGTGTGGCATACAAAATGTCCTCGATGTGATCGGCGCCCTCGTAATTGACGCAACCGCGACACACTGCCTCCGAAAAGTCATTGATCATCGCCCATGGCATGCGAGGCAGATCGCATAGATAACAGTGCTGTCGTTTCGTTTGCAGCGACATTTTCAAATGTTGAACAATTTAACAGTTTAACAGTCGACTGGAATGCACTCTACACACGCTCTGTTAACAGTTGAAACAGTTTAACAGAGTTCAAGCTGCGAGGTGCGCTGCTGCGGCGACCCAAATTTACGCGCGCAAGTCGACCCACTTTTTGGCGTCGACTGCGCTTCGCTGCTCTGCTGCTGCGGATGCTTGCAGAAAATACTACTGCACACACGTACGTACGTACGTACACACAAAATACACACACACACGGCAAAAAAATGTAAAATACACACGCACTCACGCACGACGGAGTTAAGCGATATTTATCGCTGCTTGTTTAATTAGCGCCGATAACAAGTATCGATACAATTGTTTAATAATGGCGCCGTCAATTGCTGATGTTGTTGTTGTTGCTGTTGGTACCGGCAGCTGCTTGTTGTTGTTGTTGCTGTTGTTGTGGTTGCTTTTATCATTGCTCTTTGGCTGCTGCTGCTGCGGCGGCTTGTTGTACATTTTTTTTGTGTTGCCTTTTTCGCTTTGTTATTGATTTTCGCTGCTGCTGCTGCTGCTATTGCGGCACACGCACACACACATGGCCAGGCTTACAAATTTTTGTATTTGTTTTTTTTGCTTTACAAAATTATGCTTGTTTTTGCCCAACAAAAAAAAATGTAGTTGTAATTTATATTGTTTTTTTTTCTTTCGTATTATTATATTTGCGCACAAACACTAATACAATTGCAATTGCGTGCACACGTATGTACATACGCGGCGTTACGTTTTTCGTCGTACGTCTTTGTCGCGCACACACAAATACAAATGCACTCTCGCGCGCACACACGAAGAGCGGGAAAGAGCGAGAAACACGTACACGACGAGCGACGCTAAAAATGTTGTGTGGGCTACACACAAACACACAAATACACACAACAGAAACCGAAGAATGCTGTGTGCTGTGCTGTGTTGTGCTGTGTGTTTAGCGTAAGCGTAACTTGACGCGGCAACGTTCGGCTACAGAATGATGAAAATGAGCGGTGCGCAAAGCAAAAGCAGCGACACAAAACGAAAAACAAAAAAGCAGCAGCAAAAAAAAGAAGAAAAAAAATATATATAGGCAGGCACGTCAACGAACAAACGACCCAGTGGTGAATACACTACATACATACTTCACATGTATATGAATGTATGTATGTGTGTGTGTGCATAGGTCATGTAATGTATGGGGGGATGTTGATAATCAAATTACAAATGCAAACACTCACAGATAACAAATGCTGATTGCTTACAACAATAATAATCAACCACTTCGTATATAGAATATATGTATGTTGTACTATAATTAAATTGGATTTAATGTGATTAATATTATTATCACATTTAATAATATTTATCAAATAAAATTCAATTTAATTATAGTACAATATATGGTATAATTTAGTGTTTGATGTGTAAGTCAGATTGGAAATCATTGACAATCAGCAAATTACGTGTTTCTCATATGTTGAAAAAATGCGCAGTCAATTGGCAATTGGCCTCAATGCCGTTGTCATGTTGTACACACATTTTTCGGTTCATGCGCGCACGCTCTCTTCACACACACACGCACGTACAGTGCATGCTCTGCAGTGGAGAGCACACGCCAATTGGATGAACGTGCTTGTTACAGCGAATGCTCACTGTACACAAGCATACCTATGTGTATGTATGTATGTACATATGTATGTCGCTCTGTGTGTGCGCGCATGTATGACGACGCGATACACACACACACACACATACACGCACACGGGCAGAACAGTTGTGAGTGTCGTGTACGTGCGAGCACGTCATAAGCAAAAGCAAAACGCAAGGCAAGGCTGTGACGACGACGACGGCGATGGGATGTCGTGCAAAAGGGGCGCGTTTTGTGTGTTGGGGGTTGAAACGGAGCACAACAACAGCGACCATTGCTCCAGTACAAGCATTTTGTGTATGTATACCCATGTGCATACATATGCAAATCTATATGTAAGCACGTGTGCATGTGTATGTGTGTGTATGTACGACTTGCTGGCAGGCAGGCAGGCGTATACATACCGAAACGGTTCGTGTATCGATACACAAATGTAGACCTTGAATACGTAACGGCGCTGCAGCCGGCGTCACTGCTACGTCACTGCAGCGCAGCAGAAGCAGAAGCAGCGACTGCAACAGAACAAAAAATGTTTGCAGTTTTTGCATTTGCACTTTGCAGCTGCTTTAATGACGTTTTGTTTTTTGTTTTCTGTTTTTTTTTTCTTTTTTGTTTATTGTTTTTTGGGTATTACGCATTACAGTTATTTCATAAACCTACATACGTATTACGTACATATGTAAGTATGTATGTATGTGCATATATGAAATATGTGCAAGCGGGAAAATGAAACTAATTAGCGGCAAACAGCTGATTGCAAGCGCACAACCATTGAGCAAAATCAGCTGTGCTAACAGCTGTTAAAACGTCGCAGGCAGCGCTGTTAGCGCGCTGTTATTGTTATACTATGTATATGTACATAGTTTGTGTGTGTGTGTGCTATATACTTTGCATTCCAGGAAACGTTTGAACTGCGCATGTTGCCAAATGTTGTATGTACATTCATGCATTTGCCACGCCTCCTCCTATTGTGTAGGTATAACAATTGTCCTGGGCTGTTGGCCTGCCTATATACACACTATATATACATACGTACGTACATATATACTATATCGATCGATTTGGCCCGACCATGGTCTGGGACAAATTCCACGTCGTGTCGTGCTTGCCCTTTATTTTGTGTGTATTCATCGGCCAGAATTGTTGAGAGCTTCCTGGAAGCAACAATGCGGAAAAACCAGATACAGAAACTACGAACCCCGATTTTCCTCGAACTCCACTCCAAATGGGCGGCTGGGCAGGAGGGGTAGGAGAGGGGGGCGTGGGGACCTCAATCTATTACCGATTGCTGATAACGAGTCTCGACTGTACATTATTATTATTATAATTACTCACTGCGGGGTTTATCAACAGAATTTATATGTATACTATATATATGCTATATATGTATATATGTGTGTATGTACAATCGGGGACCGTAATCATTACAAGTGTATTATACAAATTGCATGCTAATGATTACTTTTTAATTTCTTAAAGTAATTTGCTCAATTTTAGTTTAATCATAATGAATTTCTATAATACAGAAAGTTGCCTTATAAGGATATAATAATGTAGTACAAAACCTATATCAGTTTTGTATTGAGCAAACTCATATTAATCACATTAATCGCTTTAGCTTTGTCACTCTGAAATAATCTTTTTCTTTTCTTTTTGTCTGTAGTATTAAAACTGTTTTGAACAAGTAAGAAAGCTGAAGTCGAGTGTGCTCAACTGTGAAATACCTCTGTTAAGTTTAAAATATACCAAAATAATACTAATAATATACCAATCTGAATAAAAGCAAAGTAGTATTGATTATATACCAAACTAGTATTACCATTATTATCAAATTGCTTAAACTTCATCATTATCGTATAAAAGCAAAAAATTTTTTGAATAGATTATTATGATATTCATTAATTTCTTTTCGAAGTCTACAAATTATTTTAAATCCCGACATCTATTATAGTTTTAAGATTGTTTTTCTATTTCGATGGAATCTCTTTTTCACTTTAGTATTGAAACTATATTAAAATATAGAAACTGTATTAACTATAAAAAAAAATTAAATACTGCTAAAATCAAAAAATTTTGTAGATGATTTTGATATTCATTAATTCCTGAAGTCTATAAATCATTTCGGTTCCTGGCATCTATTATTTTGCTATATAGTTTGAAGATTTCACTTTAGTATTGAAATATACAAAATTGTATTATTATAAAAAAAAAAATGATATTAGGATGCTAAAATTGATCACATTCTGTGAAAGTAAAGTTTTGACATTGTTTTTGTTTGTTTTTTGATGGAATCAAATGTATTTTTAAACATCGTAATAATAATCATCGTAATTATCAACTGCATACAAAAATATACGCATTGTATATATATATATGGTACATGTATATATAGTATTACTAAATCTATAATATATGTGTGTGGGTGTGTAAAGTTAGTTTAAAGTTTAAACATTGAGAGGCGCGCACATTGACGATAGTATGACAACAGCTGTTATACAGTATAACAGTCAAGCTAAGCAAGTGTCATTTCAGTTTTTTTTTCTTAATAATTTCTTTACTACGTGTAAATCAGTTGATTAGTCGAGTGGGCGTGGCGGGGGCGGTGTAAGCGTTTACAGTTAAGTATAACAGATTTTTAACATAAGTGTGCTAGTGTATAACAGGTAGCATTTGCCAGCTGTATAACACCTTTTCATTTAATTGCATCGTTTGTTTTTTTTATGCGTAGTACAGTTATAAGCTGTTATACGCATTGAAGTTAGACTTGCGTTTCTCAATACCATTTGAGCTATATATAAACACATATATATATACATATAATTATATCTATATCGAAGTAGATTGCGCAACATTTTTGTTTTTTTTTTGTTATACATTATTAGGAGGGCGTGTTATACTGTTATACATTGGTTTTTTTTGTTTTGTTCTTCGTATAATAAATTAGATTTAAGCACTAACATGGAATATAGAATGTATATAAAAAAATAATTGTTATATTTTGTTGCTGTTCGTCGTCGTCGTCTCGTTTTTCTTCCTCTTTTTCTTCTTTCCCCCACCTAACACAGACAGCTCGCATGCTGTCTTTTTCGCTCGCATTGGTGGGCATGGCACAAGGTTTAACTATATTCTTCTTTTCCTTTCTCCTGTTTCGTATTCGCATTTATTTTGTTTCTTTTTTGTCAGTTTCTTAAGTGTTAGTTGAGCTGTGGCTTTTGTTCGGCAAACTGTTATACCCTGTAAACTTACGATGCTATCGAATCTATCGTTCTTTATACAATCTTTTCTTTTTTTTTTTGTAAATATTGCAACTTCATATTACAGGCACTTAACCTCCGTGTATCTCGACTACAAGTAATATTAATTAAGAGTGTGTTTGTGTGTATAAAAAAAGTGTGTGTGCTGTATAACAGTGGATAAAATTGAGCATTACTGTTATATGGACGCTGCGCTGTGGCCAACTTTTCTTCTCTTTGTTATTAAAGCTTCGATTTCGGTTTTGTTTTGTGTAATTTATATTATTATTATATTTTTTTTAGTTTAGGGCAAGTTTCGTAACAACTTTTGTTGCGCTGGCCACAGCGTCGCTTCCCTCTCTGTCTCCTCTCTCTCTATCTCTTTCTTTTCTACTTCTACTTTCGAACAGTTATTGTCTACAACTGTCGTCGCTTTTCGCTTCGTTTTCTGTTCGTTGAGTTTTATTTTTCTTTTTTCGTTTGGCTTTTTTTTTTGTTGTTCGCGGAATGTATTGGAATGCGGTTGGTGTGTGTGTATGTGTGTGAGTGTGTGTGTATAACAGTGGTGGAATATGAGTTTCTACTCGGGTTTTTTTTGCTGCCGTTTCAAACGTTTCTCTCTCTATCTCGCGTATAACAGTTAACAACGCGTATTAAAATGCGTTCGCACTGGCGGCGGCGGTGGCGCTCTTCTTCTTCTCTCTCCACCTCCCGTACTCCCCGACGTCGTCGTCGTCATCGCTGCTGATGCTCCTCCGGCCCTTCCATTGAGCGCTGCTGCCGCAGCCGCTGCCTGCTGCTTCTGGTCGCTGAGACGCGCGCCCAGTCGATGCACCTTCTCCGGACTGAGGATGCTCAGTCTGCTGCTCTTGCCGCCTTGCGACGCTGCCTGTTGATGTTGCTGGTATGTAGCGGACACTGTGGAAGACCAGAAAGAGAGCGTTATAACTGTTATACAGAAGTATGTTTAAGGAGGTCCGAATATTAGAACAATTTTACTAGTGGCAGTAGAGAAACATTGTGGAAGCGCAGTGCTATAACTGTTATACAGTGGTATCTTTAAGATCGGTTAAATATGAGACTAATTGGAGTGTTATTACTTTTATATAGTGTTATTAATGTTAAGATCCGATAAATATCAAATGCATTTTTGATACACTGGAAGAAATATAACTGTTATACAGATGTTTAAGGTCGGAGAAATGTGAGACGAATTTGTTATAACTGCTATACAGTTATACACAGCATATTAGTTAGCTTGTAAAATAAATTTGGGTTACATATAATGAAAAAGAAAGCTACATAATTGCTGGTCAACTGTTATACAATTTGCTCAACAACGAATTCTGCAAGTACTTCTAACGACAAAGATTGTTATACATATTATATTGCAATTTGGTACAACTGTTATACAGTTTGAGTTGCATAAAGAACAAATTGTGCTGGTCAACTGTTATACAGTTTGCTCAACAATGAATACGGTTAGTTCTAACGACAAAAGAAACTGTTGTATACATACTACAATTTTGAATTGTTTTACAGATTGAGTTGTATCATATAAATAGGTAGTAAATTGAAGAAAGCAATAAAACAGTTTGATTAGCAACGAATTCTTTAACTTGTTAAAGCTGTACACTAAAACAACAGTATAACAGTTGCCGAGTAATTGATTTTGTTCAATGTTACACTAAGTTCCTTCTACGATATTCTTAGAAATGAAATGCTCTTCCTAATATCATGCATAAAAACTAAAAAAACTGAATTGAAATTAAGAGAATCAATCGTTCTTCACTCTCTTCAGCTAAGCTACCTTAAATATAGTTCATTAAATCTATTCTCCGATTTTACAGAGATTGAAGAAAGCAACATACATTCAGTTTGTTAAGCAATGAATTCTGCAACTTGTTTAAGCTGCTAATTTCAGAACAGTATAACAGTTGCCTATAAGTTGATTTTGTTTAATGTTATACAAAGTTTACCTTAAGATATTCTTAGAAATAAAATAATCTTGCTTATATCAAGCATAAAAACTAAATTGAAGTTGAGGGAACCATTCAATTATCACTAAGCTAGCTTAAATATAGTTCTATAAATCTATTCTTCGATTAGTTTCAAGTGATTTGAGGCTTTTACCATTGTTGTGCTGACGCTGCGCTGTGGCGGCCGTGTGCCTTTGAGCCAGATGCTTGCTGGGCGATCCAGGTCTGGTGCGTGTTGGCGAGAGGCCAACGACGTTGTGGCTGTGATTGTTGCTGCCGGAGTTGTTGCTGTTGCCCATTGGAGGCTTCAGAGGCTTCGCTTTGCCAGCCCCCGATTGCAGTCGACTGTTGGCTGTGGATCGCTGGACGCCGCTGCTGCTGCAGTTGGACAAAGGCAGCGTTAGCTTGTGCTTTTTGGGCAGGTACTCGGAGCAGGTGGAAGGAGCAGCAGCTGGAGTTGGAGCAACTGACGCTGGGGCATGCAACTCGGCGGTGCAAGTGACAAGCGTTGCTTTGCTGCGTTTCGGAGCCGTCGTCGACGTCGTTGTTGCTGTCGTTGTTGATTGCTTTGCAGTTGCCGCCAGATGTTCGAGGGATTCGGACTGAGGCAGCTGTGGCAAAGCAGCCGGCAACTGGCGACGTCCAAAGATGGGCGTCTGATTGATGCGACGCAACGGAGGCGGCGTTGAAGTGTTGTTGTTGTTGCCGTTGCCATTTAGGGACGCTTCGTGCTCGAGACGTTGAAACATTTTGAGGGCCACCGGCGGCGTTTTGAAAAAGTTGCGCATCGAGTGCTGCGCTTGACTGAAATTCCGGCGATTCGCCTCCTCGAGATGCTCGAATTTGCTGCGACACTGATGCAACCTCGTGCGCATATCCTCAAAGGCCAAACGATGCTCGAGGGGAGGCGGCGGCGGTGGCGGCGTTGGAGGAGGAGGAGGCGTCTCCATCGCCGTCGTCGTGGCATTCACTTCGTGATAGTTTAAGCTCGTATCACAACTCGAGTCCACATCCGAATAGTTGTTCAAATCACGCACATCGTTCAGCTGCAGCTCGCCACCGGGTCGCAAATCAACCAGATAACCCTTCTCCCCAAAGGGTCGACATTTCTTTAGCGCCTGCTTCAGCGCACGCTCCGTGGACGTTGTCTCCGGGGTCAGGCCTCGCAGTTGCTGCTGGGCGCCCAGAAATCGCTGACGACGACGCGCTCTCATGCTGTCTCTCAGTCGCTCGCCGCTCGGCGAGAAATCCTTGCCCAAGTGCGGCGACTTTGGAATGTCCTGGGCACGCATCACAACCTGTTGCTCCGCTGGTTGCTGCTCCACGTTCTCCTTTTCTTCAGCTGCCTCTGTTGTCGTTGTCGCCTCTGCGGTCAGATTGTCAAGACTCCTTTGGGAGGTGGGCGACAATGCGTCCTCCGAACTGATGTAACTATCCTGAAAGTTCTCAATCTCGTGCAGAAGTCGCGCCGGCGGCGTTTGCTGTGCATCCAACAGACTGCGCAGCTGCTCCAGCCATATGTAGAGCGTCTCGAAGCAGGGTCGCATATCCGGATTCAGATCGCAGCACACGAACGCCACCTTGACGAACGCCTCGGGGCAATGGGCGCAGAACTTCTCCCGAAACTCCTGCTGATTGAGACTGAAGTCCGAGTTGCGCGGCATGTAATCCGGATCCGCTTCGACGCGGCCAATGATCTAAAAGGGGGAAAGCAAATTAATTAGTGCGAGATTCATAAGACATTTAAAGGAAGAAGTATTTGCTGGCAGGGAAACGTTCGCGAAAGAGGAAGTAAAAGAACAAGTAAAGAATTACACAGTAAAACGCTTGCGAAAGAGAGAGCAAAAGAAAAAGATAAGAATTAGACAGTGAAACAATTACGAAAGAAGGAACAAAAGAAATTATGAATATCGAAGAAGAGCTAAGTAAAGATTTAGACAATGAAACAATTGAGAAAAAGGCAGTAAAAGAGATTGCAAATACTGAAGTAGTAAGTGAAGAACTAGACAGTGGAACAGAACTAGACAGTGGCGAAAGGGAGCAAAAGAGAGTAAAGAAATCTTCAGTGAAACTTTTGCAAATGTGGCACTAACAAAAAGAGGAAGCAAAAGAAATTCTCGAAGAAGCAAGAAAAGAATTAGACAATGAAACGTTTTCGAAAGAAGGCGCAAAAGAGATTACGAAGAAAAAGACAGTGAAACGTTTGCAGACGAAGCAAAAGAGAATGTGAATATTGAAGGAGTAAGTCAAGAAATAGACAGTGAAACATTTGCGTAATGCAAAAACAAAAAGAGGGAGTAAAACAGTCAATCGGAACTTAATGCCAGTAAAACGTTTATTAAATCGAAACCTTCGTATGGTTTCGCTGCATTCATTGAATTATGAAGAAATAGGTCAGCCAGTAAAACGTTTACGAAAGTGGCAATGTGAAGTAAGGAATTCGAGAAATTGATACAATAGAATATGATGGGAAATGTTTAAGTGAAGTATAAGGAAAATAGGCCAGCAAGTGAAACGTTCACGAAACTGATAACTCACCTCGCAGAGCATGATGCCGAAGGAGAATACGTCAACCTTCTCGTCGTACTTGAGGCCCTTCATCATCTCGGGCGCCATCCAATAGGGATTCCCAACTACGGTGTATCTCTGCCTGCGCTGTCGACTCTTGCTGCGCCTCATCGTGCCGCTGGGCGACAAAGCGGCACTCGAATCGAATCCCGAACTGGCGGCTGGACTGTTACTGTTACTGGCATTGGCATTTGCCGTGGAAAGACGTGGTGCATCAACACTTCGCGCCAGACCAAAATCGGCGACGATTACCGAACGATCCTCGCGCACAAGACAATTCATCGAATTGAGATCACGATGGATGATGTTCATGGAATGCAAATAGCTCATGCCACAGGCGATGTCCCGAGCCAAGCAGACGCGCTGTGGCCAACTCAACGACTGGGCGGGATCATGAATTAATTCTTTGAGGCAACCGCCAGCGACGTATTCGGTGACCATGTGAAGTTTCTTATCCTTGTAGAGGACCCCAATAAATTTGAGCACATGCCGATGATCGAGCAACCGCAACACGGCGACCTCTTTGATGAAATTCTTCTGCGCCTCTTCGTCGGCACGATGCAACTCCTTGAGGACCATCAGCTCGCCGGTCAAGCGATGCGTCACCTTGTACACTTTGCCAAAGAAGCCTTCGCCGAGTTTCTCGCCCATCACGAGATCCGAGGCGCGAAAAATGCGCTGCGGCTTCTGGACAACGCGACAGCTTTGCGTCCGTGATAAATCATAAAGTTGCGGATGCGCCGAATGCTGTTGTGCCGTATGCTGTTCATCCAACAGCTTCGACAAGCTCGAGCAGCGTTCTTTCTCTTTGAGGAGTTGTGGTTGCTGTTGCTGATGTTGTTGATGTTGTGATTGCTGCTGCTGCTGTTGTTGCAACGTTTGTTGCCGCATCTTGCGCGCCTTTGTGCCATTCGATTCAGCTGCCTTGTAAAGTCGCTCCCGACCACGTCCACCGACCTCAACACTCGATGCAGATGTGCTGAGAGGGAGAATCAAAGTGGAGGCGGAACTCGCACGTTGAATGTCTGCCTGGCTGCAACTGCGACAAACTTGAACCGGATCGTGTTCCACAGTCAACTGGAGCATCTTCTCATTGCTCCGTATCAGTTTATCGATCTGTTCTACCGACGAATTGCTCACCGGAGTTCCGTTCACCTCGAGTATCCGATCCCCAATGTGTAAATTTGTCAGATTCACATCGATCCTGTAAGCAAAAAAGAAGTGATTAATTCAACTGTTTACTTGGGAAATGGGGAGTTGAATTATTAAAAGGATCGACTTGATGAGGATTAGTTTTTACCTATATGAAGCACAACAACGATCCGCCACCGAGGTAAGCAAGGAGAACGCGTATTTGCCCATGCGACCATAAAATTTACATATTAAACTTCGATTTCGACAAAGAGAGCGAGACAGCGCGATTGCGTTTGCGAGTGAGTGAATGGGAGAAGCAGATAAAGAAAGAGAGAGAGAGGGTGAAGACACATGAAACCAACACCAGAGTTAAGATCAATGCTTAAAACAAACTTATTAATACAATTATTTAAAAAAAAAACTTATAAGGAAAAATATAAATTCTTATTATATTTTATGTACAAAAAGTTTAATAAGAATTATTCGTTGTTATTTTTATTCAAGAAAATTGCGAAAGAATATGATATCATATATTTGAATTTCGCAATTTTGATAAAGTAAATATAAATTACTTATAATTACTTTAATTATAATTAACTTTACATACATATAATATACAAATTAGTTAGTTTATAAATACTGTCAATTGGTTCAACTTCAGCAGATAAATACTGAATTTGTGAGGTGTTTGTATTTAGTGATAGTTGTATATACCTATTAGTTAGTATATAGTATATATAGTTAGTATATAATTACTAAAATAGTAAAGCAAATTAGTCAATCGTTTAAACTTCAGCCTGAGAATACTGAATTTGTATAGGTGTTAGTATTTAGTGATAGTCATATTGTTAGTATATATTGTATATAGCTAGTACATATCAGTTAGTATATATATACTGAATCAGAAGCAAATTAGTCAATCGTTTAAGCTTTAGCTTTGGAATACAGAATTTGTATAGGTGTTGGTATTTAGTGGAAAGTATAAGTAAATGAAAATGCTGATAAATACGATTCACTGTTGAACTTAAGATATCAATTATATACCTCTTAGTTAGTATATGTATATAGTTGAATCAGAATCAAATTAGTCAATTTGATAAACTTCATGATGCGAGCTATTTAGTATTAGTTAGTATTTAGTGAAAAGTTTTCGTACACGAAAATACTGACAAGTTTAAGGTAATTAATACCACTTAGTATTTAGTTTTAGTACACAAAAATACTGACAAGTTTGTAAATAGGATCCACAGTGGAATTTAAGATACCTCTTAGTTAGTATATAAATACTGAATCAGAATCAAATTAGTCAATTGATTAAATTGAATTTGTATGGTAATTAATACCACTTAGTATTTAGTTTTAGTACACGAAAATACTGACAAGTTTGTAAATACGATCCACAGTGGAATTTAAGATACCTCTTAGTTAGTATATAAATACTGAATCAGAATCAAATTAGCCAATTGTTTAAACTGAATTTGTATGGTAATTAATACCACTTAGTATTTAGTTTTAGTACATGAAAATACTGACAAGTTCGAAAATACGATCCACAGTCGAGGCGTAAAATACCAATTAAGTTTTAGTAGTGAATCAGTGGGACAAATTATTTGCAATTAGTCAATTAGTGGGTCGCATTCTTGGAGCGTGGAGTGAGCAAAGAGTAAGCGGGGATCTATGTGGAAGACTTACTCGGTTATCCGGACCGTGGGACAACCGTCATCGAGGGCGCCGCCATCCACACGCAGACCGGGCGTGGCATCCTTGGGAATCTCGACGAGCCGGATGGAATGCATCGGCTTGCCGGCTTTTGTGATCCGTGGCCTCGCATCGATGGGGAGACGACTCTTTTTGCCATAGCATTGGCCGCAATACAATTTGGAGCGTTCGACCAGCGCATAGGACTCGCCCTCGCCGATGAATGAGCCGCAGGCGGCGCAACAGAAGCATTCCGGATGGAATTTATGCTCGCCGGCAACCATCACGGGTCCCGTTATGACGGCCATGCACTGCTGACAGGCATCGCCGAAGCGTGCGTAATAATCGTCACGGCAATAGAGCAAATTCTCACGCTCAAAATACCAATTGTGGAGATGGGAATCGCAGACGGAGCAGCGAAAACAATCGCAATGCCATTGCTGGCCAAGTGCCATCACTATCGGTTCATCGTTGTGTTTTTTCGACGACGTCGACGGCGACGTCAGCAGCGGGCAGAGGCAGCTGGCGCAGGTTGGCAGCACGCTGCCGCTGACGACGCTACCGCCTCGCTGCTGCTGTTTCAATTCTTTTTGTTGCTGCATCTGTATGTGTGTGTGTGTGTGTTTCTGTCGCGTTCGGTTGGCTAAGAGAGCAGATCGAAAAGAGAGCGAGAGAGAACGCTTAGTCGTTGTTGTTGTTGCTGCATCTGAGAGAGTTGCTGACGATCTGGCAAGCCTTTGTTTGGTGAACCGGTTTTCAAATCGAAATGGAACTACTACAAAATCAAAAAACAAATACAACAAAACGCAAGTCAAACTACTTTATTGCCAATGTCTAATTGTAGCATGATGTCAGAGCCGGCATTACATGCACTTTAAATATATACAAATATGTATATATATTTTTTTTGGTAATTTGCATTCTTCGATCATTTTGTGAACTAGTTCGGCTTGTTGAACTGCACTGCTCAGCACTGCGGGAATTTGTGAAGATGATGGTGTTGGAGCGAAAGAGAGGATGGTTGGATGGATGGATGCATGGAGGGGGTAGTGGAGACTATTGTTATTGGCAGCATTGACCCTGAGAAATGGAGTGACGACAACTTGACTTAACTCCTGCTGCATAAAAACAAATGAATCGCCAATGCTGTCGTTGTTGTTGTTGCTATTACTACTGTTAATAATGTTTAATATTAACCAGCTGACGCAGCGCCGTTCATTTTCCTTACGTCGTACATACTATGTGCACATTGTCACCTTAACACTAGTTACAGCAATAACAAAAAAATGTACACACACACAAACACACACGCGCGCGTGAAATGACGAATGCACACACAGACAGACAAACAAACAGACACAAGCACATAATACAAAAAAAAAAAGTTGCTGTTGATTAAAATTCGTGTGTGGGGGAACGGGAACAACAACGAAACGGCAAAACGGCAACGACATCAGCATTAACAAATAGCAAGCTTGTGCTATTATTATTATTATTGTTGTTGTTATTAGTGTTGTTGTTGCATTCTTACTAATAGTTGTTGCTGTCCAAAACCGTACTCACACACACACACACACGCAGGTACACGAACGCGCTCAAACTCAAACTTACACACACACACACTTACATAATTTATCTCGTATTTTGATGCTGTTTTCGTTGTTGTTGTTGTTGCTGTTGCTGGTGTTGATGATGTTTTACGCACATTGCGAATTTTCGTCGCGTTTACGTTTTCGTTTTCGTCCTCAAACCATTTTACCACAGCCGGTCGCACGTTTGCTGGTCACTTCAATTACACTACTGCACACACAAGTCGAACACAAAAAAAAAACAAATGCATTTGTTTAAAAAAAAAAACCAAAATGAGACTAGCGTTGTAGCGAACAGTGTGACCGTTGCGCCTAAAACGTTAAAATGCTCCAAGCGCCACACAGCTCCAAATATCGTCATATCGATAAAACACCAAGTGCAAAGACAAGACCAAAGTAATCGCTGCAAAGAGAGCGGGCGAATTTTGAATTACAAAAGAAACGCAAACAAATTGTGTACATAAATCAACACAAGTATTCTCATTTATTAAACATCAACTAATTCGCTTCCATTTACCTAATTTGCATTACAATTTCCACTTAGCAATCAAAAAAATAAAATAAAAATAGTTTGTAAAAATAAATAAAAAATTATGTACAGGGAATTCATATGTATTTTCGTCACATTGCTCTAAACTCTTTTGTTTTTTTTTTAACCTTGCGGCAGCGTAGTTGTTGTTGTTGTTGTCGTCGTCGTTGCTGGCGGCGTTGTTGTTGTTTTTGTCGACGGTGTTGCAGTTGCAGTCACCGTCGTGGCAGTTGACAACACCTCTTCGGCCGCCTGCACTTGATCCTGGATCTCGCGTCGCTCCTGCTGACGGACCAGCTCAAAATACAGGCCACGCTTGGCCATAAGCTCGTCATGCTTGCCGGTCTAAGAGGGAAATAAATCAGGAATTAGAGGAGGTAAACAAATGAAATAGAAATTTGATAGCTATAGGATTTCATTGTCTAGGAGATCGTGGCGGATAAATTTGAATCCTTACCTCGACGACGCGTCCTTGGTCGAGGACGACAATCAGATCGGCATTCCGGATGGTGGACAGTCGATGGGCAATCACCAATGTGGTGCGATTTTGCACGGCAGTGTCGAGAGCCTTTTGCACCTCCGCCTCGCTGGTGGCGTCCAGCGCACTCGTCGCCTCATCGAGGATCAGCACACGCGGATTCTTCACCAACGCCCGAGCGATGGCAATGCGCTGTCGCTGCCCCCCGCTCAGCTGTGTGCCCCGCTCACCCACATTGGTGTCATAGCCATCGGGCAGGGCGCTGACAAAGTCATGCGATTGCGCCAGCTTCGAGGCGGCGTAAACATCGTCGGGACTCGCCGTCGGTTTGCCATAGCGCACATTCTCCAGTATGCTGGTGCCAAACAGCACCGGTTGCTGTTCGATGAAACCGAGCACGTTGGCGCGCAGCCAATACGGCGAAATGTCGGCGAGCTTGTAGCCATCGATCTTGATGTTGCCCGCGGTGGGTTCGTAGAAGCGTTCCAGCAGCGCAGCTATCGTTGATTTCCCTGAACCGCTGGCCCCGACCAAAGCCACCGTTTGTCCCGGTCGCAGCGTCAAGCTGAAGTCCTTCAGCACGAGCTAAAAGGAATAGGTGAGAAGGTATCAGTATAACCATTAATATTCAAGAGGGTAGAAGGGTATTATAACTTAGTGCATCTAATTGCTTTGCCTGACAATATGGTATATTTTTCATATCCGCTATCAATAGGATAGAAAATACGCTAGCCATTGGTATATTTTTTTTATTATTTGTGTGGTATATTTTAAAACTATTACAGCAAAAGCAAAACAGTGACATTATTCTAATTGGTATATTTTGGCCATTTTAGTATTTTTGTGGTATATTAATTCAGTATATTTTACAATTATTGCCGCACTGGTTTGTCTTTATGAAATTTTTTTTTTTTAATACTGTATTTTTCCATAAAATATACCAGATTGATATACCGAATAAAAACTAAAATATACCAAAGGCTTTGAAAGTGATTAGAGACATGAGAATTCGTATTTAAATTTAACCAGAATACTTTTTTAAAACAAAAACCTATGTGAGAATTCCCTAATTCTCTTTTTTAAGGGGATTTACTTTATATGAAAGGTTTACAAACTTATCCCTGTCGCTTAAAACTATTCAATACATAAAAAGAGAATTCAAATTTAAAGCAACATAACATAAAAAGAGAATTCGAATTAACATTTTAGAGGAATACTTCTTTAAAACAAAAATCTACGTAAGAATTCCTTTTCCTTCCATTTTTAGGGGGGTTTACTTTATATAAAAAGTTTACAAACTTATCCCTGTCGTTGTTGCTTTAAGTGGGCTTATATGGAGCCGCAACTCAACTGATTAGATAAACGCAATAGCCATCAAACTACTCAGACTTGTCGATAGTGAGGGACACAGAGAATTGTTATTCAGAGTGGAATAAGGATAACTCACCTGCTCTGGTCGCATCGGGTAGGCAAACGAGACGTTCTCGAAGCGTATTTCGCCATGGAGTCGCTCCGGAGGTATGACATAGCCACGGAGCAGCTCCACCTTCGGTTGCATGGCGAGGAACTCAAAGACGCGACTCCCGGCGCTCATGCCACGAATCATGGTGCCCAACAACACCGATCCCTGGGCCAAAGAGCGTTGAACGCCCTGCGAGGCGACGAGGAATGCCATGAGGGCGCCCGGCGTAAGGCTCTCGGTGGACATGAGGTGGCCGCCCATGAAGAGCGTGGAGAGCACCAGTGTGTTGAGGAAAAAGTTGGTCAGACCCTGAAAGATGGCAATGCCATGGCCCAGCTCCTGGGCCAATCGTGCCGCCTCGTTCGTCTCCTGCTCGAACAGCTGCAGCTCCCGATATTCGCAGGCGCTGCTGCGCACGGTGCGAATGTTGGACAGCGCCTCCTCGCAAACTCCCGTTGCGCGTTCCGCCTGGAAGTTAAGAAGTTTAGCGGACAGTTTGGAATCCATATCGAAGGATCGACTCACCTGCGCTTGGGAGTTTTTGCTTAGGGTTCGCAGCTTTTTGCCGAGGTACGTCATGAACATGACGACGCAAGGAACGCCGGCCAACGCAATCGCCGCCATGTGGGGCGAGATCATGAAGAGCGAGATGCTGCCACCGATCAGTTGTGCTGCGCTGCGTAATCCGTGCGCCACGAATTGCTTGAATGAGGTCTTGAAGTCCTGCACATCGGCTGTGAGGCGATTCACGAGTTCACCGGTGCGATTCTCGTCGAAGAACGAAATGTCCTGGAGCACGATCTGCTTGAAGAGATCCTGTCGCATCTTCGCCGCCATCTGTTCGCCAATGCGACTCAGCAGATAGATGTACACAAAGGTGAAGCCCGATTGCAGCATGTACAAACTGAGCAGATTGCTCGCCGGCTTGCTCACATCCTTCACAAACGAGTTGTGAATGGGGTCCATCACATAGGTGTTGGCATACCGGGCCAGCGTGTTGACCAGATCCCCCAGCAGATTGGGTATGCGTATGTTGATGAACGCCACGATCAGCGCCGCCTGCAAGTGGGAAAACGCAAATTAGAAAAGCTACAAGCCACAAAGATTTGATGTGGACAACTATCGATAGCATTATCGGTACTATCGCTGAGCCGCAATCGATAGTTACTCGATGACAGAGTATCAAAGTGCGGTAAGTAGCTTCTTTCTATGGCAAACATTTGATGTGGAGAAATATCGATAACATTATCAGTACTATCGTTGAGCCACAATCGATAGTTACTCGATGGTGGTGGAGAACTGAGGTGGACAACTATCGATTGCGACTCAACGAAGTACTAATAGTGCAATCGATAGTACATACTATCGACTTGCGAATATCAAATTGGAGTAAGTAGCTTGCTTCTTATACAATCTATGGCTAACATTTAATTCTTGCCACTAACCGAGAATACCCTGAAAGTTATATTTTAGCTTTCCCAATAAATAAGGTTACTCCACTTCAGTCCAAAAAGTATCGAGTATCAAAGTGAACTAACTGCCTAAACTAACTCATGCCTTTCGCATGCATTTCCTCTTTTGACACTAACACAGTCAACCCAATTCTACCTTGAAATGTACCGGGTAGATTAGCTATTCCCTCCTTTTTTAGATTATTGAAAACTAAGAAAAGACCACAGGTTGGAAGGTATCAAATTAGGCTAACTATTCCTTGAACTACTTGAATATAGTTCTCCTTTTCCACTAACCAATAATACTCTCATTTACCTCAAAGAGTACCGGGTATCTAGTAGACTAATTACTTCGATCTTCGACCCTATTGGATCCAAGGAGGATCAACTACTCCTGGGCATCAAATTAGATTAAGTACTCCTTGAATACAATATTGTTTTGTATATCCTATTGTATTCTACCTTCTGCTTTTCCCTTCCGCTGCCTACTCGCAAGTCCTCAGTCCACTCTAAAAGAATATCCAGTATTTAGTACACTAATTACTCCGATCTTCGACCCAATCGCATTTTACCTTAAGATCTACTTCTTTTCAAAGAGAACCCATACTCTTTCTTTATTGTACTTTCTGCTGCACTTCTCTTTTCTCACTAGACTGGTATACCCCACTCGCATCTTCTCAAACCTCCCGGGTATCCACTCGCAAAGAGTGCTGGGTATCTAACACACAAACTTCGCCTAACTTCGATCCTATTGTATTCTACCTTAAGATCTATCTCTTATCAAAGAGGACCTCACTCTCTTCCTTTTTTCTGCTGCCTACTAAACTTCTCCTTTCCGACAAGCCTGGTATACCCCACTCGCATCTCCTCAAACCTCCCGGGTATCCACTCACACAGATGGCACCAATCAGCTCCCAGGTGTGTGGCTCCAAATAGGACCAGAAGCGTCGCCAGTCGAAGTGCTGTTCCTCCTGCTGCAGCGTATGCTGAATGACGCCCGCGAGGCGATTTCCCCCCGCGCCCGTTGCTGCCTCGCAGTGTGCTGTCGCCCACCAGCTGCGCACGGCCACGCCCCCGGCGAGAGTGGCGCCTCCTAGGAGCAGGGCGCGCGTCGTTTGCAATGCGCGCGCTGCACTCGACGGCGGCGTCGCAGTCGACGGCGCTGCCTTGGGTCGCAGCAGCGTGTGTTGATGCTGTCGCAAGAGGCGATTGGCGTTCTGCAGGCGGCGGCTAAAAACAAAGAAAAATAAAAACAATTCAATGAAAACCTTAAGTGAAAACCGTTTGATGACATAATCGTTTACTACAATTTAAAAGTTTAGAAGTGCGATGGACGGAGGGAGGGAGGGCGAGGGGAAAACCTTTATCGCTTTGGTCGGCGACGCCGACGCGACGCTCTTCGAGGCCATGTGTAGATTTGGGAGAGATTGCTAATGGTAAGAAGGTGGATGGAGGGGGGCTGCTAGTTACCTGAGCAAGTCGCTGCGACTGCAGTTGGCGAGTAGTAGGCGCAGCATCTTCTGGCTTCCGTTATGTGTGTGTCGCTGTGTCGCACACACTTGACTTACAACAAAAAAATATTAACAAAAAAAAGATACGCGAGCGCTAAAGCATTAAACTAAGTTGTTGGGTTAACCTTAACAATAATAATAACACACACTAACTTACACACTAACGCACACACACGCGCGCTCTCGCGCTCACACACACACACACGCACGCACACACAACACACGTACGTTCACACACGTTCAGCCGCCTGGCGATGCGCACGTGCCGATAGTTTCACTGCCAAACAAATATACCAACTAATAGTGTGCAGTGTGGCCAGCACACAGGTGTTATGTGTTGTTGTTTGTGTTTGTAGGCAAGTGTATTTTTTTTTTTTAATTTTAATATTGTTTTGTGCTGACATTTTCGAATAGTAATAAATTTGTACTAAAATTAGCTTTTACACTAAATGTTTACAACTTGTATGAATTCTTCTCATCGTTCTTAGTTGTTATCGATAAATTGTTCGTTATCAACGGTTCAGCACTCAAAATGAATATGCAATTAAATGTTTACGCACAATTTCGTATTTATTGAAATAAAAAATAGCAAATTCAACTTTAATCAGTGTCCATGCCCGAGCTGTCATCATCGTCATCGTCATCATCATCATCGGAGCACTCTTCATCGGAGCTGCTGCTTTCGCTGTCATCGATCCAATCGTGCGCCTTCTGCTTGCTGCTGATGATCACCTTCCATTGCTCCAATTTGTGCAGATCCAGCGAGTAGAAATCATTGAGCGTATGCTGCTTCTCATCCTCCTCGTACAGACCGCCAAACAAATACAAATTGCCCTTGCATACACAGAGTCCAGGATTCATACGAGATGCTGGAGCATCGGTGCGTCTCGCATTGGGAAACAGACTCGGTATGCTTGAGACATAGGGCGTCGATGCTTGACTGGCTCCAGGTCCACCAACTGTCACCGTAAATATGCCATCTGTTGTGGTCGTAACGCTCTTTGCCGGCTCCGCCGCATTGTCATTGTCCATTTCCACATCATTCGACTGCTTCTTGGAACTTGGTTTTGCCTTCGGAGTGACGTCGAGTAGTCGCCAGGACTGTGAGCTTAAATCAAAGGCCAGCAGCTCCTCGCCAAACTGGCCCAGAACATTCTCATCGTCCTCGTTGACATCCATGACACCGCCAAAGCAATAAGCTTTGCCATTGGGCGCCACAGTGCATCCGACGCTATTTCTGGGCTTGGGTCGATATCCGCCAGCCTTCACCGTGTTCCACTTGTACTTATCTCCGCCAGATTCTGCAAGAGCAACATAAATTAAAGTTACTAACTAAACAAGCATAAAACTATCTGTCTTACTGTCCAGCTCCAGGGAGAACATATCGGTGTGTGTAATGCCACGATCCAGATCCTTTTTCATCGATGTGCGCGCATAGCCGCCCCACACATAAATTTTGCCATCGGAGGATGCTGCCATGCAGCAGCCGGAACGCACAGCGGGAGCCACAGCGCCAACAATTTGTATTGGGAGCCATTGATACGTCTCCAGGGAGAAGCAATGCACATCGTTGTAGTAGTGATACGATTGATTGTTGTCATGAAAGCCACCAAAGATGAACAGACGCTTCTTGGCAGCCACCATACGATGTCCACTTCGGGCACTTGGTCCATTTGGTGCTGCGATTTTGGTCCATTGACGCGACTTCAGGCTGAGTGTCCACAGATCCTTGTAGTGATAGAACTGCAGCTGTGAGGGACTCGCATGCTCACCGCCAAACAACTGCAAAAATAAACATTGATGTTTTATTTATCGATATTATCGATAATTTGAAGTCCTGGGCACTAAACAAACTATCGAAAGGCTGCCGATCTATCGCACGATATTCTAATTGGACAATCCAAGCTACGCTTTAACGTTTAATATTTATTATTATTCAACCTACTACTTATAACAGATGAAGAAGCATCGCTGAATTAAAATGTGTGAAGCTGTTTAAAGTGAAGCGCATTTTTTATACGCGTTTTGAAACTATGCAAAATACCAAAATACCTTATGAAGTGTAACCATGTGGCATAGAAATTTCTGTAATTTGGTATATTTTGAAAATTTTCGCAATGGTCGCGACACAGGTGTTAAAACAGCTTTTATAATTTTTGTTAAAATAAAAAGTAGGAATTCGTATAAACATTAATTCAT
The DNA here is from genome assembly GCA_019972355.1 of Drosophila kohkoa. Taxonomy (NCBI): domain Eukaryota; kingdom Metazoa; phylum Arthropoda; class Insecta; order Diptera; family Drosophilidae; genus Drosophila; species Drosophila kohkoa. The sequence continues at coordinate 285,549 of BJEL01000025.1, forward strand.
TAGTGGAAATCGGTGCAAAAAGCATCAATGCTTTGATTAAAGTTGCTTAGCACTGTCACTACCTAGAAACTATATAAATCTCAAATTGCTCTTTAGAGCAATTATCTTTCTTACCCACAATTGACCGCCATCGGTGGCAACAGCAACCATTTGATGGCCACTGCGTGGCGTAGGTCCTGATGGTGATTTCAGCTGTTTCCACTCATTACGTGCTATATTATAGATGTAGAGATCGTTGAACACGCTGACCTTAGCGCCATTGTAAAGCTCGCCACCAAACATAATCAGTTCTTCTTTTTCGGGATGCGCCACAAGTGAGAAATTGGCACGTGGCGTTGGGGGAGCACATATTTCCTCGGTTATAGCCTTAATGCGTCCCTCCTCAGCCTCCAGAGTCTTCACAATATCCGCTATATCAGACTGTAATTTGTCAAAAACCATATTGTTTACATTTCCATGCATTACAATTTCATTGTCTTACTTCACCAAGTTTTTCCAGCATTTTCTTTTGTTTGGCCGCCAGTTTTTTGTCGGTTTTCATTGCTGTCTTCTCGGCGCCTTTGCCTTTTTTCTTATTTTTATCCTTTTTGCCCATTTTCAATTAGGTAAATACAAAGTAAGTTGAGTTTATTTACAATTGTTTTCAAAGGCCGAAAGCACGTTTTAGTGTGACCATTAACTTTTTGGTATACCGATAACAGTTGAGAGCGCTGTTAATTTTAACAGCTGTTGACAGTGCTGTTAATTTAGCAGCTGTTGGTTGGCAGGCTGTCGTTTTGGGCATTTTTTAGTTCGTTTGGAGACATAATTTGCGGTCACGCTCTTGCAAAAAGTCGAGTTGGCATTTATTTTGCACTCGAAAAATTCCATTTAATTAAAGTAATAAATCCCAATTGTATTCAAATTATTGAACAAGTAAATGGTTTACGAACGTCTTTGCAAGTACGCGTAATTGAACAACAGTTTGTGTGTAAGTCCTCCTCCCTATAATAAATTAATAATTAGGCCAAATCAAATTGAAATAAAAAAGAAAAATGAAAGGCACAAACAGGAGGAACAGTGACACCTTGTGTTTTGTGTTGATGTGCGTGAGCGAGAGAGAGAGCGAAAAACACGATACGACACGGAGTATGTGAAAATGTAAATGTATGCGTAAAGCTGCGGCTGCTGTTGATGTGTTTTCTTCATTACACATTTGATCGGCTAATCAGCTGCTTGCCTACTAATTATGCGAAAATAGTTGTCTGCAAGTGCCCCTCCTCCCTCCCTACCCGGGCACTTGCAGCAATTACATTTCAGCGGTTACAACCCTATGTGTTCGTGTGCGTGCTAGCGTATGTGTAGGTGTGTGCGTGTGTGTGTACTATTTGTATTTGCTCTCTGGCAACCCGCACACAGTGTTGCTCTCTCGCTCTTTCTCTCGCCAGCTCGTTGCTCCAATTCGGCTGTTTTCACTTTTGACTTTACGTCCAAATGTCGAAAAAATATTCAGCATATAAACAAGTATTTTAGTTTGTGCATTAATCCAAGCCAAAGGCAAACAAAAATAAGCAAACGCTGCAAGTGAAACACAAAAACAAGAAAAAAAAACGCCGCAACGTAGCTATTAAAATAAAAAACCTGCTGTGTCAAACATCGCAATAACAACAACAACATTCAGAGCGAAACGGTGGTAGAAAAAAGCGACGAATGAGTGGGAAGTGAAGAGCAAGAGGGGGGAAACACACAGCAAACGTCCACGTAAACTTTTAGCTCAGCGTGATTATTGTCGTTATACTTGTTGTTGTTTTTGTTGGATTATACAAAAAGCGAACACAACAAATAAAAAAAGAAAAGAGAATCGGCAAGTATAATACAGCGATAATTGTGTATTTTTTTTTTGGTTTATTTTTTCATTCGTTTGTTGTCAAAAAAAAATACTCGGAAACTAACTTTGTAAAACTGACCCCAAGAAACATGTTTTGGCTGGATGTAACATCATCAAAATCCAACAATTGCCAACAATGTAATTTAGACAGTGTGCAGGTAGCGGCAACAACAACAGCAACAACAAGCGTTAACAGTTATTTATTTTGCACAGCAGCTGGCTGCAAACTGTCCGGCAACGCTGCATGTCATGCATGAATCGATAAGCAGCTTGCCGATAAATTTGCGATAATTCATAATTAATTTGATTTTCTTTTTATGTTACTTTGCAGTTTGCCCACTGTGACAACATGTTGCACAATAATGCCAACTGGCTGCCACCGCAGCAGCAACAGCCGCAGCAGCAGCCAACACCGCAGCAACTACAACAACAGCAATTACAGCAGCAGCAGGCAACTTTACATCACTCTTTACCCGCTAATCAACAGCAATTGCCGCCGCCGTTGCAACAACAACAACAGCAGCAGCCACAACAGCAGCAACTTTATGCGAGTCAAATGTTTCAGCAACCTCAGCAGCCACCGCCACAGACAACGCAGCGATATTGGCCGCCAGAGGATTACCAGCAGGTCGACTACAATGACTATTACATACAGCAGCAACAACAGCAGCAGCAGCAACCACAACAGCAGCCACTGCAACAACCTTTGCTGTATGCATCACCTGAGCAGCAATATTATCAACCTGTGCAGCAAGTGGAGCAGCAGCCACCGCCACAGCAATTGCCGCCGGATGTGTTTGATAACAACAACAGCAGCAACGTGAAGAACGATGGCTGGGATGATTGGGGCGATTGGAATGACAACGCCAACAACAACAGCAGCAACATAAGCAACAATATCAGCAGCAGCAACGTCAACACTACCAACAACAACAACATCAACAACAACAGCGCTGTGGAGGATGCATTTAGTGTGCAGGCTGCGCCAAGCAGTTGGCATGCTTTTGGCCAAAATCAGCAAACGACCAACACCAACAACAACAACAGTGCCAACACTGAAGCACTAGAGTTGCCGCCGTTGCTGTCGCCAGCCACAGAAGCAGAGCCAGAGCTGTTAAATGCCATTGTGCCGCCGCGCGCCTTTCAAAATCAACCGCCAGCAGCAGTGGCAACTGCGACGCCACCAACAGTGCCAATTGCTGCAGCAACACCTGCTCCATATGCTGTACCACCAGCTGCAGCGACTGCTTTACCTCCAGCTGCATTGGACAACTCAGCAGCTGGCAATCCCTTCAAGCGTGCTGGCGGATTGAGCAAACGTGTGAACATACTCGAAGCCGCACCACCAGCAACAGTTGCAGCTGTTCCTCCACTGCCAACTCCAGCAGCAACACCAATGGCAGCGCCTGCTCCAATCGCAGCATCAGCTTCAATTCTGGCACCAGCTTCAGTTGCAGCTCCAGCTTCAATTCTAGCGCCAGCTCCAATCGCAGTTGCAGCTCCGGCTTCAGCTCCATTTGCAGCTCCAGCTTCAATCGCAGTGCCAGCTTCAATTGCAGCTCCAACGCCACTTGCAGCTCCGGTTCCAGCTCCAATCGCAGCTCCAGTCTCAGCTGCTCCACTTGCAACACCTGCTGCATTTGCTGCACCACTTGCAGCCCCAAGTCTAGCAGCTCCACTTTCAGCAGCTGCTGCCTTTGCAACCCCACTTCAAGCACCAATTCCTGCTCCAATTGCAGCACCACTTCAAGCACCAATTCCTGCTCCAATTCCAGCACCAATTCCTGCTCCAATTGCAGCTGCTCCAACTCCTCTGCCGGATCACAATCAGGAGCTGCCGCCTTATGAGAACCAGGAAGTGCTTTTGTCTGCACCCAACGATGAGCGTGCTCAGTACTTGCAAACAAGTCATTTGTCCGAGCAGCCCGAGGATCTCAACGAGGCCAATTGGGAGGCAGATGGTTTGTTGCCACCGCCGGGATTATCGCGTTTGGTGCTCGGCCAGCCGGAGCTGGTGGAGCGACAACGGTTGGTCACTGGCACCGAGCAGCCAAATGCATTGCAACTGATGCGTCAAGCGGATGGCGAAGATACCTCCGAGGGCGAGCAGCAGCCAACGACGCAGCAACAGTTGCAACAGCAGCAGCAGCAACAGTTGCCGCCAGCTCGACGTGTTGTTACCGGCGTGGAGACAACACTAAATAGCAGCAGCAGCAACAACAACAATGTTGTTCCAGAACAACGTGAAGTGGTGCTCGATGGCGAGAATCTGGAGGATCAGCCAGTGTTGCTGCCAGTTGCAGTGCAGCCAACAGCAGCCGATGCTGTTGTGGAACAGCAAACGGAGCTGCAACACGAGCAGCCAGAGATAACGTTGCAGCAACAACATCAGCAGCAGCAGCAACATCAGCAGCATCAGCAACAACAGTTGTCCACGTCGATGACGCAACAATTGGGGCGTGGCAAACCACGTCCAGGGGCCTCGCTTGATCTGGAGTCGGATGAGTCAGATGATTGGATGTTCAACGATCGCATCGAGCAATCGCTGCCGTCGCGTCGTCAACCAGATGAACGCAGCTTGCGCAACATGCGCAGCGGACGACGTCACAACAACAACAGCAGCAACAATGGAGGTGGCAACAACTATGAGGGGGAAACGGAGGATTCGGTGCGTGCGGCCAATGCAAATGTTCACAACGATGGCGGCAATAAATCGCTGCGTGATTCAAAGCGTCGCAGTCGCGATGCTGAGCAACAACAGCGTCAACAGCAACGTCACGAGCCCAGCGAACGCAGTACACGCAGCGAGCGGGAAAGGGAGCGTGAAAAGGAGAGGGAACGCAATCTGTGGCGTCGTGAGGAGAAACACGAGCGACGTCCTCGCTACAGCAACAACAGCAACAGCAACTATGACGGCGACTCGGATGCAGCCGATGTTCAAGCTCAGTCCGCAGCAGCTGCGGCCAGCGATGGAGGAGGCGGTGGCGGTGGCGGTGATCGTGGCGGACGCAACAGCAAAGCGAGTCGTCCCAGACGCAGTGCAGCCCCCGATGATGACTACGATGATTATGCAGAGCAACAACCACGAGGTGGAAGCAGCCATTATCAATCATTATCGCGTCGCGAAAAGTCGTCGCAGCATGAAAAGCTGCGCAGTCGACGCAGCCACGAAGGCGGCAGCGATGCGGGGCGTGGTCGCGAAGGCGGACGACGTCATCATCACGGACACGGAGCGTGGGATGCTCGAGATTACGAAGAATATCGTGGCAAGAGTTCACGCAACAGCGACTTGGAGAAGGAACGCATCAACGGTGGAGGAGGAGGAGGAAGCAGCAGTGGAAAGCGGGGGCAGAGGGGCAACTACAACGATCAGTATGGGAATGCGGCGTCTGCTTATGAGCACTACATGATGTACGACCAATTGTCACGCAATCCTCAAGTCTATGTCGATATGTATACCAAGATCTACGGTCAGATGATCAACTCCATGATCTCGAATGCAGCTGTCACGAAAACCTCGCCACATCAGTTGGTCGCAGCTCCAGGCGCAGCTCCTGTCTCCTCGCTGCCTCTTGGCGTCGATGCTGTGCTGGCTCAAGGCAACGCTGGCAATGAGGCCGCCTTGCTCAGGGAGCGTGAACGGTGAGTGCAAACAGAAATCCGTATCTTCGAAGCTTTACTCAATTGCATCGAGTCTTTGCAGACGGAGGAGTTACTTGGTAGTAGTGTGTTATGTCCGTCATGAAATCAACTCCAACTAGGCCATTAGAAAAGTATTTCATTTCAAAAAAGTATTCTATACAACTTAGTTGCATTATAAAATGCATTTTATTGAAAGCTTTTTGAAGTAAGAAATGGATTTTTAAATCCATCACAGCTTCTTAAGAATAATCTTGTTTTATAAAAGCATTTACATTTGTATTTTACAGAACTTTGTTGCATTATAAAATGCATTTTATTGAAAGCTTTTTGAAGTAGGAAAATGATTTTGAAATCCGTGAAATCTTAAGAATTCTTATGTTTCACAAAAGTAATAAATATGGAATTGACTTGAAATTTCCATCAAGAAATTTGCTTCGGCACTAGAAAAGGGAAGTAGTGGGGAAGGGAAAGATTCAGTGGTTGCTCATTACTCTTACTTTTAAGATAAGTGATCATCTAACAGCTATTTTTAGAAATGACAATATTCGACAACGTGCAAAAACATGCATTAAGAAAATTATTTTTAAATTAATGAAATCTTCAGAATTATCTTATTTTTCTATAGAACTTTGTTGCATTGTAAAATGCGTTTTATTAATAGCTTTTTGCACAGGAATTACATTAGGAATATTATTTTAAATTCATGATGATTTTTTTTAGGAGTTCTCTTGTTTTATGGAAGTATTAACATTTGGAATTGCATCAGGAAAATTATCTTAAAATCTATTACATTTTCTATAGAATTATCTTGGTTGATAAAAATATTTGAATTTTGAATTTTAGAAATTAAAATTGTCGGCATCATGCAAAAACTGGAAGTTTTGTTATGCAAATTATTTTAAAATCCATAAATTGTTCAGTTTTGTATATATATGTATATAATAATTGTATATAATAGTATTTAGAAAAGTGTGTTGAATTTTGTGAATTTTCAACTTTTTGCAAAGTTCTTAAATGGAAATGAAATACTTTAAAAAACAGAAATTTGAGTTGTAGTATTAGCTATACTATTTATCCTATCATAGAATAGATATATTCAGAAAATTGTGTTGAATTTGGCAAATTTTTAGATATAATAGATGTATTTAGAAAAGGGTTTTGAATATTACTCATTTTCAACTCAATTGTCTGCAAAGTCTCGAACTGAAATTGTTGGTCTTCGGCTGCGACCGAAGTTATTATTACTATTATTATTGCTCTCTCTGTTATTTGTTACTAGTTTTTTGTTTTAGTTATTTCTTTTACCGTTATTTTGTTTTTGTTATTGCTAAATCGAACACTCTGAATTTTGTTGTGGGGCATGTTGTAGTCACACTTACTCACCACACTTTAACTCACCACGTTTGCTGCTGAACGCGGTGCTGTAGAGTTGTCTCTTTCACTCCTGCGTTAACATTCGAGCTAACCGAGATCGATCGATCGATGCGATGCGATCGAATGCGCTAACTTTGACGATAACAAGTTATCCCACTGGGCTGTTAATCCCTATTTAATTACATGTTGCATTACCTTTCTTCTTTACACCATATTCTAAACCCAACTCAATCTTAATCCTTACTCCTTTCATTGTCTTAATCACCACAAACCCAACTCTAAACTTTTCTCCCACTCGCTATGACTCTATATCGCTCTCTCTCTCACACACTCACTCTCTCATTCGCTCGCTGCGCTTTTTTGTGTAATTCCCCCAATTTGATCGAGATCAAGTACAATTGTGTTTTGTGCGTGTCTTCTTCTACTACTAACAGCAATAACACTGCAAATAAATAATATTTCGTTTCTAACAAACAACAAACATTCGACACCCGAAAAAACAAAACATATGTGCCATGTGCTTACTCTTTAGGTACACACACGCATACATAACACAAGCCAATGAGTTCCATCGTCGTCGCCAAGAGCAGCTCAAGCTCTATCAACAGCAACAGCAAGGGAACAATAACTACACGGATCTCTTGAACGCAACGTTGGGCGAAGACTCGGCCAGTCTTTACGATGGCAGCGATACGCACAGCAATCGTCGCTTGTTGTTGGGCATCGCGAGTGCTCGCTCCCTCAGCAATTTGAACAGCGAGCCAGATGCTGCTGGAGGTTCAGGAGCTCCTGCTGGATACACACGATACTATGCTGGCTCGGAATGCGGCGTTGATATCAGGTGGTCACTCCCAACAAATCAAAAAAAACAAAACCAAAACCCAAACAAAAAACCACAAATTACTCTTCATACTCTTCTCCAACCTCAACTCTCAAATTTAAATACTAAAAGCTCTTCGCTTCGATATTCGAAATTCATTCCTCCAAGTAGGTTCATCTTGTTCTATACTCTATACTCTATACATATTTATCTACTCTGTCTGTTCTCCACACACACTCTCTTTGGTCATTTGTGTTCCATTGTTTTTGGCTTACACACATCACACTTTACACTCATTTGCATCCACATACAAATTGAACAAATTCCATTTCTGCCCCTTAAATTTCCCTATCGCTGCGCTTCTTCTCTTTGGCTGGCTTTTTGGCTGCAACTTTCGCTTTCGCTTCGTCACTATCGGAAAAGGGAAATGGTAGGGAAGGGAGGGATTCAGCAGTTGTTTGCTGTTAAATGAAGTGATAATTAAACCGCTATATTCAGGATTTTATTTCTAAAATTTAAATTTTGTTGGCTGCAAATTTCGCGTTTGCTTTGTCACTATCGGAAAAGGGAAGTGGTAGGGAAGGGAGAGATTCAGCGGTTGCTCATTACTCTCGCTGTTAAGAGAAGTGATAATTTAACTGTCATATTCAGGAATTCTAAAATTTTTAACTTAGTTTATTTGACTTAAAATTTAAATTTTGTTGGCTGCAACTTTCGCTTTTGCTTCAGTACTGGAAAAGGGAAGTAGTAGGGAAAGGAAAGATTCAGCGGCTGCCACTTTTCCTTCGTCACTGGAAAATGAAAGTGATAGGGAAAGGAAAGGTCAGTAGTAGTTCGCTGTTAAGTGAGGTATTAATTTAATGGATATATTCAGCACTTAAAGCTTTTAGCTCAGTTTATTTGATTTTATTTTCAAAATTTAAACTTTTTTGGCTGCAACTTTAGCTTTCACATCATCACTGGAAAAGGGAAGTGTCAGGGAAGGGAAAGATTCAGCAGTTGTTCACCACTCTTGCTGTTAAGACTTACTCTTTTAACAGAAGTGACCATTTAATAGATATTTTACAATTTATTTTACTTATATTTTCAATTAAAATTTGTATGGAAGTGTATTCAATTTATAAGCAAAACTTATTAAACAGTATTCCAATAATTTGCAATTTTAAGCTTCTAACTAATATTGACTTTTATTAAATTTATTAGGAAATCTTATTAAGCAACTAATGTGCTTAAGACTTGTTCATTGCAGTCAGTTTTTCAAGAATTTTCATTATTAAGCTTCTAATTAATATTGACTTAAAGAGTCACGAATTTGAAGAAGCAGTTTTACAATTAAAGAAATGCAAATTTTTGTTGATTATATTGATTATATATATAATTTAGTGAATTAAGCTAAAAAAATAAGCTGGGGAGATAAGCATAAAATTATTGTTATCTTCTATTTTCATTACTCTTCTGGAAGATTATAAGAAACTTTGTTTTTGGACTTGTTTTTAGCTATATCTTATCGAAAGACTGAATTTTTATGGTGTGGCTGCTTATGATTTACGAAGAGGAAAAAAATAAGGCCCCCTTTCTCCTCTCCAATTTTCAATTTGCATGCAAAATTTGGCTGTTTATTTATACTATTATTATTTTTTTTTTGATGATTTTGATTTATTGATGAATTGATATTTGGGAATGCCTGCTGTTGAGTTATGCTGAAATAGTAAAGAATAGAAAGAGATTAATTCAAATTTTGTACAACTCGCAGAGCTGCTGTTGGCGCCACCGGCGGAGAGACGACAACGACAACAACGATACAAACGACGGCTGTGGCACGTCCGCCACGACGACGCACGCCTTTGCTGTACAATCGACCGCATCTGGTGGCCTCCTATTCGATGAGTCTGCTGCTCCGAGTGCGTCCCAAGTTCGCGGGACGCGGACGCTTGCGGAACGATGTCGAGGTGTCGGCGCCGAGGATTAAGGATGCCACCAGCAGTTTGTTGCGTGCTTATCCGGGTCCGTTGCAGGGTCGCAAGCTGCACAAGGACAAGATCATTAGCTTCTGCAAGGAGCAGATACGTTTGGGACCGGCGCGTGCTTGCACCGTGTTGTATGCCACACAGAAGAAGCCGCTGGGCAGCGTGGAAAAGTATCGTGCCTCGCATGCGCTCATGTGGCATTTGCTTATACTTTTGCTGCGACAGAATGGCGTAAGTTTCTCTCGAATTTAAAACTCTTTCAATTACTAATGTATGCTGCTTCCTTTCCAGGTAATTGCGGACACCGATGTGGGTGACTTGTTGCTGGAGAATCAACGTGAATATCCTTATGCTCCCGACACGGAAACCGAAATGGATTCAAACGAAACACGCGCCGATGCCAACGAGCTGCTCAACGATTCCGATGGCGAGCCAACGGCTGCGAATTTGCCTGCAGCAACTCCAGCTGCTGTTGATGCCGAACCGGATGCCGAAGATGCTGCTGGGAATACCATCTCAGAGCAGGCGGCAACGGAACAATTTCGCAGCTATGTTCTCCGCGGCAATGTGGAGGAAGCATTGCAGTGGGCCACCGATCACAATCTGTGGACGCATGCCTTCTTCTTGGCGTTGTACGAGGATCGCTATGCGTTGACTGATGTGGCGCAAAAGTTCCTCAATCGCGCCATCAAGGCAAATGATCCTCTGCAAACACTTTATCAAATGAAGAGCTGTCACACTCCTGCCTGTGTCACTCAGTTGCGTGACGAGCATTGGGGCGACTGGCGTTCGCATCTCTCCATCCTGGTGACGAACAAGTCCCGACAGCCGGAGTACGATCGCAGTTCGGTGATCGCCCTCGGTGATACGCTCTTCCAGCGTGGCGACATCTATGCCGCACACTTTTGCTATCTCGTCGCCCAGGAGGAGTTCGGACGCTACGACAGCGCTGCCACCGAGCTGACCACGCTTACCGGCAATGTGCCAAGGTAAGCTATGGAATTCCTGGCTTACCGGCTGTGGAAATTTGCAGAGGCAACATTTTTAAAAAACTAACTATAAGAGAGCTAGACAGATACAGATTGTATATATTTTAAATTAATTTAAGCAATACGTTTATGAGGTTTATAATTTCACATTTTGATTAGCTCAGCATACGTATTTCTTTGTTTGATTACCAAGCATATCTCTATACCAAAGTAATCACTGAATTTCCTGGCTTACCGGCTATGGAAATTTGCAGAGACGATATTTAAATCTTTAAGCAACTGCTTATACATAGAGTAACTCCAAGAGAGCTAGACACATGAGATTGATAATATTTCAAATAAGTTTACACATGAAGCTTTATAGAAGAAGATTACCAAGCATATGTTCGAAATAATTTGGCGAGACATTCTAATATTCGAAATGGCCAACAAATTGACAATAATATAAATGTAATTGATAAATTCCTAAAACTAGCTTGTTTAGTCAAGGCGAAGGCCTTTGCAGCCATTGCTTTAGAAACACGTTAGTGTTCATTTTAAGTATAACTAACCACTTTAATTATTATTATTTCATAATATTATCATATTTAATGCTGATGCTAATGTAATTGAAGTGACGATGGCCTAAGCAGATGATATATTTTGCATATGATATAGAATACATTTATTGTATCTTATGATAATAATATTTATCTTTTATAAAACTTGGTTATGTATACTATATATATCATATATCTCATTTGGTATCTTATTCTAATAATATTTATTTTTTGTAAAGCTATGAATTTTGTTAGAATAGCAAAGAATAATGATAAGAGTAGGATGAGTAGTTATTAATTACCTTTGAGAGAGTATAATGAAAAATTACTTTTAAGAGTAGAATGAATAACAATTAATAATTATTTTTATATTTGTTTCAGGCTCATTTTGCTTGGCGCCTCGCACTACAAGCCCTTCAATGAGTTTGCCAGCAACGAGGCGATCATCATGACGGAGATCTACGAGTATGCGCGTTCGCTGTACGATCAGAAGTTCAGCATTGCCAACTTCCAGCACTACAAGTTCCTGCTGGCCACACGCATTCTCGACTATGGTCAGCACTTCCGATGCACCAACTACTTGGAGCAGATAGCCAAGCACATTGAGCTGAAGCCGGAGAGCTACGACAGCGATTTCATACAGAGAGTAAGTGTGATGATTGATTGATATCATTCTGTATTATTATATTTATGCTTTCTTTGTAGGTTTGCGGCTTGGCGGAACGTTTGCGTTATCATGATCCGATATTGATCAATCGCGTTTCTTTTGCCAGTCCGCCAAATGCAGCAGGACAAGCGACGCCGCAAACAACGGCGCCCGAGGAGAAGGAATGGCTGCGTCAACTGCGCTCGTTGGCCGATCAGGTGAGTGAAGTGACAAGTAACAAGTGACAACATCAAACTAGAAATTCACAACTCAACAATTACAGCAGCAGCCACAGCAGGTGCAACATCACGAGACGCTGCATGAGCAGCAGCAACAGCAGCAAAATGATATTGATCAGCAGTTTGTGGACTTGAATAAGCAAATGCGTGAGCTGAACATGCAATACGAGGAGCAACAGCAACAGTTGCAGCCATCGTATGAGCAGCAGCAGCAACCACAACAGCAACAACAACAATTGCCGCCGCAACCAGATTATTATGAGACGCAAAGTCAAGAGCCAACAGCGCTGCACAACGATGCTTATGCGCCGCCACCAACCATGTACTACAATGCCGATGCAGCAGCAGCACCACAACAGCAACCACAGCCACAACCAATACAGCCAGCAACACAACAGCAACAACCACAGCAACCACTGTACGATCCCACACAGCAACCAGCGGCTGTTTATGGGCACGTTGAGCCAGCGAGCGAAGCTTATGGCGAGCAGCAAGCAAGCTCAGCTTATGGCGGAGCTGGCTACGATTATTGGCCCAGCCATGTGCAGCAGCAGCAACAGCAGCCATATGGCGGCGACGAGGTAAGAGCAACCACAACTACATAAAAGTGCAGCAGCTTCAACATAAACACACACACACACACATTATTCTCGATGGCCTCTTTTTGATTATCCCCCCAAAAGAAATATTGTAAAACTTTGTTAATTATTTGCTAGTGTTTTTTTGTATTTTTTTTTGTTTTTTGGTTTTGTTGGTTACTTAATTTACTTAGTTGTAGTTGTAGTTTTTAGTTGTCATGATTTGTTTTTGTTCATTTTGTTGTTTTTTTTTGTTGTTTTTGGCTAAAGAGAAAAAAAGGCAACACGACACACAAAAATTGATTGCAAAGTGCTGCATGCAAAACAAAACAAAAAAGAAAAAAAAAAACAAAACAAAAACAAAAAATGATGTTGCTAACGTTTCTAATCAAACACACACACATTGTCACACACACACACACACATACACACGCACACTCGTAAACAACATTGGAATGCAGCAGCTGGCGGAGAGCAATGAGCTGATTGGCGACAACAACATCAACAACAGCAGCAACAATCATGATAGCAACGATGCTGAGAACAATGCTGAAATTGAACAGCAGCAGCAGCAACACACGAACTTGAGCAATCACAACAACAGCAACAACAACATTGACAACAATCGCTTTAAACACAATGCGTTGACGCTGCCCGCTGCTGGCAACAAGGAGAAAAGCAAATTAGTGGCACGTAAATTGCAATTTGCGGCAACAAACGAAAGCACAACAACAACAACCACAACAACAACAGCAGTAGCAGCAGCAGCAGTAGCAGCAGCAACACCACCAACAACAACAACAACTTCACAAAAGGCATTCAATTTGAATGATGTAAGTAGCATTATAGCCATAAATAAACGTCATAATGCTACCAGCAACAGCAGCAGCAGCAGCTACAATAACAGCGGCAACACCAACAGCAGCAGCAACAACAATGCACTGACAGCTGTTGCTGCTGGTCGCGTGAATAGTTTTAATAATAAAAAGTGCAACAATGCAACGTCAAATGCTGTGCCCAAAACCTTAACCACGCCCACACGCTTCAGCCAAGCCAAGCCGGTGTTAGCCAAGTCCATTGCCACAACAACAGCAACAGCTGCAACCACAACAACAACTGTTGCAACTCCAGCACCAACAACAACGGCAGCAGCAGCAGCAGCGGGCGGTGTAAAGCGCGTCAATTTTGATTTGCCCTCGACAATCGATGAGGCGGCTGAGCAGGAGCCAGATATCGATAACGATAACGATAACAACTACAGCTTAGCACTGGCCAGACCAGCTCACAGCAACAGCAACCACAACAACTACAGTCTGTTCAAGCAGCAGCAACCGCACCACAGCAGCAATCACAGCAACCATAAACCTCACATTGTCTTTAACGGCACTTTTCCCATTGATATGCCATTGAATACAAACAACAACTACGATGCAGAGGCGAATGCCGATCGCAGCGAACTGCAGCGTTATCGATACATGATGCAAGAGTATGTTATCGATGAGGATGCCGAAGGCGAAGAACTGGCCGAGGACGATGACGAACTTTACGACGATGAGGACGATGACGATGTGGATGATGACGACGATGATGATGAGAATGCTGCCTATGTCGATGATTACTATATGCTGCAACGCAATAACGATTTTCTCAGCAAACTGGGCATCATCAAGCAGCAGCGTCCATCCACATCGCAGAAGCATCAACAGCAGCAGCAACAACAGCAGCAGCAGCGACTGCTTTCCTCAACAAATGTCGATGCAGAGGCAGCAACACCGCAAAATGTCTGGTCGATGGAGGAGTTGATCGCCAATCCTGCAATACCGCTCAACTATAAGAAAATGTGCAGCGAGGTCGAGCAGAGTTTGGGCAAATTCGAGGCGTATTTGGATGCCAAAAAGCAACAGCCTTCGACGCCCACACGAATGGCTGGCAAATCGGTGGTGCGCACCTTTGACATTGATGCGCCCATGACGAGCAGCGATAGAAAAGGGAATGGAAACGGAAATGGAAGTGGAAACAACAGAAATGGCAGTAACAGTGGCAATGGCAACGGCGCTGCCGGCTTGGCTCTTAGATCTAAGAAGCAGCTTTAGATACTACCAGATAATATAAAAAAAAACAAAACAACAACAACTTTACTATTTGCAATATACAATTTTTGTTTCGTTTAGTTTTGTGCGTAATGTGAAAAAGTGCAAAGTGCGCAGCGTTGCCAAACTTCTTGAAGAGTTTAAGTTGCCAAACTTCAGTGCAATGTAATGAGTTTTAATAGCATGTTAAGAGCTTACGCATTGCCAAACTTCTGTGCAATGTAATGAATGTAAACGGCAGCGCTCCGCACAGCGCTTTGTAGCAATGTAAAAGTGCAACGTTGCCAAACTTCAGTGCAATGTAATGAATGTTAACAACAGCGCTGCGCATTTGCATTTTCTTTGATAGCTTCAAATTTGTACCTGTGCACTTACACACCAACAAAAAACACGCAATGCTCACTGTAAACAAGATAAAACGCTGTAAATGTAAATGTAAAAGAAATCTGGCATACACAAAAAGAACAACAATTTTACTAATAATATAAGCTAAAGCTATGTACATACAAAATACATATATAATATATATATATAACTATAGAGCGCCTGCAGCAATATTTTTGACTGCGCCAGTTAACTTTAATATCGTTCGTTTACTTTTTTTTTTTGGTTCAACTAACAACTAACTACATCAACTTGAATATATTCTACTCTTCTCTTATGTGTGTCTCTCTTTCTATATATATATATATATATTTATAAATCTATATATATTATGCACTATAACAATTTCTTTATGTGTTTCGTTTTGCCAATAACCAACAACTAATCAACTGCCATTTCTCAAATCCCCTTCCCCCCACCGTCCAACAACAACTACAACAACAACAATCATCATCAACAACTTGCAACTCTCTCATGCCACACACAAAAACAAACAAATAAAAAAATGCACCAACAACTATTACGAAACAACAACAACAACAAACGACATCATCGACAACAACATGATCAACAGCAGCAACAAATGCGACCCACAATTTCGATGCCAAAATCAAAGAGTTACGATGACGACGATGGTGCTGGTGCATCGAATCAAGGTGCAACTGGCCCTGGTGGCGCCACCAAAGGTGCCTCAGCTGCTGGCAATGCAACCAACAAGCAGCAGCAACAACAAGAACAGTCCGGCGCCGCAGGTTTGCCTGGGTAAGTGAGCAACATCATTGAATAGTCTTTAACAAATAATTCTTATTCATCTCTCTCGCTTAGGGGTCAGGGCAATCAGAATGCCGGGTGGTTTGGTGGCTTGTGGAACAAGTTCTCGCTGAAGCCGAAGAACCAAATGATCTTGCCGGACGACAAGAACCCGACGATTGTTTGGGACAAGGAGCGCAAGTGCTGGACGAACACCGCCGAGGGCAATACCGAGGAGGCTGAATCGTTTAAGCCGCCACCAAAGATGAGCGACATGGGCATGGGAATGGGAATGGGAATGCCGAATACATTGGGCACAATCCCGACGCCATTGGCGACACCTCAACTGCTGCCACAGCAATCACAACCACAACAGCAGCAGCCACAAGAGTTGCCCAATGCCAATCTCTATGACAACAGCCAGGTCGACTACGATTACAACAACTATACGGAGCAAGTGTATGCCACATCAACGCCAGCACCAACTTCAGCTCCAGTTTCAGCTCCAGCTCCAGTTCCAACTGTGCCCATGTCAGCTCCAACGCCAGCAGCCGCTGCTGCTGCTGCAGCAGCTGGCGGACCGCAGCCAAAACTGCAATCAAACATGTTCAAAATCCAACGCAATCGCAGTAAGTTTTGCCAGTTGGACGCATAAGCTTCTAAAGTCATTGGATTCAAATTGTAAACAATTCCTTTTTTTTTATAATCTTTGTATTCAATCCGCTTTAATATTTCAAAGTCTAACAAAGTGTGCTAACTTTAGTCATATTTATGCTTCATTTAAGCGAAATCTTTCTTAGATTTGAGCTTTTGAACTGTTGTTGCATTTTTGCTTCATTTAAACCAATTCACCTTTACTTTTGATCAACCTTTGTCAAATTTTGCTTTATTAAAGAGAAATTTCCTCTTCTTTTGATCATCTTTTGCACATTTTTGCTTCATTTAAGGAAAATCTTTTTTTTTTTTTTTTTTTTTTATAGATTTTTGCTTCCCTTCAGTGAAATCTTTTTTAAATTTGAACAACTTTTATAGATTTTTGCTTCATTTAAGCAAAATCTTTCTTAGATTTGTGCAACTTTTGTACACTTTTGCGAAATCTCTTTTTAATTTTTTAAGGTTAAACCTCTAGGAAACATATAATATAAATTCCGCTTCCAATTAATATAAATTGCCAACTATAGCTAGAAGTAGAATTCTTTTCTGTGCAATTGCTACTTTCATTCCATAGTGGAATCATTATTGTTATTAATCTAATTTGCAAACTAAAGCCTGAGTTGTGATGATAATTCTTTTTCATTTCCCTTCCATAATGAAAGCATTATAACTGTGATAAAAATTCTTC
Organism: Drosophila kohkoa; assembly: GCA_019972355.1. Classification (NCBI taxonomy): domain Eukaryota; kingdom Metazoa; phylum Arthropoda; class Insecta; order Diptera; family Drosophilidae; genus Drosophila; species Drosophila kohkoa. The sequence goes on from BJEL01000025.1 coordinate 302,776, forward strand.
TTTATTTCTATTCCATAATGAAGTCTTTATTATTATAAATATAAATTGCTAACTGAAGTTAGAACTGTGATGAAGAAACTTTGTCAGAAAGTGTTTAGCATTGTTAGTGAAATGTGAGTTTTGTGTTCATTCACTTATCAGCCAATGTGTGCAATACTTAAAAGTGCACTTCACATTTTAAAGAATATTAAATTTAAATTTAAAGAATATTAATATGAAATTTTTACTAAGGCTAGAACTGTAATGAAACTTTGTTAACATAGTTTGTTTGTTCAGAAATGTTAATTTTTGTATGCAATCGACTTATGAGGCAATGCGTTCGTTATTTCAAAAGTGCACTTCAAATACTAAACTCCTCTCTCTCTTGCAGCGTTGAAGAACTCGTATGTGGACGTGTTCAATCCATCGGGTGCTCCGATGACAGCGGCGCCGCAGACGGTGTTGGCGCCTTTGATGGCCCCGGTTGCTGTGCCCCAAGGCGGTTTCTTTGTGCCCGGCGCTGTGCCCCAGCAGCCGCAATAAAACGGGAAGAGTAGCGAATGTAGGTGACGAAAGAGCTGATGAAAAGTGTAGGAAAATTCCCCAAAAAACCAAACTATATATATTTGCAGCGATTCGGAGCAATACGTAAAAATAGCAAGCGCGCAACCAACACAAACAACAACAAAAACAACACGAAAAACATTACAAAATTGACAACATAAAAAACAAAACATCACTTGGAACAACAACAACAACAACGATGACAAACAACAATAAGCAAAGAAGAAGTCGATGTGTTTAAGTGTTGTTTAACCATATTATTATTATATAATTCTATATTCATATGCGTTGTTCGTTTTCTCTTTTTGTGCGCGTTTAGCGATGAATTAGTGTTTAACAAATTTATGTACGATTAGCAAAAAGAAATACACACATTTATGTACATTTTCATATTATCCCGATCCGAAAAACCGCCCTGCCCCGCCCCCAAAATTCTTCCGTTATTCGATATTGTTTTTTGTTCCTCCCCACACACACAAGTATAATTATTATAATCATAATTATTTTTTCTTCTGTATGTTGCATCGTTTTTTAGTTTGTAAATTGAAGTGAAGTGAAATGAAGTGAAGACAGGCAAAATTTGCATATACTTATATATTTTTTTGTCATTATATAAATATAAATTAAATAAATCTTAGAGCTGTTTCGGGAGTCGAGAGAAAGCGAGAGAAGATATTGAGAATTGGTCGCAAGAAACAAAAAATTGACCTTTAAAACATATTTATACGAAAAACTAGTTTAATTTATATGAAAAAATATGAAAAATGTTTGTTCGCTTCGATGTATTTTCTCTATGTATCTTGTTGTGCACACACACACACAAACACACACATATATATACATCTATATAACTATTCCAATTAATTTATAGCGCAAATATTTCAATGTTCGTTTTCTTTTTCTTCGCTATCTCTCTCTCAGTCTTTGTAATGCATTTGAAAAATGTTAATTTGTTAAAGCGTTGTGTTTAATTCTTATGTATACATATATAATTTTTTTTAAATTAATTTTTATTTAGTTTAATGCAAAAAAAAGAAACAACAACTGGTGCAGGCAAAAATAAAAAACAAAATTTAAATATATATATAGATATAGATATATATCGAGATGTATTACAGATAAAGTAACCTTCAATTGGTATTTCAAAAATTGATCTAACTACACTCAACAAGAAATGCATTAATGAATTGAATTGTACACAAAAATTTAGTAACTACACCAATTATCAATTACCAATTACCATTTAAAAACAATGCCTATATATATATACAGGAACAGGAACAGGATGCATATGCGGGCTGTAAACTGACGTGTGTGTGTTTCATTTTTTTTCAAACTATATACGATCGAAAGCGTGGTATAATACTTATCATTTAATTAGCCTAAACAAAAAAAACTTAAATAAATAAATCAATGGTAAACAATTTAATGCTTTTCCCAGTGCTGTTTAATTTGTGAGAAGCGTGCAAACGAGCGAGAGAGTGATATGTGTGTGAAAGAGATAACAAAAGTGTGTATGGTGCCATTTTCCATAGGAAGTCATTGCTGAATTCCACAGCAATCGATGCTACAAAAGTGTGTGCTGGGATTTTTCCTATGGAAATCAGAACTGAATCGCCTGCAAAATTTTCCACATTAATCGACGCTAGGTAAGGCTGCATTTTTTAATGTAATGTGTTTGAAAGAGAAAACAAAAGTGTGTGAAGGAATTTTCCATGTGAAATCATCGCTGAACTCCACAGTAATCGATGCTACAAAAGTGTGTGGTGGCATTTTTCATATGGAAATCATTGCTGAAGCGGCTGCCAAGATTTCCACAGCAATCAATGCTATGATGCTAGGTAGGGCAGCATTTTCAATCCGTATTTTTTGTGATAAATGCTCAAGTGAGCTAAAGTAATATAATGTTATATGAGTGAAAGAGAAAACAAAAGTGTGTATGGTGCCATTTTTCCTATGGAAATCATCGGTGAATTGGCTGCAAGTTTTTCCACAACGATGCTAGGTAAGACAGCATTTTCAATACAAAGCAAATGCACACATTCTTTTGCTTAAATTAGTTATTTATTACAAGGTGAATGGGCTTTAGTGTGCTGTTAAATCCATTTCACAGTTTTTAGCACTTTTAATTACAACTCTAAACTTAAGACTACGCAATGCTTATTTACTATTTGAAGGGTCGTCGCGTGCCTGTCTGTTCAGCATCTTCTTCAGGACACTTTGGACTATATAACTACAGCTTGTTTTAAAACTATTATAAAGCAAGTCTAGAATGCACTAGTGTATTCAATGGGCAGCTCATCGCTGCTTGCCGCTGACTCCGCAGATTCACTCTCGCTCTCGTCATGCTTCTGCTCCTGATCCTGATCGTCCTCATCATCATCGGTGTGCTGTTCGTATGCAGCTAAGCCGTAAACGTTGTTCGACACTTTGCACTTCTTGGCAGCTGGTGCTTCGTCTTGACGGCGCTTTGAGGCGGCTACTGGCGGCGCTGCTACAGACTCCTCCTCCTCCTCATCTGTAAAAGGAAAAAGCAATTAATTTAAAGCGAACAATAAGCTTGAAGTCAAGGCCTACCACTATCTACAATTTCGTAGCCGTTGGGCGGACGCTGCTCGTAGCTGACATAGATGCTGGGGAACTCGACAATCGTCTTGCCCACCAGATTCTCGGCCAGCGTTTTGTGCGCTGCCAACGCATAGCAACGGGAGCCACTTCGCCGCACGCCCTCGGCTCGCAGCCAAAGCGTTAGCTGGCCAATGCCAGCGATCTGATGGTGTTGCAAATGTTTGCGCTGCTCTCGTGCCACTTCCTGATCCTCGAGATTCAGATATTTGTCCAGCAGTTGGCTCAGTGTTTGCTGCTCATCGCAACGTGCGTCCGAAAAGCACGTGACGCCCGCTTCGGTGCCGCAAAACAGCCATTCAATGTGCCAATAGAAACGCTGCTGCTTCCAGTTGAGGAACGTCGTGTTCTGCTTGCGACGTGTGAAGTGCGGCAAAAGGAACTGCAAACGAATGCGTCGCTTGGCCGCCTCGCAGCGCATGCGATGCAAGGGAACCGGAAGTTGGCACTGTTGATGCGTATAGCGTTTGCTCTTGTCCTGCTTCCTGGTGTCCGCATACCGTGTGCACTCCTCCAGGAAGCAATAATCGCTCATGAAGTCGCGTTCCGTCATCGCGCTGAGCGGCAAATATTTGGTGCGATCCCTGATGCCATCGCAGTCGAGTTCACGCTTGTGGATTTGCACGCAGGTTAGTGAACACGTTTTTACCTCACATTTGGGGCATGCATAGCGTGCCGCATTCTTAGCACAAACTTCACAATTGCCCAAACGCGATGTCAAGCTGTAAACAAAAAAAACATGTGCGTGTTAAACATTCTGGCAACACTCTGTTGAAATGTGAAAAATGAGAAAACCAAAAAAAAAATTTAATCACCTCTCAGTTTCAGTTTTGATTTCGGACATGGTTGTGAAATTATAAAATTAAATTCAGTTGGAACTCATATTTTGAATAGCACACAGCAGCAGCTGTCTCAAAATTGTAACATTTTTTTTCTTCTTTTATTTTCACCTCTTACTCTTGCTTGTTTTGTGGTGCACTTTACCATTCGCACTGACCAACCGACACCGACACATTCGCGTACCGTGTCAACAACAACCATTCACCCATCGCGCACACACATCGTGCAGTGCCCCCCAAAAGCACAATTGGCGCATACGGCCAACAAATCTATTTATACCATCTTAATTCAAAGTTTATACGGTTTATTCATGCATTGAGCATACATTGAGCTGTCCAGCAGACGGTGTTACGTCGTGTATTACAGGCCCAAGTGAGTATCATTAATTTGTTCTTATTGTTTCATCAATTTCGCTATTTGTGTTGTGTTATGCATTCGCTGTGAATTCGGTTGTGTGTGGACAACAATAATAACATTGAGTGCGCGCGTGCGTGAGTTTTTTTTTGTTTATCAAGCATACACACGTGTGCGCAGCGTTGCCACCTTTTCATCAGCGGCTTAGTTTATCGTAATCGCGAGACAGCGATTAACCGGCCAATCGACGGGCAAAACAATTGTTATCTAATGACCGTTAGTTATCTTTTCGACTATTATCGAAATGGCACAAAATTGTTTGGGACAGCATTTCCGCAATATCATCGTGATACGTACGCGTTTCATTAAAACTCTTATCAAGCACAGCTATGCTTATTACCTGCCGGGCCAAGGGGGAGGTGCGCTACGCATACAATGTTGTGTTGATATTATAAATATTATTGTCGATTAACTTTATCTACATATTTGTTGTGATTTTCGTATATTTTCAGCAACGGTTTCCGCTCTTCCCCACTTCCCCCGTTCCCCTTGCTGAACGAAAACAATTCACTCACCGCTGCTTCAATCGAACAAGTTTAAAAGAGCGAGAGAGAGAGAGAGGAACGCAGAAAGAGAAAAGACAGAGAGAGAGAGAGAGCGAGAGCGATAGAACGCGCGTTCGTTAAACCAGAATCTAGAGCCGATCGACTGCGGTTGAAATTCGTATATATAGGAAAGCAAAAACAAAACAAAATGCTATGCCGCAAGGTATTGCGTTCAGTGATTAAACCTAGCCAGCTGCGTCTAGGTGTGCGTATCGTAACCCAATTCGGAGCCATGGACGATCTACAGACTCGCACAGCCCACAACAGCAACACCAACAGCAGCAGCAGCAGCAGTGTTGGGTCGCCGGTCTTGCCAAGGACACAGAATCTAGGAACAGCAGCCACATCCATGGTGGAGCTGCAGCCTTCAAATGGTGCTCCATTAGAAGCACCAAGAGCACCAACAACAGAGACAGCAACAGCAGCTCCGGCAGCAACGTCTGTCACAGTGAACGATGGCGTGCTCTTCGAGGATCTCGTCTTCTATCCCAAAGGACGCGAGCGTTCCGACAGTCGGGATAAAGAGACTCTGGCTCGTGAGTTGGCCGAATTTCATGTGAGTATTTGTGCGTTTGCTGCTGTGAACAGCGCTCTTCAGTGTCCGTCTTGGCCTCCATTAGGAAGCCGTCGAGATGTTCACACAAATCAAGCCTAACGCGCAAAGCATACGGGATTCCATATCGAATCTGAAGCTCAATTCGTTAAGGGATACGATCAAGTATCTAGAACGCAGCGGTCTCACACTGTCCGCCGTGGAGAAGTTGTCCGTTATTCATGTGGCCGGCACCAAGGGCAAGGTGAGTACCAGTTTTTTAGTTTTCTGTTTTCCATTGTTTACACACACGCACAAACATTTCAATATACAACAATAACAACAAGAATCCAAACAACACCGAATTAATCAACAACGAAAATTAATGCTAACAACTGGAGCAACAACAAAAAAAAAAAAAAAACACAAATTCAAATCGCAGCAGCCCATCTGTCGTGATTGAAACGCGTGTTAGGCCTGAGAAGAGAGCCGAGCTCAGCTCTCGACACACTCAGCAAAAAAATCTATTTGAAAATTTTAATCAACTTTGATGAAGCTGCTATTTCAATGTGTGCTTAGTTTGCCTATCAAATATCTAATTATATTTTCAACTATATATGAGCATATTTGGTATCTGATTATATATTTAACTATATGCTAGTATATTTGGTATATTAGTATACTAACACATTCATAATATACCATAGAGTACAAAATAATTGCAAGATTATATCACAATGTACTATAAATATACAGTACTATATAATATATACTACAAATATACTACACTATTCACTATATACTACAAATATACTACTATATATTAACTATATACTATATATATACTATACTCTTTATATAGTATAATTATTCTATAATTTTAACCAATTTCTTCATCAATCAATTACGTAAAAGTAAAGTTCGCTTTTGCATTATGCAATGCATTATCAATTGATAAAGAAAATATTGGAAATAACTAAAGAAATGCCTCAATAGATTAGCAACGCGTTAACATAGGTATTTCACTGGACGTTATTCATAATCTCATATTTATTTTTAATCCATTTACCATAGGTATGGACATAAAGCGCAATCCAAATATTAAATTTTGCACTGACATTTTTATTGCTTTGTGATTCTGATTTAGCTTTGAAATTTCAGTATATTAATAGAGTTGTAGTATATTAATAGTAGTCAAAACTGCGTGATCAAAACTGTTTGATGGCAATTTTAATAACATTTTCATTATCATTACCATTACGATTGTCATTATTTGCATTTTTTATGCTAACGAAATTTTAGAGTTTGTATTATATTTACTCAAGCAATCTTATTATCATCTTAATCATTACCATTTTCATTAGCCTTTAAGGTGTATAATTAATCTGCATTATTTTTAATGTAATTATTATCATCTTAATCATTAGAATTTTCATTAGTTATGATAAGTGACTCGGCTTAGTCGTATTTCCGCGTAATTTCTTGTGGTGCAGCGCTATCGTATGCATATAAGCATTCTCATTATATTAATCATTACAATTTGCATTGCACTTTTGTTTTTGTAGATGCTCTGTGCTTATGGGTAGTGCGTCCATTAGCACCGTGCATATGGTCTTCGATTTGCATGCGAAACATGCTTGTTTCTCCATTACAATGCGAAATATGCTTCGTAGTTCTGGATGTAAAAACAAAATACAATCGAAATAATCGTAATTTCTCTTTTTGCATATGTACATACATGTATGTACACGTTTTCTTGTGTCTGTGTTAGTAAACGCACTGCCATAAGACGAATTTGAACACCCCTGATTTCGAACTTGCGTTATAACTATTAAAGTCTGAAAAGCATTTAAAATGTCTAATTATCATGATCATTAGAATTTGTATTATATTTGATCATGTAGTCTAATTATCATTATCTTAATCATTACGAAAAGTCAAAAAAGGTTCTATTATATTAACTCGAGTAATTAAGTTATTATAATCATTAGAATTTGTATTAAATTTGCTCAAGTAATCTGATTATCATTATCTTAATCATTACGAATTTTATTAGAATTTGCATTATATATACTAAAGTCAAAAAACCCTTAAGTTTGTGTTATATTTACTCAAGTAATCAAATTACCATTTTCTTAATCATTACGCTTTTCATTAGAATTAGCATTAGTTGGAAGTAACTCGATGTCGTTGTATTTCTGCTGAAATTTTTTGCTGTGCATTGCTATCGATTGTGACGTCGATGTCGCTCAGCTCGGCTGATAAGCGTGTTTTTTTTTTTTGCGTGTTGCATTAGAGTTGTTATTGTTGGGAAATTGATATGTGCTTGTGTGTGTTGGTCAATGACCAACAACCATGTTGTGTCTCGTCTCCGATCGAGAACCATTTGTGATTACTTTTGACACACTTTGTAACATATCTTTGTTTTATTTTTTTTATTTAACATATTTTTCAATTTTGATTTTGATTTTATTCAGGGTTCCACCTGTGCTTTGACTGAATCGATCTTGCGGCAATATGGAGTACGCACCGGATTCTTCAGCTCGCCGCATTTGGTGTCGATCACCGAACGCTTTCGCATCAACGGCGTTCCGCTGGCGAGGAATAAGTTCACGCGTCACTTTTGGCATGTGTACAACAACCTGATGTCGAAGCGTGAATACGATAAGGATATGCCACCATTTTTCATGTTCCTAACCATACTCGGCTTTCACGCCTTCCTCGAGGAGCGCGTCGATGTTGTGGTCCTCGAAGTGGGCATCGGAGGAGAATGCGATTGCACAAACGTGTTGCGCAATGTGAAGACTGTGGGCATCACTTCGTTGGCATTGGAGCACACCGAGCTCTTGGGCACAACCATCAAGCAGATTGCGTGGCAAAAGGGCGGCATCATCAAGCCCGGATCGAATGTCTATACCCATGTGACGGATCCCGTTTGTCTTGAGGTGATCCGCGAACGCGTCGCCGAGAAGAAGGCAACGCTGCATCAGGTCCTCGAGACGGAGGCCTACTTCAAATACAATCTGTATGCGCACTATTTCGATACGTTCAACGATTATGTCCGGCTTAATGGAGCCTTGGCCATTCAGTTGGCCTACGATTGGCTGCGACAGGCGAAGGGACGATTCCACGAGGATAATCCCATCAATGACCTGCACATGACCACCGAGGTGCTGCGCGGCCTCGTCACTGCCCACTGGCCCGGTCGCTGTCAGCTGGTCGAGTACAACAACATGCGCGTCCATCTCGATGGCGCCCACACCGTTGAGAGCATGCGCATCTGCTTGGACTGGTACATCAAGAGCACCAAGCGAACGTAAGTACTTCGACATCCACGTTCCATCCACAAGTGATAATCCTTCTGTCTGTCTGTCTGTTTGTACAACTCAGTCTTACAGAGTATAAGAGTTGTATCAAATCTGTCTGACCGTCTGTTTGCAGAACTAAATCTAATCGGGTATTAGAGTTAGTTACACTTAAACTACGAAATATTGTATCGAATCTGTATGTTCATACAGATAAATCTTACAGAGTATAAGAGTTGGCTTCAAGTAGTAAGTATTGCATTGAATCTGTCTGTCCGTCTGTTTGAACAACTAAATCTCATCTCAGGTATAAGATTTAGTCACATTTAAACGATTGAAAAAGTTTTTTATCTTTGTCAAGTTAGTAATATTGTTGCTAATTCATCTGTCTGCTTTTTTAAATGTCTACATCTCATAGAATATACGAGTTGACTCAGAAAGTAGTATTCAATCTGTCTGTCCGTCTATTTGCACAACTAAATCTCATCGAGTATAAGACTAAGAAAGTTCTTTATTATTGTGAACTTATTAATATTTAGCGAATTCATCTGAATGTTTGTTTAAGCGTATAGATCTCATAAAGTAAAAGAGTTGACTGACAAAGTAGTATATTCTAAATATTGTATCGAATCTGTCTGTCCATCTGTTTGCACAACTAGATCTCAAATAGTATAAGAGTTAGTAACATTTAAACTACTGACACAGTTCTTTAGTATTATTGCTCGGTCAGTATTATTGTAGCTAATCCGTCTGTCTGTTACTGTCCCCTGGTTTTTCAGTTATCCGTCTGTCCGTCTGTTTGAACACACAAATCTCAGCTATTATAAGAGAGATACCAATATTAGTGACGACATTATAGACTTGCTTAGCAATGACAAACTACGTATGTTAGACCAAGTTTCTGTGTCCTGCTTTCTGTCTGTCCGCATGTTTAAGCAGCTAGATCTCAGTGACTGGCAGAGCTAGAGGCTCAAAATTTGGTGAACACATTAGTCTAGTTTACAGGTAGCTTAGGCCTGTTTTAGTAGACGACCACGCCCTTTTACGCCCACTTTTGGAGCTTTTTTCGATGACCCTTGACACCTTTTTAATATGCGTTTTCTTCTTTTTTTGCAGTCCATCGAACCCTAAGATATTGATATTTAATCGCACCGGCGGCTCGGATCCCTCGGGCATAGTCAACTTGCTCCACAACACAACTACCAACTTTGACATGGTGTGCTTTACGCCCAACATTGCGCATCCGCAGAAGCGTGATCCCAGCCAGTCGACGAAATATACGAGTGCGCGACAGCAGCGTCATCGTGCCCAGATTATTGCCAAAGTGTGGGAGTCGATGTCCGAGGCGAAGCAACAGATCAACAAGGGGCAATTGTACAACACATGCTGGGAGGCTCTCACTGCGGTCCGAGCCCGTTATCCCGCTCCCATTGAGCTCGACTTGCTCGTAACGGGTTCGATTCATCTGCTCGGTGCCGTCATCACAGCGATTGATCAGTTTCAATTGCCAGTTCAGGCAACAACAACATCAACAGCAGCAACAGCAGCATCTCCATCATCATCCATACAATCCGCAACAATTCCGGTTGTTGATCGGTTGCCGGTCAGTGAATCAAAGTGTGAAAACCTCTCAAAATTTTAACGTAATCACAAAAAAACAGTAACAAAATTGTTTGTTGATAAGTTTTTCCTAGTTTATTATCATCACCCCCATCATCATCAATAACTTTCAAAAAACAAAAACATATGTCGCGCTTCCCCCGAATTGTGTCTGGCAAACCTAAAAAAAAACTACTGTGGTAATATGAGTTGAGGCCTCTAATCGAGGCGCAGCTCGTAAAGAGAAACAAAAGCTTTAATTTCGTTGGATGTGTCACAACAACTACTCAGAAAATTGTCGCTAGTGAAACTTAACGGGAAAATAAAAAGCAAATGCTGAAAGTTTTGAGCTAAGATGGAACAAAAATCACCTGTGTTTTTATTTATTTTCTTTTCTTTTTTTTCTGTGTGTGTTTTTCTGCAGCTATGCAAATAGTGTAAAGTGCGTGAAAGGTTTGTAAACTTTGGATTGCATTTCATGATTTTGGATCGGTTTAGCTGCAGTGAAGGAGAGAAGGTAAGATTCGACAAAAGGAAATTTAGAGATAAAAAACAAACCAGATCAATGTAGTTCCTTAACCCTATAACATCTTAAAGTGGATGATATAATAATACTAACAATGAAATATAATTTGTATTATCTAATAAGAGAAGCTTTTGAATTATAGTTCTCAGTAATAATCAAATACTAAGTATCCAGATTGAAATAATCTTGATTTGAAAAAAATTAATCTTGAAATAAAATTTTTGGGTTAGAACAATTTTAAATCAAAATTTGCATGCTAAATTTAAATTTTCAAATGAAAAACATCTTATTTTAAGATTAAAATATTGATTCATTTGATTTTTTTTTCTGATTATTAAAAGACTCTGATCATTTTATATTTCTTTTGCTTGCCATTGCTTAACTTAGGAAATTTTATTAAAAAATTCTCAACTAAAGCTTGAATTTCAAATTTTTTTTTAGATACAATTGAAATTTTATATTTCAGAATGCACAAAACTAACAACTAAAATTAAGTGCCGTTATTAAAATGGTAATTGAACAATTCTAGTATATTTATATTTCAATATTAAGATTACTTATTTTAAAATCATGATATTAATATTCTAGAATATTAAAAAAGAAGGATTTTTAAATTCTAGAATATATATAGAATAAATTAAATGAACTATAAATCAATTATAAATTCAAAACAATAAAATCTATTATTTTAAAATCATTTAAAAGGATTTTAAAATAAGGAATTTTAAGGATTTGAAAATTCTGCAATGTAAATATTGATTTAAATCAACTACAAATACATTTTAAATTAAAAATAATAGAATTGTATAATATTAATTTTGAGTTAAATCAACAATAAGCTTTATATACCAAAAGTTTGTTTAATACTATCATTTGATTACAAACTGTAAAAAGAAGTTGTGGCAGGAATTACAAATATCATTTAAGAACGCAAAGCACACACAAATTATTTTAAGTATTACTTATTGTTATTTCTTACAGAAGCTGCTGCACTTGAAAGGAAAAGAAGTCGAATGCATGTACAGTGAATGTTTGTTGTATTAAATGTGCATAAACATTGTTCAAGCTCAACTTTAATTATGCGATAAACAGTTTGCAATGGAAAGCCGTGTCTAACCTCACAAAAACCGTCGGCAAAAAAAAAGAGAAACACAAGCGTAAAACGCGACGGCAAGCAAACGTAACAAAATACGTACGTAGAGATGCTCGACTAGCGATTGCGATGACTGCGAACTGCGCTGGCGACTGGCGACAACACTGGCAGCAATAAGTAATAAGCAACAAGCTAAACTTGACAGCAGCAGCAGCAGCTGATGAGGGATGTTTTCTTCGCACACACATACACACAAAGGGTGGCTGCTGCATTGGACCAATCAGCGAGCAGCTGGCGAGTGAGATAGCTAGTTGAGAGAGAAGAAACAAAATGGCTAACGCCAAACGGAAGTTGCACTTGTCGCTGTGTGCGAGCGAGACGGCAGCTGAGTGACTGATTTAATCACAGTTAAATGAGATGTTAACGGAGCGGGAGTGAGAAAGAGCGAGAGAGAGAGAGAGAGAGTGGGAGGCAAGGTGGAAGAGGTGGAAAGTGGAAGCTGTGTGGACTGCCGGCTGTGCACGCTAAACTCTAACGTTTACAGCAACAAATCGCGTAATTCACTTGTGCAGCCACGAGTGTGTGCGTGTGTGTGTGTGTATGTGTGTGTGTGTGCGTTATCCTGACGCTGTCGCAGTCAGCGCTGCGCTAAAAGGATTAATAAACGTTCGCATTTCAGTTGTTCATTTGACTTTGCGCTTAACGGTTCAGCTGCCAGCGTCATCAGCGACAAATTCAATTAACAATAAATTCCAACAAAATTCAACAACATTTTTTTTCGTTGCCTTCGCGTTCGTTCTACATTTATTTTTTTTTCCAAGTGCTTTGTGCTTAATTAAATAGCATATAAATCATAATTAATAAACTCAAGTGCAATATGTTCACGATCCTGCTTTAAATCTACCTTCAAAGTTTGAAAGTTTTCGACGTTCAACACAAAAAAACAACAAATTCAATTTGAACGATAAAATGCAAAGCTCGAAATCGTTTTTAATACGCGATCTACTGGGAGACCTCATCAACCGACGACAAACGGACTCGGGTGAGTTTTCAAAAGTCATTTAAAAGTATTTTTAACAATTTTCAAGATTGCATTCATATTATTATTTATATTTATTATTTTCAAATTAGTAAAGCGCAGTGAAATCACACAATTTATTATTTATTGTGCTTTTATTCCGGTAGAATTTCATATCAAAACTTGTTTAGCATTAATTTAGTATATATTTGGTATATATTTATTACATATTAAGTATTCATTTGGTATATATTCAGTACACATATGGTATATCTTTTTTTGGCATATACCAAATGATATATATTCAGTACATACACGGTATAAATTTGGTATATTTTTGGTATACATCAAGTATATATGTATTTGGTTTATATTTAATATATATTTAGTATATACGGTATATTTTAAGTACATATTCGGTATATATTAAGTATATGCTTGGTATATACTTAGTATATATTTGGTGTATATCTGTAATATGCTTGGTATATACTTATTTTAGCTTTAACAAAACAATTGCAATTTTTGTACTTATTTTTTTAAATCTTTAAAAATCGTGCTATTGCAATATTATTAGGCAATCGAATGTTCATATCAGAATCAGTTTTTATTTAGTATATTTTTAGTATATGATCAGTATAAGATCTGCAGACCATTAATACACAAACTTTGATATTTTTTTTAGCTTATCGAAATTCACTTAATTACAATTTTGTTCTATGAAGTGCAACATTATTTAGAGCATTAATTTTCAGTAGGAGTCCAGTTGTTATAATAGACAGAAATGTCTATTCGACTTATCAATCAAGTAACAACCTAACAATAAAGCTTATTTATATCAAATCTATCATAGAAATTGAATTATATTTTACTTGAAAATAAAATAGAAAGATTTAACTTAATTAACTAACCTAAATCTCAAAATATAAATATGAGAATTCACTTTATACATATATTTTGAAGAATCCCCAAACATTTGACCCATATGTCAAATACTTGTTGAAAAAACTGTTTAAAGGATAAAGGCAAGATAAAAGAGAAATTCGCAGTGCACAAACAATTAGCTACTAAATAGTTGTAATTGTTGAACTAAACTTTATTTAATCTCATGCATAATTAGAAGACACACACAGAGCACACAAGATGTGCAAATGAGCGAGCTCCTGAGGCTATTCGAATACCCTGTAGTCAGACTTGAAGTGTGGCATGATGTCACTTTTCAATTTATTTTGACAAATGTTGAAAACTAATGTTTGCTAACATTATTATAAATATAAACTTCATATCGGTTTCTTTTATAATAATTTTAACATTTTATCGCAATAAAATCAAAGTTAAAAATAATAGTTAACGTCTTTTCTACAGATACAATTCTTTTTATAATATATTTGATATATAATATAAGAAAAAAAAACTGATATTTTGAGTAGCTAGGATTTTTCGAATTATTGCAATTATTATTAGGCAATCGAATGTTCATATCGACATTTCTTTTTTTTAGCATATATTTAGTATACATTTGAAATAGATTTGGTTTATATTTAGTTATATAGTATATATTTGGTATGTACATAAATCGTAAAAATTCAGTATATATTTAGTGTATATTTGGTATATATTCGGTATATATTTTGTTATATTTTGTATATATTTAGTATATACATCGCATAAATTTAGTATATATTCATGGTATATTTGGTATATACTTGGTTTATTTTTAGTATACATCTAGTATATATTTGGCATATATTTGGTGTATACATCTTATAAAATTAGTATACATTTGGTATATATTTAGTGTATATTTGGTATATAGTATATTTGGTTGGCATTTCGTATATATCCAGTATATATTTGGTACACACCGTATAAATTTAGTATGTATTTATTCAGCATTTATTATATTTTTAGTATATACATATAAATTTATTATATATTTATGGTATACTTCGTATATATTTCGTATATGTTGAGTATATATTCGGTATATACATAAAATAAAATTTTAGTATATATTTGATATATTAATTAATTTTAATTAATTTGTATTTAGTATTTGGAATATGTTTAGTATGCATTTTATATATTGATATTTAGGCAAATTTTGTCCAACATTTTTCGTAGCCTATTTTTTAGGGTATTTTACGTTCAGCTGCTTGAGGAATTATGCAAAATTGGCTTGTCATTGTTTTGCATGCGCATTGTTCAAGCTTAGCATTGTTCTGTATATTGTTGTTGTATATGTTGTTGTTGTTGTAGTTGTTGTTGTTGTGGTTGATTCGAGGCTAAACAATCAAAGTTGTTGTACGTGACAAATTGCTCGAGCGCAAGTTACGAGCACAAACAACAACAACAACAACAACGAATTAAATTATTGCCTCAAGCGCTTCTTTGACTCAACTGCACAACAACCACACCCCCTTCCCTTCCGTCCCCCTCTCTCTTCCCCTCCCTTCGTGCCCTTGCTCACCCACAAATTTGTTGGCTAAAAGTTTTGTTGTCGTTTCTAATTGTGGCAAAGTGTGAGATTTAAATGCCGGCGGCCAATTGTCAGCGGTTACACACACACACACACACACACACACACACACACACACACACACACACACACACACATGTGCAGCACCCTCCTCTCTCTCTCTCTCTCTTTCTCTCCCAGATCAGATCAAAAGTGTTGGGTGGTGCATGTAAAGTGGCGGCTAATTGGCCGCTGCGCAGCAAAGTAATGCGAGACAATTAAGATGCTTGCAAGACACACACACACAGAAACACACACAAACACACACACACATGCAAGTCTCTGCCAGTGAAAGTGAGGTTATGTCGAGTGACTGACAAGTTTACAGTTCGTTGCATACTTTCCTGCGCAGCGTAATCAACAAATTGCTTAAATTGTGATTAAGAATGCAGTAAATGGGAAAGGGATTAAAAAACATAGAAGAAACTAAGTTTAAAGTAAATTAACTACACAGAAAGAAAAAATGTCAAGAATAAAATCATATTTTCTTCTTCTTTTATTTACAAAAAAAGAAAAAACGTCAAGAATAAAATCTTTTTTCCTTCTTTTATTTACAATCTGTCTGCTTAAAAAAAAAGGAGTACATTTTAACATATAAATTATATTAAATTAACAGAAATAGCAGTTTTCAAATGGCAAATAACATCTTTTCAGTTGGTTGGATTTATCCATCTAAAATCTTGAATCCAGATTGTTTCAACATGAATATCTTATTTCAAGATTGTTGTTTTTGAGATCGAGAAAATCTTAAATCAAGAGTTTTTGAATCTAGACTTTTTTCTCTCTTTGTAGTTATAAATTCTTATTCAATTCAATCTCTTAGGAATTATGTGTGTTAAAATGGATCCTTATTCAATTCAATCTTTTTAGAAGTCACTGCCATTAACAACATATTTAAATAACATGTAAGAATGCTATAGTCTAGTTTTGACTTCGTTAGACCCTTTACTTTTTCTTAAGCAACTTCGAATATTCTGCTCTTAACTACATTTTGGTTTAATAAATTTGAATAAGATTGACAATCGACTGCTGCTGATTAAGAACATTTAAATTATGAGGTGATTTTTCTAACTTTGACTTAATAGACCCTTTTTCACTTTAGTTTATTATGAAGTAAAGGGTCTGAAAGTTCGCAAATAAAGTAAACAATTTTTACAAGTTCGCTTATATTGTCTAATAAATAATTTGATGTTTTCTATGTATGTTTTCAATGCAATGCTAAGATATTCTCAACTGGAATATTGTTAATAAGCAATACATTCTACTATTTCGTTAGACTCTTTACTTTTTTTCGCAACTTTAAATTTGGTCAGCGTAAATACATAGCGGCTGAATCAACTTGAATAAGATAAACAATCGATTCAACTATTGTTACTGATTAAGAACAAAATTTCGAAGTATCGAATATCTGCCTGACTTAATAGACGCTTTTTCACATAAGTTTTTTTTTTAAGTGAAAGGTCTAAAAGTTCAGAAATAAACTAATTAATTTATTCAAGTTCCTCTTATATTGATTAATAATTAATCTGATGTTTCTGACTTAAAAGATCCTTTTTTAGTTTTTCTATAAAGTGAAGGGTTTAAACTTTATAAGTTATATTATACAGTATCACATCAATCAAAATAAACCCTGACTTAATAAACCCTTTTTCAATTTAGCCTTTTATAAAATAAAGAGTCTAAATGCTCAGAAGTAAACTAGACAATTTTTACATGCTCAATCTAATTTATTTATAATTAATCACAAGTTGTTTAAAATCATCAAGTCAATCAAAATGCAACTCCTTCGATATTGGGTTAAATTTGAGTATTGTTGATAAGTAAAGCTTGAATAAAATAGCGATCAGTTTAGATATTTGATTGTTGTCTTATTCTTTACATAGATAATCGAGTAAATCTGTTAATTCAGAGCTCTTTTATTATGTTTCGTAGTTCAATTGGCGGCATGTGCGACTTATTTCTTGTATCTCCGCAATTCAAGTGCCTATTAAATGGCAATTGTGCCGCAAATTGATACGACGTGACTTTTCATCAAAAAATGAAAGCAACTCACTTGAGACGCCCCACAGCTACACACACACACTCACACACCGACACACACACACATACACATGGGCAAACACACGTGAATAATTGAATCGTCATTCATATGTTTTTGCTTCAGCCTTTCTTCCTCGGCTGTGTGTGAGTGCGACGTCCATATAAATATAGAAGTCAAAACCATTTCGGGGTTAAAATATAAAAATAATTTCCGCAGCAAAGTTATAAAAATACAATTGAGCAGGCGCCTCTTCAGAAGATGCTCGACTGCTAACTACCCTGTAATTGTAATTGTTTCAGTTGTGAAACTTCCTTTAAAGAAAGTATTTACTTTTAGTTAAAACATTTATATTATCTTTTTGTGTATATTTGGTATATTTGCAGGTTAGTTGTATGCATAAACAGTATATTTTGTATACTTAATACAATTGTAGTAGTTGTATATTTAGTATAATTATAGTAGTAGTATACATGTAAAGTATATTTTGGTATATTAGTATTATTAATAAATAGTATATTTTTTTTAATTAGAATACTTAGTATTATAATGTAGTAGTATGCATGAATTGTATATTTTTGAGTTTATTTAGTATAATTATATTAAAGTAGCATACATAGTATATTATTTATATTTAGTATAATTGCAGTAGTAGTATGTATGAATAGTATATTTGTGTAAAAATTTAGTATAATTGTAGTAGACTAGTATATATTTTTTATAAATTTAGTATAATTGTAGTAGTAGTATATTTTTGTACATATTCAGTATAATTATTGCTTATTTAGTGTAAAGTATTAAGTATAATTATTGTTCTATTTATACGTACTACTACTATCACATATAATTATACTAAATATAAGCAATATACACAAATTATACCAAATATACACATACACAGTATATAATTAGTATATTTTAGCACAATTCAGTAGATTTATAGTATATTTTATGAATTTAGTACAATTATATATAATAGTAGTAGTATGTATAAATAGTATATTTATGTGCATATTCAGTATAATTATAGTAAATATACAATACATACTTCTTAGTATATTTTTAGTAGATTTTCATAAAGTTGACGTATGTGTATATATGTAGATATCCTTGAAATAACTAAATACTTTAGAAGTTCACATAGTTTCCACTAATTTGTATACCCTGCAAATTGTGAGTTGTTTGATGTATATGACATTTAAGTTGCTGATTGTTCAGATATCCCTCAACCAAAATTGAACAGTGGCAAACTGCAAATTGCTCGTTCATCGAACCTTTTTTAAGACTGACTGCAGCTACCCCATTTGTGATGCACAGCAAGTAGAATCCTTGCTGAGCGTCCTTCGGGGTGGTTCCTATCCTTATATCCTTATATCCTCATATGCTCGTATGTTTGGCCGCGCCTTGGGCGCTATGGGAAATGAGTGCAAATTCCAATAGGAAAAAGAGAAGAAGAGAAAAAAAGAAAAAAACAATTGAGGCGTTCGACGAGTCGTCGAGAAGACACGTGAATTTAATCAGGCAACGATGCCCCGTTGTGTCCAGGATATTTCTGTAACGATGATATAAATAGTGATTCCAAGAGAGTGCGAGGGAGAGGGAGAGAGAGTGAAATCAACATGATGCTTCTTTTGTCTCGTTAATGGACTTCAACCAACGCCCACTTGAGGAGATGCTTAGCATCGTTGTCTCGCCGCAGCAGGATGATAATGATGAGAGTTCTGTCCATCGCAGATTTAGCGATGCCCCAGAGTGACTTGATCCAAAAGTGCTTGCACGCGCTCGCTCATCTCTCTCGCTCCCTCTCTCTCTCCCTCTCCCTCTTTCTCTCTGTGGAATGTATTAACGCCACGCTGCGCCCAAAAGCAGGCTACACTTTATTTTTAACCTCACTTAACGATCTCAACTTGAGTGCAATTGATACGCAAAAAAATAGAAATTAACAACGTGAAACAATAAATTTTACGTTCTCCCTCACTTCGAACTGCAATTCGCATTAAAAAAAAAAACACAAACTGCAATTTGAGACTGGCTGAAGACTTAATTGCAATTACTTTTTTTTTGGGTATTAAATGTACTATTTAGTATATGAAATATACTAAGTGGACTTAATGTGCTTTTTAGGGAAGTGTACGAAATATACTAAGTGTACGAAATATACTTAGTATATGAAATAGACTAAATATACTAAGTGAACTATTTCGAATGTTAAATGTATAAAATGTACTATTAAATATATAACATTTACTATTTAGTATATGAAATGTACTCAATATACTAAATGTACTATTTAGTATATGAAATGTAGGAAATATACTAAATTAACTTTTTGGTATGTTATATACTAAATGTATTAAACAAACTGAATATACTAAATATACTAAACTAATATTGAATATATGAAATTTACTAAATATACACACTGCACTAAATATATTTAAAGTATTAAAGTGGACTATTTAGTATATGAAATGTTAACCATTTAATGCATCATTTAAATGTAGATATATGTAAATATAGCAAATGAAATATTTCGTATGTTGAATCTACTATTTATTTTAAATGTATACTAAGTTTACTAATTAGTATGTTAAATGTACTAAATGTACTAAATGAAATATTTAGTATGTTAAATGTACTAAATATACCAAATTAAATATTTAGTATATGAAATGTACTATTTAGTATATAATTTATATTTAGATAATATACTAATTATCTTTAATTATACATATGTGAATAGTTTCTTCAGTTTCTTCTGGAACTTTATATAGGATAAAGTGTGATACAGTAAAGGATATTTAATATTAAATACGGTCACATTTGTTATGCTTATTATGATATAATATGGGCACACTTACAATGGATTATTTTATTAGTTTCTACTAGTATTTTATTTATTTTATTCGCTTACAAAATATTGAATATTTTATTGGTTTCTTCTCGCACCTGATTTTAATTTATTCGTATTCGTATAAGATAATGTGTGACCATACAACAAAGTAAAGGATATTTTAAAGTAAATACGGTCACATTTGTTATGCTTATTATGATATAACAACAGATTATCTTATTAGTTTATACTAGTATTTCATTTATTTTATTCGTATTCTAAGTCGCTTACAAAATATTGAATATTTTATTAGTTTATTTCGGCACTTGATTTTATTTTATGCGTATTTAAGAGTCGCTTATAAAAATGTAATATATTATACAAATAATCTGTAATCCTAATCCTTATTCCCTGTTCCCTTTTCCCTTTCTCGCCACAGAAATCGAGCTATCGAACGATGAGTCGGACATTGACATCGAGGATCGCTCGACGCCAGACTCGACAGCGAACGGATGCCGAGAACGAGATCGGGATCGGGATCAGGAGCTGTTGCTGCATCACTCGCACTCGCACTCGCATCACTACAACCACAACGTCGACGAGTCGAGCGTAGAGTCCTGCGGCACGGCGACGCCAGGACCTCCAGGAGCAGGATCGAACGCTGGCCTCAGTGCAGCGGCTGCTGCAGCGGGAATGGCAGCTGGACTTTTGGCAGCAGCTGCAGCTGGCGATAATGGCGGTGGACCGGGCGGAGGCGGTGGCAACTTAGGGGGCGGCGGTGGTGGGAGTGGCAGCTATGCGGAGCACAAGCTGCAGCTGAGCAAGAGCGGAAGGAAGCCGCGACGACGACGCACAGCGTTCACGCACGCTCAGCTCGCGTATCTGGAGCGCAAGTTCCGATGCCAAAAGTATCTCAGCGTCGCCGATCGCAGCGATGTCGCTGAAACCCTCAATCTATCGGAGACACAGGTCAAGACCTGGTACCAGAATCGACGGTGAGCTCAAAGCATATTTACTTTTATGTATTTATTAATATTTGTGCTAATCTTCATTTTATTTTTTTATTATTCATCGATTCGTTGGTGAGCTCAAGGCATATATGCAATATTTATTGATTTATTTCTTTTCTAACTTTTTATTAGGTTTCTTAATATATAATTAATCTATTTCTGTATTTTTGCCAATTAAGTTATATGTACATATATAATATATTAACTTTGATATCAGTTGTCGAAACGAGGATGACTTTAAGGCATATTAACAATATTGATTTACTTAACATATTATTATTAATTTAGTTAACATAATTATTCTATTATAATTAATTTAGTTAATTCGTTTTATCATTTATTCAAATTATTGATTTTTTTTAGTATTTGTATTTATAAATTTACTTATTATATTCATTTTTTTATACATTTAGAAGATTATTATTTTAATGTCGTACTGTGCGAAATTTGTATTCGAGATGCGACTTCTTAAATTGAATTTGATATCGAAATTTCCTTAACGATATCCTTACCTGAATTTGTAGCTGAATTTACGTAAATGTTTTCCGTACTCAATTTATTATTTATTTATGTTGAATTCGTAGTGAAATTTTCGTTAACGTTTTCCTTCGTTTTTCTAACTCTTATTTATTACAATCATTTATCGAATAACGTATTAATTTATTAAATATAATTTGCCAACTTGAATTTGTAATCGAAATTTACTTAAAGTTTTCCTAAGTTGAATTTGTTATGGAATTTTCGTTAACGTTTTCCTTACCACAACTTTTCGTCTCTCTCTCTACCTCTTATTTATTAATATTATTTATCGAATGACATTTTAATGGTTTAAGTTTAGTTTTTTTACGTTTTTATGAAATTTTCGTTAATTTTCCTTGTTACAACTCTTCGCGTATCTTATTTATTACTATTATTTATCAACTTGAATTTGTAGTGCAAACATCTTTCACGTTTTTTTGAATTTGTGAATTTTGTGAATTATTATTATTTATAAATGATGTATTAATGTAGCTGAATTTGTAATGGAATTTTCGTTAACGTTTTCCTTACTAAAACTTTGCTTTTCTTTATTTCTTATTTATTACTATTCTTGAAATTTCCTTAAACTTTTTCTTAGCTGAATTTATGGCTGATTTTTCGTTAACATTTTCCTTAGTACAACTCTTCTTCTCTATCTCACATTTATTGTTATTATTTATTAAATGATGTGTTAATGTATTAATTCTTATTGTAATTTCCTTAACCTATTTTAGTTAACTTAGTTTTCTTTAACGTTTTTCATACTACAACTTTTCGCGTCTTTTATTTATTTGTATTATTTATCAACTTTTATTTATTATGCAAACATTTTTCAGGTTTTTCTGAATTTGTAGTAGAATTTTCGTTAACGTTTTCCATACTAAAACTTCACATTTATCTTTCTTTGTTTCTCTCTCTCTGCAGCACCAAATGGAAGCGACAGAATCAACTGCGTTTGGAGCAGCTTCGTCATCAGGCCACGCTTGAGAAGGACTTTGTGGTGCAGGAGAATGGCGGGGGCGGAGGCGGGGGGCTCGGTTGCTGCCCCAGCGGCTTGTCCAGTTCGTTCAGCGCCGCTGCAGCTGCGGCAGCTGCGGCAAGCAATCCGTGCAACTTCTTGACCTCGGCTGCTGCGGCGGCAATATTCCGCAACGTTGGCTACGTTCACGGCTGTCCCATGTAGACAGCCGCATCCCTCCCCCTCCACCTCCCTCTCCACCTCTCACCTGGCCAATGCTTGCCACATGCCACATGCTGCATGCAACATTGAGTCGACGCCTCTTCACAAACGCTTGCCTATGTAAATAATCGATTTAATTGTTCTTTTTTTTTGGACTTTCATCGTGCAATCAAAGCTGATCTGCCCCTCGCCTCTTCCCTCTCTCTCCCTCCCATCTTTCCCATTAACAGCGAACTTAGGTTTAGTCAAATTAACTGTAATATACACACACACACACACACACACACAATGAGAATTGTAAACACCACGCACTATGTAAAAGGTTTTTTTTTTTTTGATGAAAAATAAAAATTGGATTGCATATTTGATAAAGTTCGTTATGAAAATGAAGACGAGTGAAAATTATTGGGAAATTGTTAAGGGAATATTTGTTTTCTTATATAAAATACTTGCAAACTCTTCAAGGACATACTTCATTATAATAAGCTGAAGAAGCTACTTCGATTGGCATTAAAAAAATTCATTAAATCATTTTTTTGTTTTACCAAAATTTTTGTCAAGGGGGAAGCATGAAAAATTGGCCAAAAATTGAAAAGGTCTTTGTAACTCGGCCATTTGAAGGACTATCGCAATGTCCTTTGGCATGCAGTTAGCGCTTGTAGCATAACTCATGAATACATTATCCAAAGGACGAATATCCTTTTAGTAACAAAGTTAGCAGGACTTTTTTGCATAGAGAAAGTTAGCTATAATTCGGCCACATCTTTGTTGATCCTGACCGATCCTGTGTCAATCAACAACTATTAATAAGGACTACAAACTGGCCGAAGGACATTCGGATCGTCCTTGTAGTTTCCGAGTTATCAAGGATTTTCCAATTTTATAGTTATTTCCTACCTATTTTTGCTCGCCCGCAATAAAAAATTTACAAGTGTTTTTGCAAAAATTGTAGCATACTTTTCAGCGCTTTCTATGGAAAATTCATGCAAAAAATTTGTCAAGGGGGATGCATTAAAAATTGGCCAAAAATTCGAAAATGCTGCGTAAAGGACGATTGCGATGTCCCTTGGCATGCACTTAGAGCTTGCAGCTTAAAGTATAAATACATTTTCAAAAGGACGAATATCCTTTTGACAACAAAGTTATAAGAATTTTTCTCTTTAGAGAAAATATGCTATAACTCCGCCATATCCTTTACGATCCTGGCCGGTCCTGTGTCAATCCACTTCTATTGACAAGGACTACCAACTGGCTAAAGGACATGCTGATCATCCTTACGGTTCTCAAGTTATCCGGAATTTTCTAACTTCATATCGATTTTTGAGCCCAGCGCAAATGACAAAAAATGTTGCCTACTTTTAGGGGCTCACTTTTTAATTGGAATAAATTCAATCGAATTGTAATTGCATCTAATTTGAACAACTTACCTTGACATTTTAAAGTATTAAAGAAAACTTTAATGCACTTTTTTTAATGTTTCTTATAACTGATTTTCGGTTACTCCAAGGCAACTTTATCAAGTTACATTGTGAAAACAGGTTTTGAAAAACTGTTTCAATTTATAAAGTCTTTTATTTGCGTTTATTTCTTTTTATTTATACATTTTTACAGTACATTTTGTTCATTTGTTTAAGTGCGAAGTTAGATTTAGTTGCCACAGTGCAGATTTAGAGTTAGTTTAATAAAGTATTGTTTTTAAATATATGATAAATAAATACTTATGGTATGATTATGAGTTTTCCCTGAAATATGTTGATATGGTATTTTATTGCTGGTCTGATTTAACTACTTAATAAATCGAAAATCTAAAAAAATGAAATTGGTTTTAAATAAATATAATCCATGTTTCTTTATGAAACGCATGAATTATTTTGTTGACAGTCATCTCGAAACTGTGGCTTAAAGCGGACATAATAAAGCAGAAAGATGATCACAGCAACGAAGCAGCTGAGAACGATCTGATTCCCTCAGTATCTCTCTTTTCTTCCTGCTCTCTCTTCTTCCTGCTCTATCTTCTTCCTGCTCTCTCTCTCTCACTCTCTTTCCTGCTGCCAGCATGTTCTCCACGTAGCTTTCTTCCCATTTCTGATGTCCTGATAGAATATTTTTCGAATTTTCATCATACCTAAAATAAATAAAGTATAAATTTAAAATACTACAATTAAAAAAATGAGCCTTATATTATTTATACTTACTATTAAGTAAAAACAAACTTTTTATATATTACGCTTATATTTTGTCATAAATTGAATCCTTGTTTCTTTATGAAACACTTGATTTATTTTGATGGTCATCATCTCAATGAGATTCCTTAGAAAGCGGATGAAATACCAGGCGCACATAATCAAGTAGGTAGATGATCACAGGAATGAAGCAGCTAAGAACGCTCTAATTCACTCATTTTGTAAGGCTCTCATTGAGAGTGCGTCTTTATCTCTCTCTCTCTGTCTCCCTCTATCATTCTCTCGTTGGTTCTTTTTCTCTTTTTCTCTCTCTCTTTCCGTTTACTGCTGCAAGTAGTAGATTTCAAGTAGCCTTCTTCCAATTCCTGGTCTCCTGGTAAAATATTTCAAATTTGCATCTCACATGAAATAAAGTAAAATAAATTATAAAATTAAAATCAAATTATTAAAGTTTGCTTTTATTATTTATACTTAGTAGATGAAGAAATCCTTGTTTCTTTATGTCGACGAAATCCCTTCAAAACTGTGGCTTAATGCAGGCGAAATACCAGGCGCTCATAATAAAGTAGCAGGATGATCGCAGAGCCAAGCAGCTGAGAACGCTCATTCTCTCTCTCTTTCTTTGTCTCTCTATATCTTTCTCTCGGTTTGCTGCTGAGCTTTTAAGTAACTTTCTTCCCATTTCTGGTCTCCTGGTAAAATATTTCAAATTTTTATCTTACCTGAAATAAAGTAAACAAATTTATAAAACTAAAATACAAATTATTAATATATTCCTATATTATTTTTATTATTATATTATTACTTGGTTAATAAGCAAATTCAAAAAAAAAACTGTTTATTTATTTTAAATATCAGTTAAAAACACAACTAAATTATGATAAGCAGGAAAATATTTAATGCTCTAAAAGATAAAATTATGAAACTTAAAAGGAAAGAGTATTTACTATTTAACGTAATTGCGGAATTAAATAGCAACAAAACAGTTATTAAATTTGAACATAATAAAACATTCAAATTTTTAAAAATCAGATTATCGAAAAATTAAAAAGAAAAGTTAAGAAAAGAGAAAAAGAGTTTTTTCTTAAAGTGCACAAAACTAGAAAGGATTGGTTTTGGTTAAATTTTCTTATATAAAACGTCACATCTCAAAAGAAAGCAACTTCTCTGGCCTTAAAGACTCTTTTTGCTAAAGACTAAAGACAGGATCTAGCATATTACACAATTGAAGGAGACAATTTTGTGGGTTAAAGGAAAACACAAGCTTAATTTGGAGCTCATAGTTCACAGTTCAGAGACATTGGTTGAGCTACAAGTTGTGACATGCACACGCACATGTTGCGACATGTTGTTTACAGCTGGCACAAAAGCTTATGCTCCGATTGCGACTGCAATTCTGATATTTTGTACTACTGCGATTGCCAACGAAGCGGATTCCACATTCATTGAGTCATGCTTAAAAATCAACTTGAGCGAATCACACAAAACGATATCAATTTGTCGCTATATAGTAGTAAATGGCATCTATCTATATATATGTACATGCATGTGTGTGTATGTGTGTGTGTGTGGGTGTGTGGAAGTATTAGTGTGTCTGACATGCTGTGTCAGCCAACCGGAAAACAAGCAAAAACAAACTCTGTGCACGCAATTATTGCAAGAAGCGTTTCTCGCTTATGGGCAGCGCGTGTGCGCAAGCGAGACAGCAACAGTAACGAAAAGCAGCGACGTCGACGTCGCAGTCGACGGCGGTTTGATTTTTCATGCACATTTAGCTCGCGACGATGGAAGCCAAGGCACAAAAAGGAAGAGAAAAATGTTTAGCCACAAATTGAATCTGCGCGTTTAACGAGCAGCCAAAGCCAAAGCAGCTTTCATAGCAGTCAGCTAGTGAGAGCGAGCAACTGCATGAGCGAGCGACAGAGAGAGATAGCGAGTGCATGGCTGTGTGATAGGTGAGTGAGTGCTGTTTGGGGGTGGGAAGAGAGCAGAGGTTGGAGAGGAGGGAGCGGGGTGGGGAAAGCAGACGTAGTTCGAGTGGACGCCAAACGGAAGCAGCACAGAACGCTAATTAAAAAGACACTTGAAAAAAAGAAGAAGAAGAGGAAAAGGGACGAAAAGCTTGGCAAATAAAAATAGTACAGTAGTTATCCATGAAATTGTCTATGAAATGTGAATGTAATTTAATGAATAAAATGCAGCATAGACGCAACTTGAAGCGTCACGCCCCCTCTCTCTGCCCCCCTCCACGACCCCTTTGTGGATAGATTTATTTGATTGCGCTTCATTTGCGCATCTATTGAAAAGTCAATTGCATTTTTAATTGGTACATTTTACGTCTGCCATCCTTTTGAGAGCTTGCCCAAAAAGGATTCACTCTCTCTCCCTCTCTCTTTCTCTCTCTCTCTCTCTCCCTCTCTCTCTCTCTTTCTCGCAGTTCTCTGCTTTGCCTTTTGAGGCTACAAAACTTGTTCGTTTTTGTTGTTTCGCTTTGTGCACGCTCGGTCCACTTTGATTTGTATTTATTTAATGAGTTATTAATTGCATTAAGCTTTCAGCTTTGTAATTAACGCAACTCGCGATTCAAAACGCGTGAAACATAACCTCAAAAGGCTTAAAGGCGGTCAAAGTCAGTGGCTGTCTGTCTGTCTGTCTGATTGATTGACTGACTCCTGATTGACTGCCAAGTGGCCGCCATTGATCAATTTGCCATACACAAAACTTTTGCTTTGATAGTCGCTCTGCAATTTTTAATTAACTTTTTCCAGCACTCGCTGCGATTGCAGCACATTTAGTTAGTGGATAAAGTAATTTCAAATTTGTATATTTCTATCAAAAAAGTATTAAATAAATGCATAACTATCTTTCGCTTATTCGACTATATTCGGTATATTAATATACTACCATTTAATATACCATTTTATGCGGAATACTATATTTGGTATATTGGTATACTGTTCTATTCAAAATATACCATTTAATATATTTGGCTATATTTGGTATTATCAATTATTGACGAAAGAAATTTGCATATTTCACTAAATAGAAAATTATATGATTTTAAACAAATAATAAAGCAAAGCAGTACGGTATTATTCTTAAAATATACCAAAATTATTCGCTGAAAATTACTTCTAAAAAAATATACTGAATTTCATACTCGGTATATTAATATACTGCAGTATTCAAAATATGCCGTTTAATATACCGCAAAAATACATATAAAAAGCAGAAGGTTATGTTATATTTGGTATATTAATATACTAGCAATAAAAATAAAATACGATTTAATGCGGAATACTATATTGGGTATATTGATATACTGTTTTATTCAAAATATACCATTTAATATATTTGGCTATATTTGGTATATTGACATACTACTATAAAATATTATATTCAAAATATACCATTTAATATTAAATGCCATAATTGGTATATTGATATATTACTATATTCAAAATATACCATTTAACACTAAATGTCATTTTTGGTATATTGATATACTACTATTTTCAAAATATACGATTTAATATACCGAAAATATATATAAAAAAAAAAAATATACTTAAGGCTATAATTGGTATATTTCACTGTCAAAATATATAAATGACAAACTTTATAAATTGAAATGGCTTTTCAAAAGCTGTTTTCCCAATGTAACTTGATGAAGTTGCCTTAGGGTAACCGAAAATCAGTTACAAGAAACATTATAAAAATAAGGTAAGTATCTAAAAGTATGCCTTAATACTTTAAAATGTCAAGGTAAGTTGCGCAAATTAGATGCAATTACAATTCGACTTTATCTTAATTAAAAAGTGAACCCCTAAAAGTAGGCAACATTTTTTGTCATTTGCACTGGGCTCAAAAATCACCAGAAAGTTGAAGAATCCTGGATAACTCGAGAACCGTAAGGACGATTCGCATGTCCTTTGACCAAGTAATAGTCCTTGTTAATAGTAGTTGATTGACATAGGACTGGCCAGGATCGGCAAGGATACGGCTAAGTTTTAGCCTATTTTCTCTAAACAAAAAAGTCGTTATAACTTTGATGCCAAAAGGGCATTTGTCCTTTTGAAAGTGTATTCATGATTTATACTACAAGCGCTAACTGCATACCAAAGGATATTACAATAGTCCTTTAATTGGCCGAGTTACGCAGGATTTTCGAAATTTTTACCAATTTTTCATGCATCCCCCTTGACAAATTTTTTGCATCGCTTTTCCATAGAAAGCGCAGAGAAGTATGCTACAATTTTTGCAAAAAAACACGTAACATATTCTATATAATTTATTTTTTTGATATATTGACATACTGTGTTGAAAAAATACCAATCAAATATACCGACTCTATTCTATGCGTAGTGGAATAAACAAATGCCAAATGTGAAACATCTTGAAAAAGGTTTTCAAATTATTCCACATTGCTATAAAAAATAATGTACTCACATATAGTAAATAATATTAGACCTCTGCCGAAAATATAGTATTTTAAAATATCAATTCTTAAAACGTTAGTTAGAAATTTTTGAAGAAAAAAAATCCCAATCACATTTTTAGACTTTTTAGTTTGAAAATTGAAATAAAATGATGATAAAAAAAATAAAATTCTCAACAACGAATTATAAAATGTCGAAAATAATATTCTAATCTTTCTTTTTACCAAGCTGTAATTTAATTCAAATATGAAGAGCAAAGTAAAACAACAAAAATGAGAAAACCTAAAGTAAATGAAATGAAGCTGGCAAACAAAGAAAACATTTGGAATGTGGGATACTTTTTGAGATAGGAAACTGATGATAAAGTGTGATACATTTTAATTTGCATTAAAAGGCGAAAGCGAAGCTTTTGTTGGCTTTTTGTGAGGCTAAACAATTTAACAGTAAATGCAAAACACACACAACAAGCGACACACAGAAGAACAATTAACGAGAACATTGTGCAGCTAACGATGATGATGATGATGATGATGATGATGTGACATCAGCAACAACAGGGACAGCAACAACAACAAAGGGGCAACAACCACCCAGACAAGTGTCAGCACGCCCTGCGGCACAAACACAATTTGCAACATTTTTCCAAACGGATAATGACAAACATTTTAATCACAAAATGAAACCGAAACCGCAACCGAAACACAAAACACAAAACTCGAAACTCAAAAAGCAACCACCAAACACAACGCTTCTTCTTTGTTGCCGCATGAGCAGGACAACAACAGCATCACACACTCCTCCCTCCCTCTCCCTCTGCCACTCCACTGGCATTAGGAATCAGAGTCGGGCAAGTCAAGTGGCTTTTGTCATCATTGTTGTGGACCGGAGTTTGACGCATCTGTTAGTCGACATAATCTGTTGTGCCTTCTCAGCCGAATAAAACGAACCAACGAGCTCTAGAAGCCGATAGTAAGCAAGCGATTAATTCACATACTATCGGCTATAATGATAACAATAAATACATAAGAATAAAAAATAATTCAAATAAGCCTTGACTACAAATGCGTGTATTAACTTCGCTTTCACTTCAATTGACATAAGAAAATAATACGAATTCATCTATAAACTTTGCTATTAATCCACATACTATCGGCTACAAAAATAATAAATAGATAGTAATACAACATAATTGAAATAAACATTGACTACAAACTTCACTCTCACTTTAATTGCAAGCCAACGAGCTCAACAAGCCGATAGTACTATTATTAGTAATAGTGTCCCCATGCAAGCGATTAATCCACATACTATCGGCTACAATAATAACAATAAATAAAAAAGAATAAAAAATAATTCAAATAAGCATTGACTACAAATGCGTGTATTAACTCTCCCTTTTACTTTAACTCATATAAAAATAATATATGAATTATTTTATAAACTTTGCGATTACTTCTCAAACTATCGGTTATAACTAAAACTCTCTAATGACCACTTTTCATTATATACTTTCATTTAGGAGTTTTCCACTTTCATTTAAAAAAGAATATTAATCAATGCCTCAATTTTACTCTATATACTCTTTAAAAATAGAGCGATGGTTCTTGGTACAAAATTAAACCGCTTACTATCGGATATAACTCTAACTCAATGAAAATAGCCGCTTCTCTTAATATACATAGTTTCATTAAGAATTTTTCCAAACAACTTACTTCAACTCTTCTGATCTTACTATCGATAGAACAGAATTAATCTGTATACTATCGGTTAAGACAAGAACTCTCTAATACAATAGAGATAAACGCTGCTCTTTACATATTTTCTACAATTATTCTTCCTATTTAATTAAAGAACAATAGTAATCAATACATACATTTCACTCTATATACTCTTCGAATATTTAACCCATCTATCTTTCCATCGATAGTACATTTAATCCGCTTACTATCGGTTATATAAGGAAATCTCTTACTCAATGAAAATAAACGCTTCTCTTTTTACACATACTTTCATTAAGAACTTTTTTCAAGCAACCGATAGTACTTGGATTAGTTCTTGTGATCTTTCTACCGATAGTACACAATTAATCTGTTTACTATCGATGATATATATATATAGAACTAACTCTTTGCAAATAACAGCTTCTCTTTATCATATATAAATATCATATATGAAGAAAAACGGTTATTTTTATACATACATATTTTCATTAAGAACTCAGCTATACCTTACTATCGATAGTTCAGAATATAAATCAAAATCACAAAGATCAAATTTCCCATAAAAGATATTTAAATTGAAAATATTAAAACAAGAAAGTTCACTCCAATTTAGCATTAAAAAGTTATCAATAATTGTATGGAAAACCCTCGTAAAGAAAAAACTTACTCAGCGTTTGATTGAAGCTCTTCAAACCCCGCATAGAAATTACAGTCACAAAATCAGTTCGAACTTAAAGAATTCGATCAAATGAGAGCCAACTTGTTTGTCATGCCAAAGAATCGATCATCAGATTGGAGCGCAGTTGATTCTCGAGAGTTGCATGGCAAGCAACAAAAAATTAAGTAAGAAACGTGAGCAGGAAATGGAGCCGTAAGTGAAGTGCACACATAACATATTTCTTTAGGGAGAGATTGAAGACTCCTTTCTCAGTTCGATTTAAACTAAACTTGTAGAAACTTAAAGAGTGTTGTTTCTGCTCCTTTGATTTGGCTTCAATCATTCACAGTTTAACGGATGTCAAGCGACAATTCCCAGCATCGTGATGGCAGACAATCTGGTAAACAAAAAGTAAATAATCTGATATATAGTTGGGTTATTTAAGTAGTATTACCATCTGGATGCAGTCTCTGAACTTGGAATCGATATTGTTGGATAGCTTGGCAAATAAATGATTCCCATAATCAAATAACTTAAGCTTCTCGTTGATTGTGCATCATAATCAACTTTAAGTGAAGCCTGGATGCACTGCTATTTTAATGAGTGATCCAAGACGAAGCTTGGATGCACTGCTATTTCAATGTGCGATCCAAGGCATTAAAGTTGGTCACCGATCACAAAGCATCGATCTCTTAGATGAGATGCATGATCTCCATGATCAGAGCATGCAAGCATTCATGGGCAGATCACTTATTGTGATCTTTATGAGTTACATAAAGACATAATCCGCATAATTATTGATCTGATGCAGTTCAAACTTCACCTGAATTGAATTGAAGTCATTATTTACTTTCTATTATATGCTTTGAGTTCAGATACTTACATTGACACTCCAGCAATGAACCTGAAATAAATAGAATTTAATTCCATAAATTGTCTTCAAACGCTCTACTCCACTCAACTTACATTCATAGAATCTTTGAGGTCCAACATCGAGAGCACATCAGCAGAACTTTCGATGGGCAGCTCAAATTAGGTTATTCGTTTGCTCTCATCATTCAGTCGCAAGAAGAAGTATTTTAGTTAAAGTTTGGCTATAAATGATTCCCTAAGAGAAAATGTTACTTACCACCTTCCGAAATATCAACTGCGAGTATTTCTGGTTTACTATTAATCCAATCTACATATACACAATGCTGAAGATTATTTTTGATATTGATTGAAAGATATTGATTGACATTGAAAGATGTACAAAGAAATCTAGCTCAAGTCTGACTTAATATTTTGTAATCAGCTGAGAAACTTATTTAGTTAAATACTTGTAAGTTGTCTTTTAAGATCTCATCCTAAAAAATAACAAACTTAGATATTATTTCTAAAGTTCAAATTATACTTCAATAACCATTAAAAATGTATCTTTTTGCTGCTTACTTAATTTTTATTTAGCTTTTAATAATATATAAAAATAACTAACTTACATATTATTTCTAAAGTTTAAATTATACTTGAATAACCATAAAAATGTAATGAAGCTTTTGACTGCTTACTTAACTTTTACTTAACTTTTGATAATATCTTTCTTAACTCAAATTCTTAGAAAGATTATTACAATATAAATGTATAGAAATAAACATTATCATAATCATTTTATAATAATGATATCAAGGCAAGTTATGTATAATATTTATTTAAGCTCAATTTCAATCAATCTCGAAACTTGATTAATTTTAATTTTGTTAGTATGTTATTTTTAAATGCAAATCGATTCGAAAGCGATATCAGCTATAACAAAAAATAAATCTACAATAGAGAGATTATTCATATGTGATATTATTCTTAAAATATACCAAATTCATATACCGCAAAAATATAAAAATATACCAAAGGCTGTGTTTGGTATATCGATGTAGTTTTACATATAATTTCTAAAAAATAATTTTCAAGTACTATTCTTAACTTTCAACTTTTCAATTTAAGTCACTTTTTTGTTTTGCTATAAAATTGATATTTCCCAGATTCCCCAGATTCATATTATATTATATCCCAGATTACATAGAATCATATTATTATGATATCATAAGCAAAAGCAAATTGATGTGCTTAAGCCATGGAAATTTGTCATATTATAAATATGAGATTTGTTTATATGAGGAACTCAGAGTGAATTAATCTTAGGCAGGCATTCGATGTAAACAAAACAAAAGTGTTTGAAGAAAGCTGTCTTTGTTTATGGAGAAATATGAGACCAGAAAGTAATGTGGTCTATGGTGAAGAAGGGAAGAGTGAAGATAGGGAGAGAAGAAGAGAAGGAGAAAAAGAAACAGAGATTGAGCTCGCCAAAATAATTGTCAATTTAGTGAGTTGCAATAATATTGAAATTGAACATATTTGCTTTGAAGCGGCTTCCAACTGTCTTCTCACAAACCCTCTTCCCCTTCCCCTTACCCACCCCTTTCCCCTCATCTTCGTTAACAACTAGAAAATAGAAAACAACAAAAAAAAACCGCCTTCAGGCTTCTATCGCTGGCAACAACAAATCAGCTCATAATGACATGAAAATCTGTTGGCTTTTGTGGCACGCCTACCCCTTGCTCCACCCCTCCCCCTCACTTTGCCACGCCCCTCGCCGCCTTCCGAACAGTGGCCAAAAAAAAGTGCCAACTGTATGTCAACAATTTGTCTTAAATTAGGCGTAAAATTTACAGATTGGCCGCCTCGTAAAATAAACAACGAACTCACCCCTAAAAAAGCGAACACTACAAAACACAGCATAGACGACTTCCACATACCCTGTAAATTAAGATTGCATTGCAAATTATTTCATTTAACTCTTTAAAGCTTATTTTCGCAACTAAGTAAAATGTTTAAATGTGCTTTATTAAAATTTGCTGTTACTTTTATAGATTGACTGACTAGCAGATACTCTGTAA
This sequence comes from Drosophila kohkoa, assembly GCA_019972355.1. Taxonomy (NCBI): domain Eukaryota; kingdom Metazoa; phylum Arthropoda; class Insecta; order Diptera; family Drosophilidae; genus Drosophila; species Drosophila kohkoa. Next base: position 337,845 of record BJEL01000025.1, read on the forward strand.
TTCAGTTAAAAGTCAGCTATAGTTGCTAAAATGGAAGGTAAAGCACTGCAATTCACAGGAAAACTAAAATATAAAGCTTTAATATTGTATTCAAGCGAAAGCACGACTAAAAGATACCCTGTAAACTAAGGTTGCACTGCAAATTACTTCATTTAAATCGATCAAGTTTATTTTTGCAACTAAATAAAATGTTTAAATGTGCTGAATTAAAATTTGCTGTTACTGTTGTAGGTTGACTGACTAGCAGATACTCTGTAAATTAGTTAAAAGCGACATACAGTCGCTCAAATAGAAGGTAAAGTACTGTAATTCACCGGCAAACTTAATAATATAGCTTTAATATTAAATAGAAGCGAAAGCCTGACTAGCAGATACCCTGTAAACACTTCAAATAGGCTTTGCCACTGATTAAGTACATAATAAAGGTGTTTTATTATGCAAAACGTATCGATCTGGTGCTGTGTAGAAAATTGATCAACTCATAGATACCCTCTAATGCGAAAACGACTGTTAAATACCCTAAAAAGTAGAAAAAGTTAGACTCTTAAATCGAAAATGAGGAATTTCCATCCATCAAGTCGTAAATACCTTCTTCAGCTGACTGCAGGGTATAAATAGCCACTCAATATGTATGCTAATAAAAGGGTAGTTGCTATTAATCGTCATTCTGATGATGATTATCGTTATCGTTATGATTGTTATGCCACTCTTTATCCACTCTACTCGCTTCTTCATTTTTCTTTTTTTTTTTTGGCCACACTTGTGACACTTTTCAATTGCACTACATGAGAATGAGGAGGGGGAAGGGGAAGGGGAACAAAAAGGGGGGTGGGAACAACCCTGCCCAGCTAATTTGTTGCTTTTATGCGCTCGTAATTGAAGTGAAGCTTACAGTGAGAACATTGATTGCGACTTTTTGGACAGGACAATAATAGATAGATTAGCAGCGATATAAAAAGATACAACCATAAGCTGATTTGCATAATTGGCTGATAAATCTGGCACAATGCCAATGCACCTTGCGCTGAACAATTTACTACTTTGTCAGATACTATCTAAAAAGGGAATTTTAATTTGGTTTGCTTGTTGAAGGAGAGCATAAAGTGAGGTTAAGTTGAATGCACAGCACTTATGTATGTACATATGTATGTGTAAGTTGGTTGTAATGACATCACACTAAGGTGATGACTGTCTCCTGAGCTGAGCTGAGCTGAGCTGAGCTTTTGTGCAAAATATGCATAATTAAAATACATATCAAAATGCACAATGCCGCGCGTCGTCTTGTGCAAAAGTTGTTAATCTTTTCATGCGGCTGCATAATTAAAATCTGAATATGCAAATTCTATACACAAATGGGCCAAATGGCAAATAACAAAAATGCAAAATGAACACACGAACACATGGCCAGAGAAAGGAAGAAGGCGAAACACACACACACATACATATATACGTAAGCTAGCAACAACAACTTAACAGTCGCCGCTTGCTCGTTAACAGTTAGGCAGCATGCTTTGGCCTCGCAACTGTGTTGTTGTCTCTTTCTGGCAGTCGCACATTTGCGCTTTTAGCTGTCGCGACTTCGTCGTCGTCGTTGTTGTTGTTGTTTTTGTTGTTCTTGTGCGCTAGCAAAGTAATTGCAAAATATGAATGCATAATGAGCAGATATTTCCAAGTGTGCAAAGAAACTTCAAGCAGCCAACTGCATGGGTGGGTGGGGGAGAGGAGAGGGGCAGGCGTAGATGGGCGTGGAGCGGCAACTTTTATGCTAAAATGCGCGAGTCGCGCGTGCACTTGCATTTTGCCCAGCATCGACAAGGACACACACACATATACAGCGAAGACGCTGCTGCTGTTGTTGTTGGGCCGTAGCACACATTCCACAGCTTGTGCACAAAGAGAGCAAAACAAAATGGCGCACTTTCGAGTGCTTTGCAGCTCATTAAAATAGTGTTAAGTTGTCTGAGCCAGCCCAGCAGCACAATATAATTAATTTCTCAACATGATAAATTGCAATTTGCACACTAAATATCTGTCATTATCAATATGCTAAATTAATTGCAAGATTTCGTCATAGCAAGCAGTTAGTCAAGTCACAACTAAATTGGCGTAGCAGTGAGCTTTATGCCAGCTAAGCAGGTCACGATTAACTTGCCATAGCAATCAGCTTTATGCCAGTTAACAAAGCTGCTCGCGCCTGCGAACACAAACATGGCTGACACCTGGTAAACAATACTGACGTCTCATTCACACCCATGTCAGACATACATATATATAATTCTTCTCATTCTCACGCACTTCTCTTTGCAGCACAGTTGCCATTCGCCCGCAAGGCTTTGCCATTGAGCAACTGCGTCAAATACTTGACCACTCGAGTCTGAAGGACAAAACGCTGTTTGTGCACATCACGGACAATGTGCTGGAGCTTATCGATGGCATTGGTCAGCTGATGTCACGCGAGGAGATCGAATTTGGTGCCGAACCGTTGGCAACGTTGCACGTGACCGGCATGATGGTGTACATGATGCATCACGATGATTTGGCCAGCACCCAAGTGCAGCGCACGATGTTCATGCAGCGCTGCTTCGATTACATGGCTTGCACCGAGGAGACGCATGTAAAGCATGTGAACACACACTTATTGATGATGATATGATACTTGATTCGTGTCCTTTGAGCAGGTGCATGAACTGTGTGGCCAAATCCTTTGCATGCTCGACATCAATGACTCGGACATTATGCTGAATCTGATAATTTGTTGTCGCAGTGCCAGCCCCTTGAATACGATGGCTCAAATTGTCTGCAATTGCCTGCTGTGGGCCATGCTCGATAAACTCACGGATTTGGGCTTCGATTCGTATCGGTTGCGTGCCTATCCCGAAATGATGATGGCCATTGCCATGGTAAATCCCTTGGACTATCTGCAAAACTATTTGCACTCACTCAATCTGATTGTGCGCGTCATTGCCGCACTTTTGATGGCTGGACCGTATGGTTCCATTGAGAAGCTGCGCAATGAAGTGGGGCTGCCACTCGATATGCTGGTGCTGCCCACCGATGATGCTGCCGTACTCTTTCGCTGGCTCAACACTATTGTGAAGGAGCTGCGCAGCGAGCTTCAAGTGCGTGATAGTCGTGTCCAGGAGCGCATGGTTGTGCTGGAGACAACGTGTGAGCTCATGAAATTGGTGCACGCCAATCTCACCGAGTTCTATCAACAACTCTACAGCTGCACAGACTTTGACAACGACGATGGCTTCATTTCGGATCAACCATGTGATGAGCATGGCGAAGATTTCGAGTGGTTGTTGTAAAATTTATTTATATTTATTATATTAAATCTATTATTAAATAGTACACTTAATAAAAGAGAGAACTGGTGGGGTCTTCGACTCTATTGAAAAACTAAAATATCATTAATTCAGGCAATAAAATATGATACCTTTTCAACTTTTTTCATTAATTGAATTCGTTTTAGATTAAAGCTTTAAAGTTGCGTCAAAGATTTGTAAAGAATTGAAAAAATTATAATATTACTCAAAATTATCATAAATTTCTATATAATATTAAGTAGCTCTTAACTTTAAACATTGACCACGCGAATATTTTAGACTGATAAAAACGAATGGTATTTTAAAAAAGTGTCTATCCCACATTTTAATTGTTGATCTCTTAAATTTGCAATACAAACGATATTTCCCTTTTGCTCTATCTCTCAAAAATTCCAAGATTACCTAACTCTCATAAAAAATAGTTTAACTTTGAATGCTTAACCACAAAAGAATATTTTTCTTAAAACTATAATAGACTATTTAAAAAAAGCATTATAAAAAATTAATTATATATTATTATAAAAATAATTCAACTTTAACTTTTAAGTTGCAAGTCACAACAATTTGCAGTGCTTTCACAACTTTTAAATGCTACCAACACAGTCGCTGACTTATTCAGCAGCAGGGAAGCAAAGAAGTCAGCAGTTGACTAAGCTGATGCAGAAAGTTAAAAGAGGAGACACCTAAAGTTAAGCAAGTTTCGAAATAAAAAAGACTAAGACCCACATTAAGTAGAAGTTTTTACCCATGCAAAAAATACAATTAATTTTAATAAATAAAATAATTTCTTACCTTAGTGTAATCTCACATTATAACCTCCGATTGCCTCGGGCTCTTTCTTAGATGTACTTTTAATTGAAATTACAGTTTTTTTTAATCAGTTTAACTTTTTTATTTTATTTTCAATCCTTTAGATTTAGCGTTTCGCCGTGAAGCATTGAAAAAAATAATGATATGATATGATACTTGATAAAGTCATATATCAGTATATTAGCTATCTCTCACTTTAAAAATTAAACACGCGAAAATTTAAAAGTGATTTACAAGGATAAAAACGAATGGTGTTTTAAATATTCCGTTGGATTTGTATAATTTTGAATATTCTTTTATTTTTTCAAGCCGGCATTTTTATAATAAATTGGTTTTATGATTCTTATGAGCGAACATTTATGTGCAGCAGTGTTTAGAATTAAAATAATCTTATAACCATCACAATCTGGAATCCATTGAGGTAAATTACTCTTCCTTATATGTATTATGATTTTTTTAAATTCAACTGAATGTTTTGTATTAAGTTTAAATTTGAATTTCTTATTAAATTCTTTCTAAATTTGAAAAATATAGTTTCAAATTGTATTTCTTATTAATTTGTTGTAAATTTGAAGAATTTTAAATTTCAAATCACTTATTTAACAAAAAAAAAAAAAAAAATATTAATAGATCACTAAAAAAAATACATCCCTTACTAACGGTTCAATATACAGTTTGAGCCGAATAAGTTATGAGCACTGCAGAAGATCACTAAAAAGAAGAATTCCTTTACTAACGGTTCAATCTGCACTGCAGTAGTGTTCGTTAACGTAACGTTTAATAAGTCACATATATGGATTAAGTTGAAATTTGTATTCCTTATTAATTTGTTTGTAGATTTAAAGAATTTAAACATCAAATCACTTTAAATTTGGATTACCAAAAAAAAAGAACAGATCACTAAAAAGATGAATTCCTTTACTAACGGTTTAATATGCACTGCAGCAGTGTTGGTTAACGTCACGCACGCGCTTAGCTTTAAATTCAAAGGTGCCATAAAGCAAGGCACTTTCTAGCTTGTGGTTAAGCAACTACTTAAGATGTGTGGGAATAGTTTGGAAGTTGTCTCGTAAAATTTACTCATCCAGCACGCTGTCCAGCCACTGTTCCACATCGTTTTTGCTGGCACTTGCAGCTGCAGTCGGAGTCGTTGCTTGGGGCAGCGGCGTGGCAGGAACTGTTGTTGGCGTTGTCACCGCCAGTTGAGTGTTTGTCATGGCCAGCAACTCATCCAGTTCATCTGGCGGTTCCACAGCCACTGGCGTTGGCTCTTTGACCACCGACTTGGCGGCAGAAGGAACCCGCGACTTGGCGCTCGCAGTGCGTTGATTGTCATTGCCATTTAGCTCGCGCAGCACGCGCTCCTGATACGTGCGCTCAGCGCGCTCGGCTGCCTCGGTTTGTGCAACAATTTGCTGGCGTGTAAACATGCTGCTTGAGTAGTCCATGCGCTTGTAGAACGGTATCGTCAGTAGTCCTGCATTGAGCAGTCCCAGATTCAGCGTGAAATAGCTGCTGGCTGCCTTTGTGTGCAGCTGTGTTTGTCCCTCGGCAATGTTGTTCCATTCCTTTTCGGCACCGAAGCTAAAATGACCGCCACCCATGCTGGGAAACTGGGCCATCTGCTTGTAGTCCCCGGCACGCAACTGAGCGCGAGCATTCTCATCCAGTGGAGCACCGCCAGCTTGCTCCATATCGTCATCATCCTCGCCATCGGGTGGCGGCATCTCGCGACTCTGTTGCGGGGCTAAAGAGCGAGTGCCGCTCGACCAGTTCTTGCGGGCAAAGCGTGGCTCATCGCTGGAGTCGGCCACATCCACCAGGCTGCGCACAGCGTTCGTTTGTGGCGAACTCGATGAGGTGTTGTTGCTGCCACGCTGTTGCTGTTGTTGCTGCTTGTGGTAGTATTTATGCTGCTTCATATTGCGGCGATTGCTGTTGATTAATCAGTGAGTAATTTGCAGCTCAGGTGATTACGTCGTACTTACTCCTTCGATCGATCGTCCTTGCCACTCATTTTGGTCCTCGGGTGCAATTATAAATTCAAAAACCGATTTGTTTACGTTTTTCGCTCTGCTGTTGCTGTGGCAGCAATCGTGAGTGCGAATGTGACGGCGCTATGCGAACAGCTGTTTACGCAGTGCTGCCAGATGTGTTATCGGTCTTCGATGAGCTATGCTGTCAAATGTATCGATAAATCGTCGCAGCTGAAGCTAGTTTAATTGTAGTAGCGAATTAATTGTTGCAGTTGCGTTTGAGAAGCGGCGCCAAATGTTGCGTTTTGTGCAAGGATTGCGGCTGAGCAACAACAATCAATCAGCGCTGGTCGCTGACATTTACCGCCACTGTTTCCCCCAACTTCGAACGCAGGAGCAGCAACGAAATGGCCAATTACTGCAAAGCTTTGACAGCGAGCGTAGCAATCAAACGGAATGCATAGCGCCCACAGCGGACGATGTGTGGATCTTTGGCTATGGGTCGCTGGTGTGGAAGGCCGATTTTCCCTATATCGATCGCAGGCGTGGCTTTGTTTGTGGCTATAAGCGACGTTTCTATCAGCACAGCATCGATCATCGCGGCATACCAGAGAAGCCCGGCAGAGTCGTAACTTTACTGCCCGGCGACTTAGAAGAGGATCGAGTTTATGGCGTTGCCTATCGCATTGCATCTTCGCAAAAGTCACAGGTGCTGGATCACTTGGATTATCGCGAGAAGAATGGCTACGAACGCTTCAATTTGCACTTCCATGAGTATCCAGTTGACACCGAAGGCACGCCAATAGAAGTCATAATGTATATGGCAACACAGGCCAACGATTCCTATGCAGGCGATGTGTGGCAAGTGCCGTGCATTGCGAAGCAAATATTTACATCAGCTGGTCCCAGCGGGCCAAATCGCGAGTATTTGTTTAATTTATCGATTGCCATGCGTGAACTCTTTCCCGATGTTATCGATGCACATCTCACGGAGCTCGTGAGCTGCGTGCAACGTCACATTGAGCACGACGAACCGTTGTTGTTGGAGCGTGCTCTATGCACCGAAATTGAAAACATATTAAACGATTGCTTAGCACTTGAAACGCCACAGCAACAGCATGAGGAGCTCGCACAGGGTTTGCAGGAGTTACTTTTGCGCTTCCAGCGACCTGGCTGGCGGGAAACCTATCTGCATCGACAGCTGCAGCAACTCGAAAGCTCTTGACAACGACGTCGGCGGCGCGCGTCTGATTTTCATAATTTATATGATGACTAGCATATGTATGTTGCTTTATGTTCATTCCTTTAGTATGAAATATATGGTATTGTGTTTGTTAAGCCATTTCCGCTGTTTTTTTTTTATTATCGCTTGTTGGAGGGAAGAGATTTATAAATCTGCGTAGATTGCACATAATTTATGATGACCGGCGCCATTTTTATAGGTGGCAATAAATAAATCGATTGCTGTCGATATTAGTGAACTGCGATAACTACACGATTGGTCCACTGGCAAGTTTTAAAAAAATGAATTAAAAAAGTTAATGTAATTACATAAACATAATTTTAATAAAATTTATAATAAAAATGAAGAATTGCAAACGAGTATTAACAATTTACGGTTGCGTCAAGCCTCTCGATAAACATAAAAGGCGACAATTGTCAGTGTGACCAGCAGCACATTGTTACCACGATGTTGGCATAATTTGAAATTGAAATAGTGGTCACACTTCACTGCGGCATTTCCAACAACAGAAATATGAACAGCGTGAGTAAATAATTATTTATATTATTGAGACATTTAAATAACATAAACTATGTGTACATCTTTAAGGAACTGCGTACCAAAGTGGAAGCGGCGTGTCGCACAGCCGAAGACTTCACACGTCTGTACTATGCCTCCCTGGACAATCGGCGACATGTAAGCGAACAACAACAAAGTTGCCGGCAATGACGAAATAAATAACAAATGCAATTTTAAACACAATTTTAGCAAATGGGACGACTGTACATCGATAGTGCGACGTTCAGCTGGAATGGCAATGGGGCCACTGGACGCGAAACAATTGAACGCTACTTTGAAGAGTTGCCCTCATCGCGCCATCAACTGACCACGCTGGATGCGCAACCGATTTTGGATGCTGCCGTGGGCAATCAGACCACATACATTATCCTGGCCAGCGGCACAGTGAAATATTCGGATCAGGCTGCGCGCAATTTTCAGCAATCGTTTGTGATAACGGCCGAGAATGATAAATGGAAAATTGCCTCTGATTGCTATCGCCTGCAGGAGCCGTTATAAAGCGCTTAGAAATCTAGCTTAAAATTAGTTTTAATTAGATTTAAACGCATTAAGCTTAAGAGAGCGAGAGAGAGAGAGAAAGAACTAGAAATAAATGTTTTTCGACTAAATAACATAAATTGTGTTCGCATTTGAAGCTGATGTAAAGCTATTTAAATTAACAGAGAAAGCTCTATACAAAACTTGCAAAAATTAGACATATGTATGTATGTAAATTGTTTGTACTTTAGGCTCAGCTGATGTTCCCATTCACGCATTGCACTTGCTAGTTTAAGAGCGAGCTTTAAGCGATATGTAAATGCTTAAAAGAGTAGCGAACATAAATTTACTGCCGAAGCGTAGACGCCATCAGCTGTGTCCACGCATTGCACTTGGCGCTTAAGAGAGCCACATGTTAAAAGTGTGCGCTTAAAGCCAGCCGAGACATTGCGCTTGGCACCAGAATTTAGTTTAGGAGAACGAAGTCTTTGCATAGTGCAAGAGCAGAAAACATGAGCAGCGTGTTATCGGTAGTTTTACCTCTGTTTGTTATGGTTGCATTGGCTTTGACTTTAAGAGCGAGCGTTAAGCGATATGTAACTGTTAGAAAGAGAAGCGAAGTCGCCATCAGCTGTGCCCTTGCATTGCACTTGGCGACAAGAGAGCGACAAGTGTGCGCTTAAAGCCAGCCGAGACGTTGCATTTGGCATCAGGATTTTGTTTAAGAGAACGATGTCTATGCATAGTGCAAGAGCAGAAAACATGAGCTGCTTGTCATCGCTAAGCTGAACTCGACTCGCTTTACATCTGTTGTTGCGATTGCACTGGCTTTGACTTTAAGAGCGACCTTTAAGCGATATGTACATAAGTGTTAGAAAGAAAAGCGAACATCAAGTCTCTGCCGAAACAAAGTCGCTATCAGCTGTGTCTACGCATTGCACTTGGCGCTTAAGAGAGTGCTATGCTATACATCTGTTGTTGCGGCTACACTGGCTTTGACTTTAAGTGAGAGCTTTATGCCAGTTGTAATCGCACAGAGCATAACTTGCTAGCGCTTAAGGGCCAATGTAACTGTCGGCTTAAGAGAGAGCTTTACATCGCGGGCGCTTAAGGGCAACTGCACTGGCTTTGACTTTAAGAGAGAGCAAGCACAAAGCAAAGGGCATATGTAATGCACTTGTCGCTAAGTTTAAGAGCGCGCAGTTTGTTTATGCCAATAGTAAGAGAATAGGCATAGTTTTGAAGCCGAGTGTAAGTCGACGTCGACGTCGACGTCACGTTGCAACGCGTCGTCTGTTGCACGCACTTGACACTTGCCACTCGCGTGACAACAATCGGTGCAGTCAGCAGTTGCAACGTCCGCAGCTGGTGGAACTTTCTTAAAATAGCAATCAAATTATAAACTGTAATTGTTATAAAAGGTTGAAAGGGAAAATTGCAGTGGTCAACACGCGAGTGTGAAAGAAAGAGAGAGAGAGAAGTGAGGGAGGTGTAAGAGAGAGCTTGTGAGTGCGTGCATCTGAGTGTGTGTGTGTGTGTGTGTCAAGGGAACTCAACCCAAAAACCACCCAAGTTTGGCAAGTTGACCTTGGCCCAGTTGTTGGCCGCCCAGCAACAGCGAATAAGAAGAAGCAGAAGGAGAAGGAGAAGCAGCAGCTGATGGTCGAGGAGATTGGCTGCCTGAGACAAACTGGCGGCATCGGCATTCTCCTGGCCATGCCCAGTCCAAGTGTGACGAGTGCAGCGCCCATTGCTGCCACAACAGCCCAGCAACAACATTCGCAGCAGCAGCAGCAACAACATTCACAACAGCAACCACAACAGCAGCAACATTCGCAGCAACAGCAGCAACATCTTCAGCAGCATCCACAGGGACATCCACAACAGCATCCACAACAACATCCACAACAACAACATCCACAACAGCAGCATCCACAGCAACAACAACAACAACATCATCAATTAGCCAACGCAATGAGCATGTTAACCGTTAAATCGAACGCTGTTGGCGGCGGCGCCTCGCGTTATCTTTGGACTGACCGCGAGCTTTTGATGCATCTCCAGAATTACACGCCTCTCATTCTGCTCATCGATTTCGTGGAGAAGACGCGCACCAAGCGATTCTACGAGAGCTCCGAACGCTACGAGATTCTGATGCTCGTCTTCATCATGCGCAAAGGTGCGCCATTTTGTGAGAACAAACGCTTTCCGGCGGAGTATTGGGTGAATCTATCTGTGGGTCCCATTGCGGAGGCTTTTGATCGCCTTCAGGCGGCCATCGATATTCCCGATCCCCAGATGCCCATCCACATGAGCGTTACGGATTTGACCAGCTGGAAACAGATGTTCGATGTCGCCATGTTGGATATCAGACGCTATGCTTACTACACCGATCCGCTGCAATTGGCCGATGTCGGTGTCTATAATCGCATCACGTTCGAGCAGCGATTCAGCATGCAGTGGCTGGAATAGAAGAGTAAAGAGTGAAGAAGAAAGAGAAGAGAAGTTAAGAGAATTGATAGCGTGACCTTGACCCCAAGTAGTCTGCTTACAATATTGCGTATACGTATTCTAACTCACCACACACAGTATTCACCACGCACAGTATTCACCACATACGAAGAATTCACCACTAACAGTATTCACCTCACACAGTATTCACCACTTACAGTATTCACCTCACACAGTATTCACCACTTACAGTATTCACCTCACACACATTATTCACCACACACAGTATTCACCACACTCCTAATATTCACCACACACAGTATTCACCACTTACAACACTCACAGTATTCATCACTTACGATATTCACCACACAAACAATATTCACCACTTACAACACTCACCACACACACAGTATTCATTACTTACAATATTCACCACTTACAATACTTACCACACTCAAACAATCACTGAGTTCAATGTTGGTCTAAGCATGTGCCTTCTCCCTCACACTCACACACTCTATTCTAACAACAAACTCTTATTCGTGATGCCAAATTGGTAGAAAAGAGCTTGGCCAAAAAAAGAGCTGAATGAAAAACGAAAAATAGCTAGCTTCAACACTTATGCCACCCATGATTTTCACAACAACAAACTCTCATTAGTGCTGCTAACTTTGTAGACAAACGGCTAAAAATAGCTGATTCTGAAAAAAGCTAGTTTCGATACTTAGTGCTGCCATCTTAACAGCCAAACCGCCAAAAAAAAAGCTGAATGAAAACGTTTAGAAAGAATTCGAAAAAAATGCTAGTTTCAACACTTCTACCAACCATAAACGTCATAACAAACTCTCATTAGTGCTGCCAACTTGGTGGACAAACAGCCGAAAACAACTGAATCAGAAAAACAGCTAGATTTAAAACTTTTATCAAACATGATCTGCACCATGATTGATAGTTAAATGTAAAAGTTAAATGCTGGCAAAAAATTATTGAAACTCCCGAAAATTTTCATAAATATCTACTCTCCACACTTCAGCCATAAAATGTATTAATAACTGTTTAGTTAAATGCGAGCAACAAAAAAAATTAAGACCAAAAAGTTGTAAATGAATTATGTGAAAAATAGCTATTTATGATATATATGTAGTTGACAAAGTGTGTAATATTATTTGAAAAGCAGCTAGTTACGACTTTTCAAAAACAATTAACTTGAAAGCTCAGAATTTGCGCCTCCTCCACCCCTCGCACTACAATCACTGCTTAGCAACTCAACTCAACTCACTCGCTCCAACTCCAGCTGTCTGGCAGCACTGCCAACGCACTCCAAACTCCAATCAGCGGCCATCTGGCAACTCTCTACAATATGTAAAATGTATTAGAAGAAATTGCTTAAAGGAAATAAATGTTATTTATTGTTGACTAGCGTAAAAAATTATAGACACGCATTTGAATCAAAATCAGGAGGGGTGCAAAAAACGTAAATATACGAAGAGATACAAGTTATGCATTATTTAAACTAAGACGAACTGTTAAAGAAGTCAGAAGATCTGACGAGATAAATATTTTGTTTGCTGACTCTCCTCAATTGCCCTTCGTTTTGGTCAGACGATCGCGATCAAAGATGCCCAACAGCTTGCCGCGTGTCATCTCTTTGGACTCCAATATGCCTAATTTATAGATTTCATCGTGCATCGCTTTAATCTTATCAATTAATTGATCTGGCGGCATGCGTGCGAATTCTGCAAAGCAAAATGCGAGATTTAACAGCACTGAACTTAAGCTTAATGTTGTGCAACACTTACTATTGAGCGCCGTCTTGTTGGTGCTGGTCAGCAATTGTGCCGGATCAATGCTTGGTGTGTGTATTGGTGTCTCGCTCAGGCTTAGAAACTCTTCCATGCCCGGAACTATGTGTGAAAGTAGAGCATTTTAAATTTCCGTCTGCTTTTAACAATCTTCTCTCACTTACATCTTTCTGGCCATTGCACTGGCGATTCGCGCAGCGTTTCCGTCGATGTCAAATCATCTTCCTCTTTGGCGGTCAAATTTTTGGTTTCACTTGCAGCAGCATCACCCGCGTTGTTATTGTTGTTCTTGTTGCTGCCTTCCTCAGTCTTCTTCTTCGTCTTCGGAGTGGTCTCTGTGCATGTGTAGATTGTTTTCATATTTAAATGCACAATAATTGCACACAGACAAACGCACCTGTCGACGACATTTCCAGTTCTGCTTCTGAATTACTCATTGCTTAAGCCTCTGTCTCAATTAAAAATAAATATTGTATATTTTGGCGCCGTTCAATTACATGAATGAGTTGATTGTAAACAACGATTTGTACGCGATATCAAATTAAGCGTGACCTAAAGGTGGAGAAATATCGATAGCAACATCGATGCATCAATGTTTTAAAACATCGATGTCATATCATTGAGAATCATCGATGTTTTTTTGCAGCCAAATAGCAAAGTAAAAATTCATTAGTTATTGCTCATATATTTTATAGCTAACATTAATTATGCTATCACTATGCTATGATGTTATTTAAAATTAATAATTGTATTCACAACTATCGATAACAACGCAGAAGCACTGCAGCAGTGTTGAGCAATGACATTACGAAGTGCTGAAAATTTAAATTTGTTGAATTCAGGGCTCGTTTTATTAATATTTTCGTCTTATGTAGCGTTTATTTCTGTTTGCATTATTATTCAATTTGAATAATATAGATATTACGTTAATATGCGTCTCGTTATGCAAACCATATTTGTTCTTGTGCGCTCTCTCGTCGCAGTATTGCGTGCTCGCTCTGACACATGCACAGAGCGCGCCCAGACCTCTCTTTATACTCTCAACCTACAGTGAGTGCTTCAAAACAGCGCTCACAAATTACTTGAAAATGTGTGTGAAGCACTTAAGTAAAAGGCAGCAATTTTGCGAGTTGTGGCCCAGAACTTATGCTACTCAATGTGAAATCGTGTGCGTGCGTAGACTTTCTTTCAGTCATTGCTTCGCTCTTACTTTGGTTACATTTACCTGTTCCCTTATACGCATACATACATATACATATATGTATATTTAACTTTAGTAGCACATTTTTTTGTTGTTTGCATTTAGTTGCTGTTGAACAAACGAAACGCGTGCAACTTACCGCGGTGCACAGGGTCAAACAAAATCATTCATATTTCTATTTTTTCCGTGCAAGTGTGTGCGTGTGTGCAAGTGTGGCGCCAAATTCGAAATAAACAAATAAAAAATAAATATTGGCGAGAAATACGCACTACTCTTATGATAGTTGTGCTGCCGCCCCAATTTCCCATAGAACCCCCTTGAGAATCGCATCCCGAACAGTAGTGTAGAGTGCTTCTACAGTGCGTGGCAAATAACTCATGGCCGCTAGCAAATTGTCAGCAACAACAACAACAACAGCAGCAGTAGCAGCAACGTTGAAGCATCAAACACCATTCGATGGCATTTGTGCAAAAATCTCAGCGTTCTACTTCGACTTGGATAATACACTAATCCCCACGCGGGCCGGTGACTCAAAAGCAATACGTAAGGTACGTCATAAATAAAAAATAAAAAAATACGTAACTAGTTGTATTTAGTATACTTTATAGAATTGTTTTGATTGGGTGAAAGTGCGCGTTGTGTGTCACGGTGCTTCACACACACATACACGCGCGCACACATTTTTGTAAAATTTTCCACTGCATTTCGACGCTTGTTACGTAGCACGTACATACGTAGTGTGTAGTGTGTTTATCAGCAGTCGGCACGCGCGCATTTTTCATAGTGTATGTGTGTGTGAGAGTCAGTGAGATGCGTGTGTGTGTGTGTTGAGCGCATGCAAGTTTGATCAATGCACGTCGTCTTTCGTCTAACGTCGTCTGCCTATCGCTAGAGGTCAAAGTCATAACGGAACGCAAAATGAAAATAAACGCATGCACATCTCTCTCTTTCTAATGCGCTCTCTAATGACACTTGTTCGTTTTGTGTTTTTGCTCTAATGACACTTGTTTGCTTTGTTTTGTCTCTTGCTATAAAACGCATTTCAAGATCGCGATAACAGTTTAGGTAAATGAACTGAAAAATATATAAATAAATTTCCAAAAATCACACAAAAACAAAATTTCGCCATTTCTTTCTTCGTATTGTTGACGCACTTTGTTAAATGCGGAAGTTAAGACGTAAAAACATCACTTGCGAACGTGTTATAAATATAATATAAAGCATGTAAGCATTTTTTTTTATCAGTCAAACTAGTTTGATTGCTTTGCCTTACTTTACTTTTATTTATTTATTTGTTTTTTTTTTTTTTTTTGCACAAATGCGAAGCAACTGTTTATTAACTTGGCGAAAATAAGAAAAACCTGTTAAAGCTCAACGAAAAAAACCCGCTAATAACAGACTAGTTTAATAATTTATGTTTTTACAATAATCAGTTGTTGGCACTTTGTGGAATTACTAAAATTTATGATGACTTGCTTTTTTGATTTGCATTTATTAACTATGCAAATTTAACAGATTGCCAAATGAATTTGATTTATATGCGATTTATACATTTTATAGTATGGTAATAAAAATCGCTGTTAATAAGCAATTATTTTGAAAATCTTTCTAGGAAGGAAAAAATAAAGATAAAAAATTTGTTTTGTTTATAATTTAAAATGAAAACAAATGTTATATCTTAAATAAATATAAATCATACAGATTATTAGAATCATTCAATATAACATTTTTTTTTTGTTTTCAAAGCATTCAAACTAATTAACGTATTAGCATAACTTTCTACAACCAGATTATATTCATTTATTCAAATCTTTCTGATAACTATCCGATATCCAAAATTTCTCTATTCAAATGTTCCGGATAACTCTTAAATCCAACATTTCTCTAGATATATTCGTTTTCAACTACTTATATTCCATCGTTATACACACACATTTCTTTTAGCGTATCAAATAAACAAAAAATTAATGTTGTATTCAAGCATTTCCGAGGTCCTTCGAGTGTTATGCTAATTGGAACCTATCCCAACTTGGGGGGCCTTTTTATACCCGCTACTTATGGGGTAGAAGGGTATATTAACATACATGAAATGTATGTAATTTTAATAATTTTTCGCCCCCGCAAATTGGCATGAATCGAATAATAATAACAGGCGTAATTTAGAAGCTATATTTGCGATTTTTGGTACATAATAACTAAGTATTAATGATATTCGAAAATTTGGCTGCGATCAGACAAAATTGTAGAAGTTATTTAAGAAAGACTTTTTTCTTTGGCTGACAATCTGGTATGTTTTCACTCTATTGTATATTTTCGTATATTTTGAGTATTTTTGACTTGCTCTTCTTTTGTTCAAATTGGTATTTTATAGTATTTTTGTTGTATATTATTTGGTATACTTTTATTAATACCGTGCTGTTTTTTCTTTAAATTTGTATATACTCGGTATATATTTTAGTATTTTTGCTGTATATTCACTCGGTATATTTTAAAATTTATACTGTTCTCTATGTTTTTTTCAAAATTGTATATTATTTGCTATATTTTTTGCTGTATATTCAGTTGGTATATTTTTAATTTAATACCGCACTGTTTCGTTTTTATTAAAAATAATATATTATTCAATATATTTTTAGTATTTTATTGTATATTATGTTTTTATTCTAAAATAAATGTCGCATTGTTTTCATTTTATTCAAAATGGTATATTTTCGGTATTTTTACGGTATATTAATTTATTGTATTTAAAGAAGTGTTCTGCTTTTATTTAAAATAAGTAGAGGGTATCTCACAGTCTAGCACACTCGACTGTCGCTTTCCTACTTGTTTTTTTTATTGGCATTTGACACGTTACACTTAATTTATGTGCTGAGGGGAAATATGGAATTCTGAGCTCAGCAGACATCCGACTGTGCGTGCCAAGTTGAATTGGCAGCGATGTCAAGTGTCATGACCGCTTAACTGCCAAAATATCCGATTGAATGTATTATGTAATGTTGGCTTATCATTAATATTTCTCTTTCTGTTTTTGTTTTTGTTTTTGGCAGCTTGCCGACGTGCTGGAAACGCAGTATAGCTTTACCAAAGATGATGCCAACTTGGCCACACAGAACTTCCTAAAGTCCTTCCGTCGCTGTCCGGACAACTCGCAGACCTCGCTGGACTCGTGGCGCACGCATTTGTGGCGCGAATCGTTGCAACAGAAGCACAAACATCTCGCCGATGACATCTATCCGCAGTGGCTAAAGCTACGATATCGCTATCTAGCTGTTCCTCCCGATTATGTTCAACTCTTGCAGCGCATGCGACGAGCCGGCTACGCTTTGGCTCTCATCACAAATGGACCATCGAATGCCCAGTGGGAGAAGGTCGCCAAGTTGCATGTGCGGGGATATTTCGATTGTGTGCTTGTCTCCTCGGATCTGCCGTGGGAGAAACCGCATCCGGAGATATTTTATGCCGCCTGCAATTTCCTCAATGTGAAACCGCACGAATGCGCCATGATTGGCGACAAACTTGAGACGGATATCAAGGTGCGTATCGCTCTCTCTCACTCTCTGTTGCTCTGTCTCACTCTTAACTGTGTGGCGCGCTCAATTTTGAAGTAACAATCCGTCTATCTGTCTGTCCGTCTGTTTTAAACACTCTATTTCAGAGACTAGGCTAGTTAAGGGTACAAACTTTGGCCTGGCAACGAGTTTAGTCGAAGTAAAAATCCGTCTGTCTGTCTGTCCGTCTATTGCATCAACTCTATTTCAGAGACTATGCTAGTTAGAGATACAAATGTTGGCCAGACTACGAGAGCAATTAAAACGCATTTTAAATTTAATTTAGAATTATGCCACGACTTCTGCGAACTGGGAAATCAATTAATTAAAAGTCTGTAAAATTTTGATAGATACAAAAAATAGCTTTTTGCGTATATTACTACTAACTCCTTACTAACTGATTACTTTGTACACTCTTTTTGAACCAAAAGAAAACCAAAGAAAATAAAAGAGCTTCTTTCAGTAAATACTCATTTTATTGTTAACTGTTTATGTCACCTTATTACCAACTGGTTACTTTGCACTGTTCGTCAACAAATTCATAAATTGAAAGTCCCAAATTTTGGTGCATATGGTAATCGATATACAAGAGAGCTTCTTTTTTGTATTGTCAATTGCTTAACTCACTTGCTTACTAACTGATTACTTTGTCCATAAACGATTGCGCATCTTACTTCCTTACTTCCTTACTTACTGATTACTTTGTCCACTTTATTTGAACCACATTAATTTGAATTAAAGCTCAAGTAGTTGAAGTTTACTTACTATAAGTGAAATGTTGGTATACAAAGCTAAATCATGTTTTTGTATCTTAATCCCTTACTAACTGATTACTTTTCACTCTTTGAACCACATCAATTTTGAAATAAAGACTTGAATAAAGTGCAAGTAATGGAAGTTTACTTTAGAAATGGAAGATTAAGATTGAACCAGATGAATTAAATCATAAATGATGTTTTTGAATCTCACTTTCTTACTAACCGATTACTTTGTCCACACACAATATTGAGCATCTTACTCACTTACTGATTACTTTGTCCACATACATTTTGCAGGGCGGTCACCTGGCACAGTTGGGTCTGACATTCTGGACGCCGTTGAACAGCAGCAGCGCAGCGCAGTGTCTCGACGATGTGGAGTACAAGCCGCACATCAAGCTGAACAATCTGCTCGAGATGTACAAATATTTCCCCCGACTGAGCGCAGTTGGCTCGCTGTCATCATCGTCAGCGACATCATCGAGTGGAGGTGCAACTGGGGCATCGACAACCTCATCGAATCATCGTCGTGGCAGCCACATGAGCTCAAGTCCCAGCGGAAGTTGTGATCATGGAACCACACGACAGCAGCAGCAGCAACATCAACTGCAACAGCAGCAACATCATCAACATCAACTGCAACATCATCATCATGGAACATATCCACGTCAATGGGCTTATAGACGAGGCGGTTCACTGCCAGCGATGGATTGTTCCAATAGCGAGACAGAAAATAGCTGCGATAGTTTTATCTAAACAGAGAAATAGCAGTCGAAGAAATCTAAATGATGTACCTACAGTTTACAAAAATATACTAAAACAGCAGATGAAACACAGAGAGAGCAAAAAGCCAGAAACAGATTGCAAAAATAATGACAAAGCTATATCTCTCTATATAAATATATATATATATGTACATATATATGTATTGAAAACGTAATGCAGGAATTTTAAAGTTCAACTACAAGCAAAAGAATGGAGGAAACGGAAAAGGAGGAGAAAAGGAGTTTTAGAAGTTGGAGCAACAAGCATGTTGAATCTCGATATCTGCCATAAAACAAAACAAAAAATACTGAAACATAGTTTATAAGAGCAACTTTCCTAGCCAGCAGAAGAAAACAGAAAACCAAGACACACAAGCACAACCCAAGCAAAAAAAAACTTCCCCCCCCACACAACAATTACCTTAAAATATACACACACTATATGGTATATTTGTATACATTTAGTATATATCGATATTTTTGTATGAGCTGAGATCATTAATATACTAAACAGCAGAACTCAACACAACTTGAATAAAACTTGTTAACTATTGTCGTAGGATCGTCTATATAGAGAAAAAAAAAACACACACATAGCTACCACATAAAACTATATATATAGTATATAGTATATATATTTACGTATATATTTATACATATATACACATTGTTGTTGTTGTTAAAGAAAACGCTTTTGTTTCTTATTTTTGTTTTGCTTTTGATTTTTGTGTATGAATGTGAACTGAGAACTTTTCAACTGTCCTCCTCCTAACTATAGTAGATATATGTATATCACCCCCCTCTCCTCCCCACTTCCCCTCTACTTAAAATAGCAAACTGTTATTTGCAATGCACAATCGATTGTGTGTGAGTGTGAGAGAGAGTTGTGTGTGTAGAAATTGCACTGTTATATATTATATACAAAACATACAAAAAGCGTCAATAAATGAATGAACTAAAAGCTAAAAACAATTGCATTGCAAATCAATCTTCGTTTTTTTTTTTCTTGTTTATTCTGCGGGGGGTTTCCCAATCAAATTGAATAGCATAGCAAGCGAATGTTGAAACGGAATTGGGAAATAACTTAAGGGAAATATTACCAGAGTGACTCACAGTTATCGCCGAGAAAGAAACTTTCCCAACATTCGAGATTAAAAAGATATTACATTAATATTGCTTCTAAGAACTGAGTGACTTTTAATAAAGTACTCTATATTCTCATTAGATATTTAGAGATTGTTTGAAAGGGTGTTAATAGAATCAAAGATATCTTAGCGAAAGAAACTTTGCCAACATTTAAGTTTAAAGGGATATTATATTAATATGGGAACAAAGAATTGAAAGAATTTCTATGGAATATTCTATATTCTATCTTTTTTATTTTGAAAATTGTCATAGATATCTGACGGTTCGTTTTATATCTTCAGACTTAACAGCGCTAAAATTTCTTAAGTCGTTTCAATAAAATCATATTCTACAAATTTCATATATTGAAATATACCGCAAAATCGGAAAATATACCATTCCTATACTTAGTATATCGATATACTAGAATATCAACCAAACCCATTTGGTATATTTGTGCAAAATATACTAGATTGTGAACCAAGTTAACTAAGATGAACTAAAAAATACCAAAGACTATCTTCAGTATATCGATATACAATTACATTTAAAACATACTAAATAATTATTTAGTATATCGATATACTATTACATTTAAAATATACTATAGAGTGCAGAATATACTAGACCGGTCTGCAAAATATGTTTTATGCCCTATAAAATTACTTTTCACATAACTTTTACAGCTTCAATTGCTACGCTAACTATGGGTAGTGGGTATAAAAATATAAACACTTTAAAATAATTAATAAAAAATAAATTAATAATTAATTTAAAGATTGTTTAAACTTGATTAAGAACCGAATTCTATATCAATTTAGAGATTGTTTAAATTACTTTTTTTCAAGCTTCAAATATTAATGTATATATTAGTAAAAAAAAGAAAGAATTTTGACTACCAAAATCTTGTATGCTATATTCATTTAAAGATTGTTTAAATAGGGTGTAAAATAACTTTACTTCAAACTTACCTTTTCAATCGCTTTGAATGGTTCGAATTTATGACGCTAGTTGAATAACGTTTAACGGTTCTGTCATTATCTATACCATCCCCGGGGGAAAGGTTTATCAACTCTTTATCAATACACAGCCAGCTGATTGCACTCAAATCGTATTTCCTTTTCAGCTTATGCAACGCATTTCGCGAGGGGTCAAAGAAACTATTTGGTATTCGTTATGATGATAATGGATATGTTCAATTGAGCGAGAAACTATTTTTAAATAGAAACTTGGCACAGCCAATCGATATAGTAAGTAAGTACGCTGCAAATTGGGTCGACGACAATTCCGATGAGATCATGAAAAGTATTATTTGACTGTGAGATACGAGAATGATAGAGAGAAAGAGAAAAAACTTTGCAAAGCGATCGATTGAACTCATTGTGAACTCATTGATCGATAAAGATAAAAACGCACGATTTGAATAGATTTTATAAACTACAAATACTTTATTTATATGATAAATTGTATAGCTTGCGTATAGAGTCTGCAAAGGCAAACAGAAATTGTAATCAACACACACACTTTGTGAAACTGCAGCAAGGCTAAAGATTAAATTTAATGTTAACTGGCATCCATCATCGTCGTCTTCTTCTTTAAATTATAAACATATTTCTCAATCTGTTGTTTTGTTTTTTTTTATCATCATTGTAAATACACTTATATCATTTTTTATGCACGTCACAAAAACAATTTTTGCTAAAATGCTGCACACAAATTAAAATTCTGAATAGTTGTTGTTTTTTTTTTTTTTTGCTTATTTTGGAGGACTGGCTTTAGCCGGATCTTGTCTAGTTAATTGTTTGTCGTTTGTTTTTGTTTATCGTCGTTACAATATACACATACATTATACATTAGATATATATAGTTGCGTAGGTTTAGTTTCATTATGAAAGAGCACTTTATCAGACTAAAAGAAATACCCTTAATACCTTCTAACTCAAATTATGTGGAAAGACATTACACACAAAAAAAAATTATATATATGGTAAAACGAAAACAAACACAATTGAAAACATTATGTAACATAGATCAAGGGGGAGGGAAGTCGTCTGGTATAAGTTGTAGAACAATATTTTATCGTAGTTTTCTTCTTGTTTTTTCTCATTTAAAGCGTCGTAATCATTTTTTTTTTGTTTGATATAAGTAAATTCAACGCATTTTGCGGTTTTTTTTTCTTTTTTTGTTGTAGGTGCTGGGAGAGAGGGGAGAAAGAGGGGTTTGGCGTTGTTTGTTTTGTCCTTTTTAATTCCTTGAATTCTTGTCGTTGCTTTTCCTTTTGCTGCTTTTCTCTCCTCACTTATTTTGCGCCCCATACACAGCCTCAAGCTCCTCAATCTTTTTCCTGCGCTTCGTCAACAGCGGATTGTTTGACTTGTCCAGCGCCTTGATTTGCATCTGAAAGAAAAAATTTAGTTTCACAATTCAGATAATATATGTATATGAGGGAAATTCTTTGGCGAAAATATCCTAAAATGTCCTAAAACATATTTTAATTTTTAATAAAGATGAATCTTAATAGCTTTTGATTTTAATTGGAGCTAAGAAAGATTTTGGAATTTGGTTTTTAAAGAAATACTTTTGTATGTCAAAGAACGCCTACTTTATAGTATATTTTGAATGAAATATACCTTAGATATACCAAATACAGCCTTACTATGTTTGCGGTTTATAAATTTGGTATATTTTTACACTATATGTGATTATAATTTGGAATTATTAAAGAAACACTTTTATACGGCAAAAACGCCTACTGCTTTGACTGATAATATTTACGGTATATTTTGAATGTAGTAGTATATTAATATACCAAATATGGTATTTGGTATATTTAAACATGCGTGCGTAATATATACTATTATATTCAAATATTTCTATACTATATGGTTATATTACAAATTATACTATTAATTTGGTATATTTTTACAATATTTGGTATATTGCTATTAATTTGGTGTATTCTCATAATATATGCCTTTATTGAAAATAAGTACTGTTCATTTGGTATATTTTTACGATATCCATTATTAATTCGGTATATTTCCATAATATATGGTTATACTAAAAATATGGGTCAGATATAAAATATACCGTATATTGTATAAATATACCGTTTAATGTAAAAATGTACCGTATAATGTAAAAATATACTATAATTTGGCATATTCTCAAAATATATGATTATAGTGAAAATAAGGTGTAAAATATAACAAATTAATAGAGTATTTTTACAATAGAAAGTATTAATAATAGAGTAGAGTTACCGGATATCTCACAGTCGAGCATATTAGCTCGTTAAAATGGTTTCAGTTTAGGTTTAGTTTTTTCACTATACTTTTTTTCGCCAGAGAATTAAACATGCATTAATGAACTCTTACCTGATCGTAGTCCACACGCATGGAGGCCAGGGAGCGTGTCATCTCCTCCTGGACTTCGGGCCAGATTTCCTCGCCCTCCTTGAGCATGCGATTGGTGCAGAGCGGCGTCTGAGGCACCTGATGGAACTGTGCGATCCATTTGTTGCTCAAGACATCGCCGATTTGCAACCGCTTGCTGGGATCCACGTTGAGCATGCCCTTGATCAGATCCTTTGCCCCTTGACTGACGTTCGTCCACTCCGGATCGGGGAAATCGTATTGTCCGGTGCGAATGCGTTTCTTCATGCCCGGCGATATGGCCAGACCGTGGTTGCTATAGAACGGCGGAAAGCCGCACATTATTATGTACATGACCACGCCCAGCGACCAAATGTCACAGCTTTTGTCATACTTCAATGGACCGAGCACCTCGGGGGCTAAACAGCAAAAACGGAACGAAAACGGAATCGATCGAGAATTAATTAGTCATGCATAGGAAAAGGGGAGAAAACTAAAGTCAAAGCTTAATGACTAACCGACATAGTAGGGCGTATAGCAGGGCGTCTGTAGCGTATCGTTGCTGAATGTCTCCTTGGCGAAACCGAAATCGGTCAGTTTCAGTATCGCATTTGGGTGCTTTGTCGTGTAGAGCAAGTTCTCTGGCTTCAGATCCCGATGCGCTATATCCCGAGTGTGCAGATAATGTACGGCCGAGCATATCTCGTGCATGATCTGTGCCGCCTCCCGTTCCGTAAATGCTCCGTCTGCCTTGTCCTGTATGCGCTGGAACAGCTCGCCGCCCTCCATGCTGTCGGATGGAGATCGAAAAGAAGTTAACAGTTAATAATCTATACATTAATTATTGGTCAACCTCTACTCTATATATATCTCTACTAATTATCGATGTACCAAATATAGCATTCGGTATATTTTAAGTATTTCTTTGGTCCATCTAATTTGGTACCAAATATAGCCTCAGGTATATTTTTAAGTAGTTTGTCGGTATAATAAAATGCTACCAAATATAACCACTTATATTTTTTCGATTCGGTAAATTATTAGTGTCTCTTTACTCTATATATTTCTATACTATTTATCGATGTACCAACTATAGCATTCGGATATTTTATAATCTATACATTAATTATCTGTCTGTGTCTACTTTATGGTATATTTTAAGTGTAGTATTAATTTGATGTATCAAATATAGTATTCGGTATTTTTTTAAGTAGGTATACCACTTGGTATATTTTTTCGATTCGGTTAATAATCTATATATTAATTATTGATCTCTCTTTACTCTATATATATCTCTACTAATTATCTATGAACCAATTATAGCATTCCGTGTATTTTAAGTATTGGTTTGGTTCATCTAATTTGGTACTGAATATATATTATAATCTATACATTAATTATCTCTCTGCGTCTACTTTATGGTATATTTTGATATACCAAATATAGCATTCGATATATTTTAGTATGTGTTTGGTTAATAATTTGATACCAAATATAGTTGAAGTATTTTTTTGGTATATTCATTTGGTGCCAAATTAATTATTATCATTAATGTTGTAACAAATATAGCCTTCGGAATATTCTTAAGAATTTTTGGTATATTAATTTAGTATATATGTACATATATCGATTGTGGTTTTATTGAAAATTGGCGGTAGTGGTATTATTTTATTTGTAGTATTATTTTTGGTATATTCATTCGGTATATTTTTATAATGTGGTGTTACTAAATACAGCCCACTTTCATTCACAGCATATTATATAAATATACCAAAAATAATAATAGAATATACCACTCATTTTTATTTGTAGTATTATTCTCGGTATATTAATTTGCTATATTTGTGGAATATGAATTTCTTGAAAATGGGTAGCGGGTATCTCATAGTCGAGCACACCCGGCTGTATCTTTCCCTTCATTTCTAATTTGTAATTTATAATCGTTACAGTCTTTAATTATTGTTTGAGTTTCTGCATTGCATGCACTTCAAAGGTTGCCCGTATTTTTAGTCGCAAGATAAGGAAAGCAAAGCCACAAAACGATAAGTTGGCAGCACTCTAACGTAAAGTGGGCAGCATTTGCGTGTTTAGATATTGCTATTTTACCACATTTGTTACCACATTTAACTATTTGAAGAGCTTAAAAGTAAATCTTTGAAATTCTAATCTTAAAAACTATTTCGAATAGGAATTTACATTTGAAAACGTATCAGTAATGATGTTAAAAAGCCTAATGATATCTTTTGTTTAACATTTTCTATAATTAGTAACAAATACTGAGACGTTAAAATGTAAATATAATTCAATTGAAGATTCCCCTACTTAAGATCTTTAGTGTATACAATTTTCTATTATTGATTATACATTTTCGGTTGAGATTTAAAAAACATAAAACAAAATCTCCAAATACAATTGCTGTACTGAAGATGATTGTTTACACTAAGTTCGAAGTAAACAATTATCGAAAATTAGCAACATATTCTAATGATATTCCAATACCGAAAGATCTCTCAATGAGAACTTCTGTTTTAGACTAATTGCAGATGTGAAATTAAATAGAAAAAGACGAATTATTGATACTACACTAAATTCAATTAATTTATTATTAACAAGAGTTTTTGCCTTTAATTAAAATGAGAATAAAGAGAGTATAACTTATTCACCCATTGTCAACATATTCGGTTGAGTTTCCATCAGAAAATGATCTACTATAACTATGTCTATGCTTATATTAACCTTTGATTTATGTGTTCTACTAAAAAGGCTATTTTTAAATGGAAGTTTTAATGTTCTGTTCTCTCATTTTAAACGTTCTACTATAAAGACTAGTTTCTAATGACGACTTTGTCAACTAGCTTTTAGCTTCATTTTAATTGAGTTAATTAATTGATCGTTGACTTTTCTTAATTAGTTTAAGTGTTCTATTTTATAGACTACTTTTAAATTGGAGTTGGAATAGGCGACAAGCTCTATGAATGCGTTTTAATTTGTTCCATTATCAATAAGAAATTGATTAGATAGTCTAGAGTTCTGCTAATCGATATAATTAATCAAATTATAACTAATTATTACAAGGAATCTAAGTGTTTAACTTTAAACTTCAATGCAAATTGGACTACAATAAGAATTTCATAGGGTTACTTTGTCCAACAGATTCTAAAGTTATCGATAAATTTAACAGATCATTCAATACTAGTTTATAATAAGAAATTTATTAAATATTACATCAAATCTATGTGTTTAATCTATCTTGAATTTAAATTTGATTCTAATAGGACTTTTATTGGTAGACTACCAGTAAGCTTCTAAAGTTATCGATTAAATTTGTTCCAATATCAATACTAGTTTGTAATAACAAATTGATTGGCCAAAGTTCTTCTAAAGGAACTAATTATTACAATTGGATTGTAATATGAAATCGATTGCGTAACTCTGTCAGCTGCCTTCTAAAAGTTATCGATATATTTAACGTACCATTCAATTTGATTAAATATCAATGGTAGTTTCTAGTGCAAAGCTCTTCTAATCGAGCTAACTATTACAATATGTCAAAGGGTTGAACCTTAATATGAACTCAATTGCGAAACTCTGTCCGATAGGTGCTACAGTTATCGATAAATTTTACGTACTATTTAATTTGATCCACTATTAATGCTGGTTTCTAATAACAAATTGATTGGACAAAGTTCTTCTAATCGAGCTAATTATTAGAATTGGATTTTAATACGAATTCGATTGGGCAACTCTGTTAGCTACCTTCTAAAGTTATCGATATATTTATCGTACCATTGAATTTGATTAAATATCAATAGAAGTTTCTAGTGCAAAGCTCTTCTAATCGAGCTAACTATTACAACAAATCGAAGTGTTGAACTTTAATAATAGGAATTCGATTGCGTAACTCAGTCAGCCACCCTCTTAAATTTATCGATATATTTAACGTACCATTCCATGACGACCAGAAGACACTTGCGACCGCTGTAGGTGTTCTCGTAGACATCGATAATGTTGACAATGTGCCGACAGGCGCTGACCCGCCAATGCAAATCGACTTCACGTCGCGCCTTCTCGTTATCGAGCAGCACTTTGAGGGCGTAATTCTGTTTGGTGCGTCGATTGGTGCACTGCACCACTTTGCCATTGATGCCCAGTCCCAGCACGGTGTCCGATATTTCATAGTCATCGACGAGGGGCGTCGTCTTGGGTTGCCGTTGGTTCTGCAGCGAAAGCATTGTTTTTCTCTCTCTTAATCTGCAAGAGAAACAAGAACAGCAAACGATATACGATAAGCTTTGAATTAATTTGGTGACTATCCGCATTGCCGGATCTTGCAAATCTGAGCTTAGCATAAAACAAAACACAGCTAAACTTGTCGCCAGCGGCGTTGCCAGATCGCGCGATCTAATTGCCCAGCTTAGCATAAATAAATATAAAAAATGTACTATTTGTCAAATTGCTCTAGACGGGGGAATTTTTTGTTGTTGTTGTTGTTCAATGGTCACAATGACGTCACGTGCGGCATGTTTAATAATTCATACAACACTTTAACAATTCACGCGGCTTTTGTTGTTTTTATTATTTAGTGTGGGCGCAACAACAAAAAACAAGCAAAACTTCACACCGCGATCACCGCAATGAGTGGAAGGAGACACGCTGCTAAAAGGAGGCGGAGGCGACGGAGGCAAGAGAGATAGAGAGAAGCCACAACGTAACCAACGAACTTTTAAATAACTGAATATATTGTAGTGCAAATGTGATTTACAATGGCATAAATTATCTTCTAAATGTCCTAAATGCAGCTTGGTTTGTATTTCGTATATCGAGAGTATGTAAATTGGCTTACAGAGATTTCCGTTTTGTTTATGAAATTTTATGCAAGCCGAACGAAGCTTTGCTGTGTTTGCCTGTTTGTGTATGTGTGTGAGGTGGGTGTGTGTTTGTGAGTTTGCAAAAAAAAAAATACGAAAAGTTAGCCGTATGGTCAGCTGGTTTTTGGCATGCGACTCGCTTTGTGTACAGTTAGTAACAATGAGAAATCATTGTACTAATTAGTTAAGAAAAATACAAAAACAAACATTACACAATGTTTAAAAAAGAGCGAGAGAGAAAAAAAGCACATCAAGCAATGCACTTTTGCAGCCTGGCAACTCTAAACTGGACATTGAGCTGCGTTGGCATGCCCACTTTAGCCGCTGTCTGTGTATGTGTGTGTGTTCGTATATGTGTTTATCCGCTGATGAAATTCGTGTGTTGTTATTTATTTATTTAAATTACATTCGTTTTGAAGACATCAAATCGTCGCATATGGTAAATTCTTTAAATGTCATTGCACGCACTCTCTCATTAACACTCACTTACCCATAAGCACACTCGCACACACACAAACGCACTTACACCGACATCACTCACACCCGCATACTCACGTACACACACAGCGACACCTGGCGTGTCAATGCGGTAGCGCAACATGCGTCATGTTTCCTCAGTAAAATACTGTTTGCTATTTATTTAGTACCATTTTCACTTTGCGCTTAATTTTATCAGTCGCGTTTTTTTTTCTTGCTTTCGATTAAACGCTGCTCAATGTCGTCGTCCCACAATTGGAATTAGCACTTAACTAACTTTGGCGTTCTTGTCGCTTTGGATTTAACATACCTTAAACGTATTTGTTTTTCGGCGTACGATGTAACAACAATACAAAACAACAACAAAAAAATGTATATGAACGAAACAACAACAATCCGAATTTAGATGTTATTCACGATCGAAACGCAGCACGCTGCGTGTTCAAGCAAAAGCAAAAACAACGACTGAGCGATAGCCCATAGAGGTGGTGAGACATCGATGGAGAGCTCTATCGATATATCGATTGTAGATGGTTGCCACAAGTATCGATACGGCATTCCAATATGATTGGAATGAATTCTTAATTTGTGAATTGTTTGAGCTGCTATTTTTATGTATAGCTGTTATTTTTTTTAATTGTTATTATTATTATTAATTAATTTAATTGTTTTTATTATTATTAATATTATTAGCAATAGTTGTGTTGAGGTGGGACCAGTTACTGGCAGCACGGCCAGCCGCTGACAGTCTGGCAACGCTGCTCGTTAGCGCCAACGCTTGAATTGTAGATGTAGGTCATTATCAATCACAACACATTGAGGCATTAAGCATAATAAGCTTCTTTGTGGGGGGCTCAAGGTCGTTTTATCTATCTATTATTCAAACATGTAAATTAGCTAATCTCAAAATGACCTTAACAGATTTAAATAAGAGAACACGCAACTTTATCATTGTCAGAAGGGGAATTTGAGATTATAAACATATACATATACATTTATAAAAATCCAGCAATATGAAATTGTAAATCTTGAACTGGTTCGTGTCTTCGCTAAGCACTGGTAGATGTAAATGTTTTGGTTTGTGTCTAATTCTTTGCTTATAAATCCGTTCTGATATAATGAAATTTCCTCTTTTAAAACGATCCAATTAAAAATTCTCAAATTTGAGTATTGCACTGATGACGCGCTTAGCTGTATTTCAACTTATAGTTTATTTTTGTTTTGCTAGGCACAAGCAGCAACTCGGGGGACTTTGTTTTCATAATAAATTTTTGCATTTTTCATCTTATTTGTGTTGGTTTTTTTGTATAGCTTAAAAATAATAGATCGACATTCACATACGCCAGAAACAAAATAAACTAAATGAAATTTCATAATCTTTGTTGCGGTAATGAAAAACAAAAAATAAAGCAACAAATTAAAGCGAAAGAAAGAACAATAAACTAGGATATGGAACAATTACAATTAGAAATGTGTCAACAAAAAGAAAGCTGTGGGAATCCAAATTTGATCGTTTCGAATTTCTCCTAAATTTTGAATGCACATACACACACACATACGCATCCACACTAGCACACGCACACACACGGTCCGTTTCCGCTTCCATTTCTACTTCCGTTTCCGTTCCAACTTCCGATCCATTTCCGTTTCCGTTTACATTTTGATTTTGATATCTTCTCTTCTGCTGCTGCTGATCGTTTTGTTTTTCCTGATGTTTTTGTTGTTTGTTTGTTGTTGTCAGTTGTTTGCTATTTTGTATTTACGAGGGAGGGACGGGAGAGAATGCAGGGGTGGAGGGGCAGGGGGCATCGGTTGGAGGTCGCTTCAGTCGTGTTTATGTTGGCAATCCGAGAGTTTTGCGCACCAAACGCTGTGCGATCCGATTGAACTCTTCCCTTCGCTCCCGCCACATGATCGCTGCATCGACATTAGCACCGCTCTCATCGTTCGGCTCTAAAAGAATTCAGATATTAGTTGAGTTCTACATATATCAACAAAATATATCGGCTATATACAAATTAAATCACTTTTTGCTGACAAAATAATTCTTTGAACATTTAAACTTGGTTAAAATGAGTTCTATTTAAGTCAACTCTATCTATGATCGATTTTAATTGATAGTTTGATGGTGAGACATCGATGGACAGTTATATCGATTATTGTGGATGCTTCCTCATTAATTACAATGCATTATTAATTAATAATATTATAATTTATTGTCGTATTACTTAAACTTCGTTAAAATTGAGTTCTATTTAAGTAAATTTTATCTATGATCGATTTTAATTGATCGATTGATGTTGAATCTTTAATGAGGAGTCATATTGATATATAGATGATTGTAGATGCTTGGCTTAAATATCGATACAGCATCCCAATATAATTACAATATGTTATTAGTTAATAATAATTTAATACTTAAACTTTTCTAAAATTGAGATCTGTTTAAGTAAACTTTTCAAGTTTTTTAAGATTTGCAAATTAACAAAAGGAAACAAAATAATAATTTGATTTAGCTGATTTGAAAAATTGGTTGGTTTTTAGCTGATTTGCTAAATTGTTTAGCGAGAATAATTGATGACAAAAACTTCTCAAATTTGAAATATATTTCAGGGTTATTCATCGCTTAACACATTAAGTTATTTTAAACTGTTTACACTGTGATAATTAGATAATAATAAGGCGACTACTTTAAAATTCTCTTGACAACAAGTTGATGCAATAAAGATTTTTAAAAGTGTTAAAAATCGGTAAGCACTAAAATAATCATATTTAAAACTCAATTTTATAAAAGTGCTAAAAATCGGAAAATATTAAAATGGAAGCCTTTAATCAGTATTAAGCTGTAATTATTGTCTAATTCTCTAGATGATTAAAAGCTTTAAGCTATTTCAAAGTCTTCTTGAAAAAACTAAAAAAGAAATGTTTAGTATGACATTTTTGCCTTTTCAAAATGTATGCTCTGATTATTGAATAATTCTCCTTGTTATTAAAAAATTACATTTTAATTTAACTATAATTGAAATGAAATACAAAGTTGCAACGTTTTGCTAAATACTTTTGAAAACAGCGTTTTGTGTAAAGAAACATTGTCTGTCTATTAATTATTCTATATAATATTAAAAAGCATTACAAAATGCTCTTCATATAACGCTGAACAATTTCGTTCTAAATATAGATTAATAATAGAATTAGCAACTAAGCAAAAGTGCAATTAAATTGCTTTGAATTCGTTGAGTCATTTTTGAAGGCAATTATTTTGTATTTGCTAAACATTTTAGATTTAAATAAAGATTGGAACATGAATTGTTGAGGATTGACTAATTTTTAAATAATAGATTTGAAGTTAATTGAATATTTATATAGAAATAGCAAACATTAGAGATTTAAATTAAGATTCGAACAGTAATCAGAATTAAGAACAAATGAAATTAAATTGTCGACTAATTTTTAAATAAGAGATTCCTGATTAATCAATTCATTAATCATACAGTTATTGAGATTTGATTATTAAATAGAATATGCCAAAAAAAAGTGATTTAAATAATAGATTTCTAGCTAAAACATTTTAGATTTAAATTAAGATTCGAACATTAATTAGAAATATGAAAAAGTGAAATTATATTGTTGAAGATTGACTAACGTTAAAATAATAAATTTCTTGTTAGTTCAATCTTTATATAAAAATTGCCAATAATTTTAAGATTAAATTAAGATTTGAAGATGAATTTTTAAATACAAGATGTCAAGTTTATTGAATTTTTAGATATAGATTTAACTAAAGCTTCGACCAGTAATTGGAATTAACAAAAAGTGATATGAAACTCTTTAAGATTAACAAATTTGTAAATAAAAGATTTCTGATTAATCCGTACTGTATATAGCCGATATACTCTACATAAGTCGAGTCAAGACTCACCCGCCAACATGCTGACCACACTCAATAGGATCTTCTCGACACTCTGCACGGGACTCCAGCGTTCGGCGGAGAGTTCGTAGCCCATGGGATCATCGCCTGGTGCGTGTAATATTGATATGCAGACGCGGCCATCGGCAAAGATGTTGGGATGAAACATATCACAAGTGAATTTCATTTTTGGTGGACTCAGTGGATAATCGGGTGGAAAAACCAAACGAGCCGGAAACACGCCTCCCTCAAAGCAAGTTCCCTCCGGTCCACTAAGGAAATCGAGAAATTTGTAAAAGGTTTAAAGTTTCAACACGTTTTTGCTTTATCATCTTATCACACTCTATATATAATCTAGAGTGTAATGATGATTAGGCATTCGATCGGGTTCAAAACTCACGCAATTAACGCTTCCCATTCAAAGAAGTTGTCCTCACTAATGGGTCCAGCTGCAATGCCCTCGGGTGGATCCATGGTGAGCTCTGAAATCGATAAATATCAATAAATGAATCATTTTTACATATTACAATTCCGAATACTATGGACTTTATCACCTGGCGTGCATTTCATCATTCTCACGCCTCATTATACCAAGTAGTAGACATATATATTATTAAAAACACACGCTGTTCAAAGGGTACAACAAAAAGAAAGAGACAGCATAACGTAAATAATTTAGAAAGTATCTCAAATGCGGTTAACTGTCTGTTTAAAGCGTTATAACGCAATGACCATGAAAGCAAATGCCACGAAATTTGGGCAGAATAATTGAGCAATTATTATCCAAATAAAACATACTTCAAAATTTCAAAACAAATCATTTGAAATCAATAATTAAATAAAAATCCTTGATAAACACAATTTGCATAATATCGATAACTTGCATTACGATCTTAAGCGCAAGCGGCATGTTATCGATAACTTGCCAAGTGCAGCTGCACCGGTTGCGTTTACTTCTTTGTACTTTTTAGCGGGTATCTCGCTCTCGCGCATACCCTTTGCACTTACGTTTGTATTCCGCCATCAGGCGACGCAGCGCCGAGCCAGCCATTGTTATTGTTGCTGTCTTTGCTGTATTCTGTTGTTTTTGTTTGTGTTCGTCGTTGTTGGGAGTCAAATTTTGGATTTGCGAAGCGACGCGCAACGCAACACAATTGCAGCTGGGGAGGTCAAAAAACACAAAAAAAAACACACGCACACACAAACACAAAAAAAAAAATACACCACGTTGGTACTACGGGGCGAAGGAGCGTATGCGAGAGCCGCCGTATGTGTATGCCTTTGGATATACGGATCGAAAATACAGAAAAAGCCGTTGCAACTATTAATATACGATATTACTACGCTGTGTTTTTATTTTGCCAGAAATATATGTTGATGCGTATGCCGATGTCGATGCCAGCTTGAAAAAAAAAATGAAACTACGATTTGTGTGTGTTGTTAGAGTTGCCAGACAGTCTGCCTGCTGTTTACAATATATGTATGTACACATATGTATGTGGCTTATGTATGCATGTGTGTAGTAGATCATTTAGCTATGCGGCATTGTTGTTGTTACTTTCTAACCAGCTGAGCGAACTTTGTATTCGCCGCATATGGCAGCACTGCCAGCTGAATGACCATTTATGGTTTAGTATATACTACATGCGTTCAAGTTGCGGTCACACACAGTTGGTTAGCTCTTTTGCAAGATGTGGCAACTTTCAGCACTGCTTTCAACAAGTTTCGCAAACATTTGAATATATTTTTATCAATGTTTTGAAGAATACTAAAGTTTTTTTTTTTATTTTGCTTTTATTGAATTCGTTGCGTAGATAATTCACGAATATGCAGCACATGCTGCCTGAGCAGCCACACTGCAGATCAACTGTTTTGCGATATCTGGCAGCACATTTAGTTTGTGTTCGCGCTTTTAAAACGTAGGAGTGCAAATTCGTAATTTGTTAAAAAAAATAAGTTTAAATGTGCTGAAAAATGTGCCAAAAATCAATTTACATGTTAAGATGCTGTAATTAAAACACCTTGTGTCGATGCAAAGCTTATTTGCACATAAATTGCTTTTTTTCTTGCCGAAAAGTCCAGACACTGCTGCAGAAATATGGCGGCACCTATTCACCGTTATCCGCAGCTGCCTTTTTTTCATATGTACATTCGGTTCGGGTACGCGTTTTTAAAACGTAGTGAAGTGTTTCGTAGTGCGTTAAAAAACAAGTTTCAATGTACTGAAAAATCAGTTGCGGTATAGATCCTATAACTTAGCTTCCTGTATCTATGCGGAACTGATGTGCACATAAGTGGACCTTTTTCTAGCATCGAAAGTCCATACGCTGCTGCAAAAATAATGGCGGCGCCAATTCTCGTAGTGAAGTGTTTCGTAATTCGTTAACAAATTATAGTCAATATGCTGCAATAAAGGCTTGTTGTACCTATGCGAAGCTAATGTTCACATAAATTGAACTTTAAAGCCAAAAGTTCAAACGCTGTTGCAGAAATAATTGCGGCACCGTTATCCGAAGTAAAATTGGTTACTTTCGGTTCGTGTTCGCGCGTTTAAAAACGTCGTAGTGAAGTGTAGTGTGATTCGGTTCGGGTTCGCGCTTGAACATCGTCGTTGTGAAGTGTAGTTTAATGCGTTAAAAACAAACACGGTTAAATGTTGTAGCTATGTGAAGGCGATTCGCACATAAAAGCTGCAGAAATAATAGCGGCACCAAAACAAAGTTATCTGTAATTTAAAGCTCGGTCTGCGATCGCGCTTTTAAAACTTATTGGCGAAAACTCGGTAATTTGTAAAATAAAGGTGTATTTAAAAATTATTTGTACATGAATATTTGTATGCAGCAATTATAGCTCGTTGTGCTGATGCGACGATCGTCGATGGGCAGGTAAATGGGCCTTGAGCTGCCGCCAGAAGTCCACTCGATGCTGCAGCAACGCCGCCTCCATGCGCAATAAAGGCGGTACCAATTCATCATTATCCGCATCGAGATCGAGTTTGGTGCCAAGTCGGGCATAGGTAACGGGATACGAGGAGGCAGGCAGCCAGCTGGGTAAGTTGCTAGTGCCTATCACAGGATTCGGATCGCTAAAGTGAAAAATGTATTATTTTACAGTTACTATGGCGAAATTTCAATGCTTACCCGCTGCTGGCAAAATTCACCCAAAGTCGCAACATCAATTCACGCAACTGGAGATCCTGACGCGTTGGCACAGCGCTAACAAAAAGCTCTTGGCCAATGGGAAAGAGATACTGCAGCTCCTCGGCATGACAGGCGCCATAGAATTCATTGTGGCCGCCCTTGAAGAGCTCGGAAAAACTGGCGGCACCTTTGTGATCGAAGAGATACACATAAGTGGGTGCCACAGATTGCTGCTTATCCTGGAGACGCATCTGCAGATACTCATCGACACCGGCCACAAACCAGCCATCCGAAATGAGCTGCAAACCAAACAAACAACAAATGTATGGAATTCTGTATTCTGCAAAAGGCAATCGATGTGTCACTTACATCGGTTAAATTCTGATGATTGGACTTGTTGTAATTGTGTCCGGCCTTGAAATAGAATGTCTCAATGTGCTGAGTGATCTGCTGTTGAGTCTCGTTCGCATGATGATCATAGTTCAACACGACTGGCAGCAGTTGCTCGAAACGCGTCTTAAACTCCGACAGCAACTGCGGCAAATTGAGCAACGCTGCTGTCTTGAGCAATCCCTCCTCCGAGGTGACACCCAGCATCAGTGGCAGCTGTTGACCATGCGGTGGCGATGATGTCTCACGTGGCAACTCGGTCAAGAAGGCGCCATCGTGTTGCGGCTCAATGACAGGTGGAAACGGGATCATGGGATCAAAGTCCCAAAGCTACAAATCAAACACAACACATTTAAACACATCAATTAAACTGTTGCTCCTTCAACACACTTACAAACATGTCGTAGAGTGTGGCTACAATTTGCTCAGCTGGTTTGCTACGCAAACACTTTAATTTGGCTGCCCAATCCTCGCCAGCCGCATCACAATCCACCAGCTGCGTCAGTTTCGCAGCACGTTTAGCTGCCACGCCTTTGTGCGCTGGCTGCGCCCACGGATTGTAGTACGTGCCCGATTGGGCAATGCCACGATGCAGCAGACCACGCGATTGGGGCGACAACATGTGATATGTGACACTGGCACCGCCGGCGCTTTCACCAAACACCGTCACCTGCTGAGGATCACCTCCGAAGGCGGCGACATTGTCGCGTATCCAGCGCAGTACTTGTAGCTGATCCTTGAGCCCATTGTTGCCGGGACAATCGAGCGTCTCGGTGCTGAGGAAGCCCAAAGGACCCAGCCGGAAGTTCGCCGAGACAAGCACAATGTTGTGATCGAGTAGAAAGTCGGGACCATAGAAGCTGCTAATACCGGAGCCGCATTGCCAGCCACCGCCATGGAACCAAACCATGACGGGCAACAGTTTGTCTCCGGCGATCTCGACGGGATCCGGCGTATACACATTGAGATAGAGGCAATCCTCGGAGCCCTCGATGAGCATGTCGCGTCTGAATGGATCGCGTTGCATGCAGATTGGCGCATCCTTCAGCGCCAGACGTTCGCCCTCCCATCCAGGCTGTGGAATCGGTGGACGAAAGCGTAACTCTCCAAGTGGTGGCAGCGCATACGGAATGCCCATAAAGGCGCGCATGTGGCGTCCACTGTGCGTGGTCCGATGGCGTCCAAGCAGCCAGCCGCCATGCGGCAGCTGCACTTGGAGGCCCTGTGAGGCGCGTGCCTCCGTTTGGCTGGCGAAGATCGCGAGGAGCAACAGCAAGCGCGGAATGGTTATTGTCATATTGTGTCAGGTCTTGAAATGATACTGATTTGGCTAACGCGGTGCGATGCAGGTTTTAAGATTACAACATCTCTTCAACATTATCATCAAGCACACTGGTTTCGACTCTCTTATATTTTTGGAGAACGGAGAACGAGCTGCGCAACTAATTCGACATTTATACTAACTGGTTTTGATTGATGATTGACAATTGTAAGCAAAGATTTCGGCTTGTAAATGCCCAAAGGAAGCAAGACTCTTATGTGCTTTTTAAAATCGACTTCATCGAAAGCTTTAATGCGCTTTTTTAAATCGACTTGATGAAAAGCTTTAATGCGCTTTTTTAAATCGACTTGATCGACAGCTTTAACGTGCTTTTTTAAAGTCGAATTGGCCGAAAACTTCGATGTGCTTTTAAAACCCGACTTGAAAGCT
Organism: Drosophila kohkoa; assembly: GCA_019972355.1. Lineage (NCBI taxonomy): Eukaryota > Metazoa > Arthropoda > Insecta > Diptera > Drosophilidae > Drosophila > Drosophila kohkoa. The sequence goes on from BJEL01000025.1 coordinate 375,757, forward strand.
AAATTTAAAGCTTTAATGAGCTTTTAACAATTCCAAGTGTGCTTGAAATTTGCTAAAAGCACAAGCTCTAATGCACTTACGGAGTCTCAACCCTTTTAAGCGAAAATTGTAAAAAGAGGATGAAATGGATTCCAAAAATGGCAATATTTTCAATTTATTGGTAAGCTATGATCTTAATAAGATATTCTACTAACATAGAAGTTATATTTAAGATCTGGTGAAAGGTATAACATTTAAACATTTAAGAGATACAAAATTGAATTATTTCAATATTTTTCGGAAATCATCCCTTTTCTGATTTAATCCTTTGCTTCTAGCGTTTTTGTCAGAGTTTGTGTCACTGTGCTCAGCAGCGAACTTGTTTACATACATATTGCCGCTTAAAGATATTTATATCACTTGTCCATTAATTTAAAATTCGTTTTTGTTTTCATTTTAATAATGTATCTTTTTTTTTTCTTTTTGGTTCTACACCATTAACATCGGTATCTATTTAAGTATGTTTTTAGTTGTTGTTGTTGTTGTTGCGGTCGCATTTGGCACAATGGCTTAAAAACTAACGATAATTGATGAGAACGAAGAAATGAAATGTTTAGCGGCGATTTGTGAATCGTTATTGTTGTTATGCAAAATGCGATGATAAAATTCAATTTGCTATAACATGATTATGGGATTTAATGAAGATAAGAATGTAAGAATTGGATTTTCGGGCTGAAAGCTCATTCCTGAGATTCTCGAATTGAATAATGGCAAATTAATGCAGCAATCCGGTTTTATTACTTTAATTTCCGTAATATTCATATGTAAAAGCAAAAGTTTTCGATTGTTTGCTCTTATTTATTTAAATGATAAAATATCGCAATTATAAGGCATTTTGTACATTTTATAAATATATGCGTAATCGCAAATTTGTGAACTGAAACTTCAAGTTGGAGAAAGGTCGAAATTCTCGTATTTTTAACGCAATTTTTGAGCTGAGAGTTCGAATTTATTGAAACTCGTTGTACATTTTGATTTTTTTCAAGCCGATTCGATAAAACAGGTTTTATTTGTATAAACAATTAAGTTCTGCTCATAAAATTACGATTTTAGGCCGATTGTTTTTAAGGAGTTGTAGAATTTTATTGTTTCTTTTAAGATATGGAAGTTTATAGTTTGCAAAATTTTGTTTTGGGAACAACTTGTTTTTATATTTAAACTAAGGGCTTTCTTGGGGTTATCTGCTTTTAATAGATTACGGTTAGGTTTTTAATCAGATCTGATCTGAATAAATTGTGGAACATTTTATGACGATATTTTTTTATCAGATCTGATCTGCATACATTTTGGCACATTGTAGAATGAAGTTTTTGAAAGCATTGTTTAAATAATGTTTTTATACGCTATGAGTCTGCTTTGGTTGACAATTTGATAAGTTTTTGACTAAAAAATACTGAAATATACTGAAGAGCTTATTTGGTATATCGATATAAGTACATATATATTCAAATGGAATATTGGTATAACTTTATCTATATACAAAATAAAGTCTTCGGTATATTTAAGTATTTTTTCGGTATTTAGATTCAGTATATTTTAAAAATACGGTTTTATGGAAAATAGTTAGTGGGTCGAGCACACTCGATTGAAACTTTCTTACTTTTTTTTTTTGTTATTTCATTCAAATAACATTATTGTTTCTTTTTATTTCCTTTGTATTAGGTTTGATTTCAGCTGGCGTTTAATGTAATTTTCAATATTTTAAATTTTCGTTATATTTAGAGGCGTTTTTATTGATTATTTCGATTTTATATTTATTTATCGTGTTAGCATGCTGTTTGATTCCACTGTGCGTCTTGACAGCAAGTTGTGCTGAATCTGTGTCGAATGACTAGCGAATTATTTTGGCGATTAGTCGCCCCTATCGATGTATCGCGAATTTTGCTTAATTAGCGCTAAATGCCCCCAAGCCTGATGTGGCGTTTTTTTTTCTGGGTTGCGAGCAAACGCAAAACGCAAACGCACTTCAGATGTTTTGGCCACAATGTTGTGCACTTAACATGTTTACTGTCGAAATGGTTAAAACATTTGAACACATAATCATCAACATCGTCATCGTCAGCTTGTTTTGGCCTTCACTTCGGTTCGATTTGGTTTGAGTTTTGAGTTTCGTTTTTTAGCTTGAATTTTCGGCCGGTTCTGTTGGTCCAGTTTTAATTTTTTGTTTGCGCAAATTATATTTGTCTCATTTCAATTTCATTTGAACTCAGATCGTTTTTAATATGAATTTATTTCATTAGCACGCCAAATATGCGCGCTTGAATGTTGCATGCAACAAATATTCCATTGAAGCAGCGTCGAAGAACCGAGAAAAAATTAAATGAAAATAACAAATTCACTTTGTTTGGCTTCCAAACTTGAAAGTTATCACAACTGGGAGGTAAAAAATGATTACACAAAATTATGCACTGAGACTGCACAGAAAAAAAACCGTAAGTTTCTTGTTCAGCTTAGGTAAGCACGACTGAATAAATACCCTGTAAGAACAGACTTCTAAATTAGCATTAAGAGTTTCCATTTACTTTTAATTGTGGCCAAACTTTAGTATTTTTTGTTAGCAATAGTATTTTTAATACTAAAATTATGATTTACATATGTACAAATGGGTTTTGTAACCTATATGACTGAGTAAAAACCCTGTAAGAAAAGACATAATTATTTAGATTTTGAAGTTTCCATACACTTTTACAATATATGCTGCAAAACTTTAGTAGTATTTTTTTTTTATACTAAAATGATGATTTAAATCTGTAGCAAACGCTAATGCAACACTTTTAGTTGCTTCAGAATTTAGATAATTTTTATTAGCTGTAATATTTTTTAGAAGTAGTATTTTTTTATTCTAAAATTATGATATAAATCTGTACCGCAAGCTGTTGTAACCTATTACCCTTCGTGCTGTAGTATGTTATATAGTATTTTTTTAATACTAAAATGATTTAAATATTTACAAATGGATTTGGTAGCTTATATGCCCTTTGTGCAGTAGTAGGCTACACAGTATCCAAAGGCTGAAGCGCTCTTAAAAAATGCCTTTGCATGCCAAAAAATGCCGACGAGCTAATAAGCGCAGCGTCTGCGGCCTTTGAAGTTGACTTCACTTCAGAGAGAGAAAAAGCCAGATTGCGAGAGAATGAGCGAGTGATTACTTTCATTTAGACTTTTTTTTTTTTGCTTACTTACTTATATATGATATGTAACTCACCTTCTCGGCATATTTACCTTTGGCAAGTTGAACTAATATGCGACAAAAAATACTTTTCGTCTCACCCCGCAAACCAATTTCATCTGCTGTGTGGCGACTTATGACAAATGTGCATGTCTAGGCCGCAGATTTATTTAGTTACGGCTACTTTTAATCCACTTGAGTGGCCATTTGTCAAAAGGCGAAACAATGCGCAACAACATGACATTGGTCATCTCTGAGAAAGTGAGCGCAATTGATGGGCATAGTTTATTAGTCAGCAACTTCTAATAGTTTATAGACATTCATATTGATATTGATAAAGTGTGGTAAAATTGATTGGATGGGGATTTTTTTGATTAATGAGCGAACAATATTTTAGTTTACAATTAAAAGATTATTATTGAGAAATTGCCAGAGAACTTTCTGTTTTACTTGAATCTTGAATCTTGACAAAATTAAGGTTGAAACATGCTAAAGTTGCATGAATGTAAAAATCAAATAAAAAGTGTAAAATTGGCTAGAGTCCCAAGAACAACTATAGTCTTTGTGAGTTATTTCAGAAATACTTTTGTATGAGCAAAACCGCCTACTTACTGCGGGTCTTAGTTTCTTTGGCCGAAAATATGGTATATTATGCACTTTATGGTATATTTTGAACGTAGTATTACATCAATATACCAAATATAGCTTTGTCCTGCTTTGCTTTTATTCAAAATGGGAATGTTATTACATCAATATACCAAAAACACAGCTTAAAGTATATTTTTGTTTTTTTGCGGTATAATAATTCGGTATATTTAATGAATAATACCGCACTGTTTGGCTTTTATTCAAAATTAGCAGCGGGTAGTAATTAATTTGAAAAATTACACAATTTCATTAAAAAAATTGAATTGAAAGTAAGGAAATAAAGTCGAGCAATTGCTTTTCAAATTAAATGCAAACTGGTAAGGAAAAGGTCAAGTTAAAGGATGCCTTAAAGATACATTTCTGTTGTCTTATTTATTTACATATATTTTGCTTAGATTATGCAGGCTTTTGCACTTTAAAAAAGGGAAACGAACCCAAACCAACAAACCCGCCCTTCTCCTTCTCTTTCTCTTTTCTCTCTCTCCACTCTGGCAATTGACAAACCCTTTGGACAAGCAACTTCCCCCAACATCAGCTAAATGAGAATGAAAATGATTTATTGAAGGTGAAATATTTATTGTTTTTTACACAAATTCTCGCTGTTGAGCAATTTTTTGTATTGTTTTACTGTGATTTTCTTTTTTGTTGTTGTATTTTTGGAAATAAACAAAAGGACGCCGCGCGGCATCTTTTGAATTTTTGTTTCTTGCCAAACCGAACCCAACACCCAAAAAGGGGGAAAAAAGTGAAATAATTATTAACAAAAACAAAGCAGAAGCTAAAGGAAGTAGCTGCTTAGAAAATATGCGGGATTCCCCCGCATTTTTTGACTTGCGACTCGACTCGACTCGATTTCAGTCGACTCGACTCGACTCGCCTCCTTCCATTTGGCATTTATTTATTCTGCGTTTTGGGTCAATTCCACTGGTTTCATTTAATTAAAAAGAAAAACGCGGCTCGCGACGCATAATAAAAAATATCCACATGCATGTCTCCGTCCTCTCTCTTCGTCCGTCTGTCTGTCCCTTTGGCTTGTTGGCTCACTGGGTGTATTTACTTAGGATCAGGTGGTGAGCCGACCGTTTACAACAACCATTGCAGAGTCACAACAAAAAAAAATATAAACCAAAACACAACACAACACAAGCGGCGCAAACAATGCAAAGAAGCCGCTTGCTGCCGCCGCAGCCGAAGCCAAATTTCAATTTCGCGGTTACTGCATATTTTCCCAGACTTTATGCCTTTGCGCAATACCCTGCACAAGATTTTTGGCCATACGGCATGCTGCTTCCATTGTCACTATCTCAATGTACTTATCTTTTTTCATACTCAACGTTTCTTTGGCTTATTTATTAATAGTTATTATTATATTAGATTTTTGGCCACATGCAGTGCTGCTTGAATTTTCGCCAGCTTAAAATCTCACTTTATTATTAGTTCTTTTATTTTCATGTTGTACACTTTTTTCTGGTTTATTAATAGATTATTTTCTATAACTTGATTAAACTTATTATGCAAGATTTTTGAGTTATCACTAGATTTGAATCTCACTGTACTTCTCTTTTTTTCTCGTTGTACATTTCTCTGGTATATCGATAGTTGATGTGCTATATCTTAAATGAACTTAGAGAAGATTTTTGAATTGCCTCTAGCTCTACCTCAGCAAAATTGCTTTTACTCTTCATTGTACTTCTCAATAGAGTTAGTGAACTATCGATATTGGGCGGCAACGATAGTAAATTTTGAGAGATTGATAGTGTCGATAGTACCATCGATAGTACCCGATAATATCGCCCGTATGTTTTTTTTTTCTTTTTTCCTTTCTGAAGCCTTAGCATCTCGAATATTTGGAATTCTTGTTGTTTTCCTCGCCTCAGTCGATTAAAAAGCCTCACTGTACTTATATTTTTTTCTTTCTTGTTTGTTTTGCTTGCTATTTTCTATTATCGTTACTTCTCGCCTTGCTTTTCAACTTTTCACTGTTCCTCTCGCTATATTTTAATGATTTTGCTATATTTAAATTGTAACTCAACTTCTCGCTTTGTTTCTCAGAAAACTATTTAATCTATTTTACTATTTGTCAACTTTTGCCAACAATTATATTTTTTGTATTATTGAATTTCACGGCGATTTACAGGGTATTTTGTCGTTGAGTTTGCGCAATCGATTGGCTTATTACTTGTTTGGCTTTAGCGCTTTAAGGGCTGATAGAGAGGAGGCGTGTGGGCGATGCGGATAGATGGAAAAGCAAGGGGAAGGGGAAGGGGAAGGGGAATCGGGCAATGGCAATGTCAATGGAATTTAAACGAAACAAATTTTTGTAAGCGAGCCTAAAATCCAAAAAGCAGTCGAACTTTAAAAGGCCGCAGCGGCTTAAGCGATAATTGGCCACTAGAAAATGTCGATGAGCATGTCAGGATATTGAAGGGACATGAAGATGAAGGAGGAGGAGGAGGCGGAGGAGGGAAGTAGTAGCTGCTGCTGCTGCGGATGCTGAATGCCAAATGTAAATTGCCAATGTCCGGGCCTGGCTTAGATTCTAAGCCTTGGCCAAAAGTTTGCTTTACTTGGGTGCTGCTGTGTTTTTTTTTTTTCTTCCTTCTTTTGCTTTTGGTGGTGGATCGAACGTGGCTACGGATACGGGAAATGTCACAAATTGATATGCAGCAGCTGTTGCGTGTTTAAGTCCAGCAGCTGGAGCAAAGACCGAGCGACTGCACTTTAGGCCCCATAACATAATATTGTAGTAATAATAATAAAAATATTCCAACATCTATCTATGCAAGAAGATTAGCTCGGCTGATTGGACACGATGTGATTAAGTTGTCGTCAAGCCAGCCTTCCTTGCTTCCTTCTGTCTGTCTGTCTGTCTGTCTGTCGTTTGTCTATCTCGTTGATGCGAGCACGTCGCGACACGTTCTGACAGCCAAAGAACAGGGGTGAGATAAATTTGGGGAAGGGGAGGAAAAGGCAACGAATTTGCGCTGGCAGAAATTAACCCATTACGCAGACCATTAATAGCATTGAAGTCGAAGTCGGCAATGCATGTGCGCTATAGCTAATTAGTTGTGGCAGCTGCTAACACACACACACACACGCACACACACCCTCACTTCTTTTGGTGCTTTTATTTAGTTAAGAGCTGCTGTCAAACTTAGTTATTCGGCACGATTTAGTATAAAATCGAATGCACAGCCAATGAGCAGATGTATGCATAAACACACACAATCAACCACAATCAACACACACTCGTTGCACACACACACACACTCGCAATCTCCTTCTCGATGTCCTTGCATAGACCCATTCATTCTTTCACTGCTTACGCACATTAAAGTCGCAGCAATTTGAACGCATCTCGGCCCAAAACCATCAAATACAACTGCTAGTATTGAGTCTGCTCGACTGCGTCATACCCGCTAAATAACTTTTTAAAATTTCAGTGATGAAGCGCCTTCTGGCACAATTTTAAACTAGGCTTTAGTTTCGTAACAATTTTAAGTTTATTTTCAACAAATTTCTTAAAATTAGATTTTATAATTGTAAAGCTATAGCTGTTAAAAGTAACGGACAGACAGACAGGCGGATGGATTCTTGATGGTGATGATGATGATTCTTTCGTAAATAGTCTCTGACTTTGGATGCTGCTTTTAAATTTATTAAAGTATTACAGATCTTTGTGGAAAAGGTTTTCAATTAAGTTTCTGATTTTATATCTTATAGTTGTAGAGTTATAGCTGCTAAAAGTGTCCAACAGACAGACAGACGAATGAATTCTTGATATTTCATGGCTATTACGTAAAAATGTTTCGTGAAAAAGTTGAAAGTTTCGTTCGTAGCATCTCTAAAGAATATTGCCAGTAGATTTGGTGGTTCTATTTCTTACAGTTGCAGAGATATAGTTGATAAAAGCGATGGACAGACAGACAGACGGATGGGTTCTTGATCGTTTGCAATCTATTAAATTTAAATGTTTCTTGAATAAGTTATATCTTTTATGTCTTACTGCTTCTTGAGAAATCTTTGACCACTTATTTCGCTTGTAACCTTTTGAAAATTAAGTTTATAAAGCGTAGCAACTTTGAAGATTACTGTCAGTAGATTTGGTGATTCTAGATTTTATAATTGCAGAGATAAAGTTGCTTAGTGAGATGGACAGATAGACAGACGGACAGCCTAAGTTGACTATAGATGTGTTAAGTTTCCTTAATAAGTTGTTTTTGTAATTCTTTTATATTTTATTTTTGTTGCTTACTCAACTATAACACCCTTCAATGCTAAGCGTACCGGGTATAAACAGTCTAAAGTTGGCTTCCATGGGAAGTATTGGGTGAAGTGGTTGCGTCGCAGCGGGCGCAGCTGTTGTGTGCATTGTGAATGCCCTTTTCTTTGGCTCGTTTTTGTGTGCGCTCTCTTTTTGCCATTTTCAAGTCAAGTGCAGCCCCAGCTCAGAGCTCAGAGCTCAGAGCTGAGTTGAGCTCATGGGCCAATGCATTCGAATGCCTGGCATTTGCCTGCTACAACAATAAGCAACAACAGCAGGGAGCAGTCAGCAGTCAGCAGCCATATGGCTGGCTGGCCGCGCCCTGTTGATTGCCCAACAAGGCGCTAACAATCAAGTGCCGCATTTGGCCTGCCCCTGCCACAAGTTGCAAGTCGAATTGGAGGCTGCAGGAAACGCGAACGAGGAAGGAGGAAGAAGAAATCTGCAACTAAAAGTGAACTTCTTTAGATTTTCAGCTGTATGTGGAACAATTGATCTAATAAGTTGAATGTTGCAGCCCTGTTAGTTTTCCGTCCCTGAAAAAGTCAATTCAAGTAGGCTACTCGATAAGTATCAATACTAAAGATTTGTCAATCGATAGGAATTGTTACTTCTGCATTTGTCAATTTGTTTAATTCGTCAATTGGTTTTCATTTCGCTTTGCAATGCAAGGAAATTTTAATTTGCATCGCACTGAAGTGCCCCCAGTTTTGGCAATGGTAAAAGCTTTGAATCGTTTCTGTTTATTCTAATTGCATTTCCTGCAGTGTTACTTGACTGAAGATCTAGCGAATTTGCAACTGAACAATCATGGATTTGCCAATAGCAGCGGCAACAAGATAGATGTGGTAAAGAGAATTGAAGATTCGCAAGAACCGCGAGTCCAACTTCAAGTTGTGCCTGAAGTGAATGCAAACTATCAAGACGTCGTTGGTGGCCAGAGACCTGTGGGTCGCTACAAAATTGTTCAATCGACCAATGGTGGCCTACCTTCGATGCGAAAATAGAAAAAATAGAATACAATGTACAATGTACAATGATGTTGTCATAATATAATATCATCAAAGGAATTTAAAGGCATTTTAGTATTGAATTGCAGGCATATTAAATGATTTTCAATAGAAAATTATTATTAATCTGGTGGACCTGTAGTTTAATGCTTTAAACAATGAGTATTAATTTAATGAAATATTGTGGTTCATTTTCATATTAATAAACTAAAGAATAGAAACATTTCACACGTTGACACCTCCTTTAAAGGCTGCCTAGTTATCCTCTCTTATTCCGCAAAGTAAATCCTAGTTAGTCATCTACTGAGGGAGGTCTCTTAGACTTATGAACTGGCATTCAAAGTATTCTCACTTGAAATTGTCCAAATGTCTTGAGTGCACAACCGACAACATTCTCTTTCCCCCCCTGCCGTGGACACGCGCATACTGAAACAATGTCGGGGCAACAAGGACGAGGCGTGCGAATATTTCAACGTGACGCTGCGTGATTTTAAATACTCTAACTGGCGAGGCATTACAGCTTTGGCGGTGAGAAAGGCACATGAAGTGAAGAATTGCTTTTATTTTTGTTTACTATATGTTTGTGAACCTGTTTTTTATACTGATATACATAGTTTTACTTTATAGAAAAGAGAGAAAAACAATTGAGAGAGAGCGAGAGAGAGAGAGAGAGAGAGAGAGAAAAAAAAAGAGAGACATCCCTCCAGTGTAACCAATTAGCGCAAAGACGAAAATACTAATATATCAAATTAAATGCTATTATTGATTGTTGATTGAGTAATAGGTAATAATTATTTTATAGAAAAGGGAGATATTATCATATGTAAAAGAGAAAGAGAGATAAAGAGAAAAAGAGAGCCATCCCTCCAGTGTGACCAATTTGCGCAAATTCATATCAAATTAAATGGTATTTTTGATTGTTGTAGAGGGGTATTCATATTTTGTCTACAGAAATAATAAAATATGAAGAGAACAATACTGATTATATTGAGTAATACCTAATAGAGTAACCTTCAACTCTATTTTTATAATTCATTATGTTTTAATATCAAATTCAGGCATACTTTATGGCTTAAAATAGGTTGTTAATTCGTTTCTGAAACAAGTTTGCTTTAAAGTGTATTTAGGGTGCGTTGTGGCAACGCTTCCTTTGTAGCTTTTGTATTTTTTTAATGTTTTTTCTCGCTGCGTTGTTTTTGCCATTTACACTTGAGCGAAGGGTGCGAATTTTGTCACTCCGTTAACGTCAAGGCCATGAATACATCAGCCAGAAGATGTCGCGGATGCCAATGGGCAATGAGGATGGGATGGATGCTGCTGGGGGGAGAATGCTACTAACTGTGCGCTGGGGCGTGGCTAAAGGGGGCGGAGGAAAAGAAGTGAGGAGGAGAGAAAGAGAGAGAGAGGTAAACAGTTGAATGCCTGTTTTGGCTGTTTTGCGGACTGCCGCGATTGTTGTTGTCATTTGAACCCAAAAATATTTCACACCTATGCGCGGGTATGCGATTTGAGTGTGCGAGTGTGTGGCAAGTGGCATGTGGAAAGTGGCAAGTGGCAGTTGCCGCTGCTCGTTTGCCTGTCACGACGCAAGCTCGTCCGCAGCTCGTTGAAATTCATTACGCAAAGCGGCTGCCAGGAAGCAGCTACAGCAGCGGCAACGCACTGAGGCAGTGGCAAGTGGCACATGCAACATGGAGCAGACATGAGCGAGACAATGGCAGGCCGTGACAAACGTAAACGTAACGGAAGACGACGCAGACAGCGCCGACTGACAAAAGGATGAAGTCGAATAGCAACAGAGATAGAGGCGGGGGGCGTGGCAGTTGGAGTCGGTTGACAGCGGCATGTCTAAATGTCGACGACAGCCCATTTTCTATAACTTATCTGATTTTAATTGCTTCAAACATGTGCGTGCACATTGCACATCATTGTCTGATTCTCCTCTTTTCTCTCTCTCTCTCTCTCTCTCTTTCTCGGATTCTCTCTGTCTCACTCTTAGCTTTCACTCTGTGTGTATGTGTGTGTGTGCCGCATCCTTTTTTGGCGCTGTCAACATTATTTCACGTTTTGTGCTTGCCACTTGGCAGACAACTTGATGACCCTCCTCTTTGTGTTTCGATGCCGCTGTCCAACTACAACACGTACCATGTCCCATTTGTGTCTCCAGCTCACTTTCTCCATCTCCATCTCTCAGCTTTCCGCTCTACTCACTGCTCTCTGTGTGTGTGTTTATCTCGCCAGAGCTCGCTGCGTCTTTTTATGAGCTTTGTCGGGCTTTGATGTTAATTACCCTGTAACAACGACGTTGTTGTACCTTCCTCCTGTTCTTGCCACCAAAATTCAACACCCAACCACCCACTTGGCGTCAAGCTGCAGCCCCCGCTGGCTACGCTGCTCACAACCGAAAAGCAATGGCAAATATAGTCAAAGAAGTTGCGTGTCATGATGGGGGAAAGTACTCGACTTCCAGTTATCCTCTAATGTTTACTCTTTAGTAAAGCATTCCTAAGAAAATAAAAACTAAAAATCAAATTTATAATTATGTAAAATTCATATATTGGAAATTACCTCACGCATTATTTTGTCTCTTAATCAACCTTAGATTTATTTATTAGGCACTGCAAGTTGTGCTTCTAACTCACAGAAATCTGTGTAGCAAATTTCAAGTTTGAAGCTTTAATATTTTTCGAGTGGCAGCGACAAATGCAAGCGGACAGACAGCCAGACGGATGCGTTAGCATACTCAATTTTTGTTAATTATCAGAGGAAGAAAATTAGTAAAGAAAATAAAAACTAAAACTCAAATTTGTAATTGTCTGAAATTTATAATTTTGCAACTACCTCACGGAACATTTTATCACTTTATTATTGCTCTTAATCGAATTTAGATTTATTTCTTAAGCACTGCAAGTTGTGCTTCTAACTCACAGAAATCTGTGTAGCAAATTTCAAGTTTGTAGCTTTAATATTTTTCGAGTTGCAGCGACAAATGCAAGCGGACAGACAGCCAGACGGATGCGTTAGCATACTCAATTTTTGTTAATTATCAGAGGGAGCAATGGGTATAAAAAGAAACTACCCAAAAAGCAGTCAACGCTTTGGTAAACAAAACAGCAGCCGGCAGCGTTGACTCTCTGTGAGTGTGTGTGTGTGTGTGTGTGTGTGTGTGTGTGGCCAAGATTATCTCCAAGGACCTATAAATCCAGTCATTAAAGTCAAAGTCACAAGACGTTGCCGGCTTATCAGCGTCGGGAGCGCAGCGTTGCCACTTGGGTAGCACTCGCTGTGTTTTATAATAAAATTAAGCTAAAATACACACAGACAGACAGACAGACAGACAGAGACTCTCACACTCACATTCACAGTTTTGTCTAGCTGCTGCTTGTCGTTCTTCTTTATTTTTGGCTTCATTTTTATTGCACGCATGTAGTTGGCACTCTGCGGTGTTGTTGTCTGCTTGAGAGTTGCCAGATGTTTTTGGGCTGCCATCGAGTATGTGCAAATGAGCTTTACCTCATCCTCACTTTGTCTGTTCTGTTCACTCTTTATTCCACTGTGACACAAGTAAAGAGTTGCTTAAAGTTGGAAATTAAATTATTGCAACGTGCAGGGTAACTGCAATTGGCAGTTGAAAGGAAACAATTTCCAAATTGAAATAAAAAAAAGACAACAATTGGCAATTGATACAGAGTTTAGCGTGAAATTCATAGTATTTGCACTTGCCGAAAGCAAAGTGCAATATACATTAGCAATTTAAATGTGTGAATAACTAAAATTGAAATGCGGAATATTAGGTTAACAATAAAATGGATATTAAACAGATTCAAATACAAACTATAGAATACTTTTTGTTTTTATAATTTAGGCACAAATTTTAATCTTTTGTTTTGATTAAAGTGTAATATAGATTACTAGATAAGCTACACCCTTGGTCAACGTTGCCATTTAGCTGTTTAAAATTTAGCGTTGTCCACTTGTAAATTAAGCGCTGCCAATTTGTCATAATATGTAGCGAAAAATGTAAATTTTTCTATGGTTAGTTGTTTCCCACTTAGCGCTGTCAACTCATTAATTAAGCGCTGCCATTCTGCCGTAATATACAGCGAAAAATATTCACATATGCAACTCAAATTTAAATAGGTAAAAAAATGCAAAAAAAATTCCATTTAAAGGCGACTTCCTCGACCAAAACTATTTTGTCTGACAATCAGTTGGACATGTTCAATTTCTTGTGAAATAAATCAAGTGCAAATAAACTTGTCAGCAAGAAGTTAATATGGAAGGTCTCTGAAATTTTCGAGCAACTCACTCTACTTAAGCTAGCTGGCGTCTGCCACTTACTATCGTCATCTCCTTCGACTGCCATTTGATTGCTGATCTCTGGCACTTCGATTATGTCAGTTACAATCGCTGCCTTAAGCCAAATTTGTTGAAGGGCAAACGAGGGCAATTGGCAGCTTGAGACATGCCAAGACTGGGCCCAAAACTACCCTCACCCTTCTCTCCATCAACCCATCTCTCTTCTCACACACACACTTCTCATACACACTGGGAAATCCACTTAACCCACCGAGGCGCGGACTCTATTAAAAATGCTTAGAAATGCGCTTAACATTCTCCCGTACATTCTCATATGTATTGCAAATAAATCTCCATATGTGAGTTGACAGTCCCAGTCTCCCAATCTCTAGCGTTGCCGTTATACCCTGTGGGCCTGCCAACCTGCACTCAAGGCGCTGACAGCGGTGCTGTCTTAGCTAAAAAATGGCTAAGTATATGGTGAAATTTAAAAGTAATTTTATAGTGCTGAAATTAAGCTTTAGAGTTAAATGAATAATTGTGATTAGATAAACAGGTTAGTTGCTTAGCTTTTAAATGTGTTAGAATTTAGAATATATTTCAAACATGTTAAATTAAAAAAAAGGTAAAACAGCTTAAAAATGGGAGAAGCTTCTAACATTTTTACATTATAACTTTACGAAATGAGATTTAATAACATTTACAATTTTTCGATGATTGTTTAATTTACTTGTTCCAAAGTTTTTAAAATATTCTTTTCGGTTCTAATTAGTTATTATAATATGTGTACAATTATAACGAATAGTTTTTTATTATTTAAAAGTCGGTTAGATTATATATTGATATTTCGATGATTTTCAATTCATTTTTTTAATGCCCTTAAAATATACTTTTACTGATCTAAATGATTATTAGAAAATTTTAATGAATAGTTTTTAATTTATATTATTTGAAACTCGATAAGATTCCATTTTAATATTTCGATGATATTTTAACTTTATTATAATATGTGTACAATTTCTTAAAACTGAAAACTTTCATAAATGGAAAGTTAAATCGTGAATGCATTAAAATAAGTTCAAATGGAAGTCACAAGCTTTTCTGTAGTTACCTTGTTTCATATAATTTTAACATTGCTAAACCACAAGCCAAAAAAGGCTAATTCTCGCAGCACTGACAACAGTTGTAATATTCGTTGTTGGTGTTTTTTTTTTTTGAGTCGAATTGTAAGATTTTGGCTGTAGCTGTAGCCTGTCGCTTAAAAGCCATAAATAACTCATGGCTTGTTGCCTATTTCGGCTGCTGTCGATAGTTATCGAAAGCCAGTTACCCTCCCCTCCCCCTCCCATGCCCAACCCCTGCCCCTGACTCAATGCTTGGTCAGCAGCTGCCAGAAGTCACAGCGAAAGTTTTGTGTTTTGTGCGTTGTGTTGGCATTCGACACAAAAATAAGTAAAAAATGCCGCATGACTTTAATGGGGAAAAGGCAATAGACAATAGCAAACAGAGAGAGAGAGAGAGAGAGAAGGGAATGGTGGATGGGAGAAGGGGGATGAAAGTGAGAGCGAGTTGTGATTTGCACTAATTTGGCGAATGTTGCCTGTCAAATTGCCTGCCATGTGTGGGTGTCATTAATGTCGACAGACAAAAGGCGACGCACAGCGAAATGGCATTCCATAAATGTGTGTGTGTGTGTGCGAGTGTGTGTGTGTGTGTTTGAGTATGTTGGTTGTGTCGTCAGACAGTTGCAGACACAGAGACGACTCATTAATGCCACTCATCAAAACTATAACTAATGTAAGGCAAAAGGAGACCAAGCGACAGCATGTGACGCATGAATATCCTGACACTATAAATGATGGCAGTCAGCTTTGAGAAGGGGGGGGGGGGGGGGGGGGGGGGGGGAGGAGGAAGGGAGAGACAAAGAAGGGGAGTGTTTTGCCCTGTCGAATGCGCGTAAATTGCTGCTAATTTTGTTTATCGCAGGACAATTATCCAAGCGAACGAACTGACAAATGAGCCGACGCACACATGTCTCTCTTCATATCGGGTTTGTCTTTCAGTCTGTCTGTCTGTCCGTCTGTCTTTCAGTCTGTCTGTCTGTCCGTCTGTCTGTCTTTCGCTTCATTGCTCCATTTGTGGCGCCTGAAAGTATGCAACTGGCTTTAAAGCCGCGCCAAACACAAAACCCCAACAAACACATTCGCATCTTTATCCAATTATGAATTTTTGTCATTATGCCGAGGCCATGGCAATAGCCAAAGACCTCCCACGCCTCCGCTTCCCTCTCTCCCTCTCCTTTCTCTCTCTGTGAGTGTGCGACAAAAAACGAACGCAAAAATCTCATTATGATTTCATTTCGTTCAAATGAAGAGCTCGTGCTGGGGGCACAAATACAGCTACCGCTGTGTCCAGCTGTTGTAGTCGGGAATAATGAGTGGAAGGGGGCAGGGGTTGGGGAAGGGGGACAAAGAGGCGGAGAGGGGGAGGCGATGCTGCGACGCGTCGCATGTGTTGTGCCAGCATTTGCCGTTGGCTTCTTTGTCGTTCTCGTTGGTCCTGCAATTGGTCGCTGCAACAAAACCAACAACTTGACTTTGACTCCAAGCGCGTCTACATCGCCCACCTTACCCCCCTC
Organism: Drosophila kohkoa; assembly: GCA_019972355.1. Classification (NCBI taxonomy): domain Eukaryota; kingdom Metazoa; phylum Arthropoda; class Insecta; order Diptera; family Drosophilidae; genus Drosophila; species Drosophila kohkoa. The sequence goes on from BJEL01000025.1 coordinate 391,824, forward strand.
CCACCCTCTGTGTATCCTGTGTTGTCTCGTTGTCCTGTTTTTGTCCCGGCGACTCGGGCAACTCTCCTGCGCGCTGCCGTGGACAACGGATAAGGCGATAAATTTATTTTAAAATAAAATTTACTTTCCCACTGCTGTTGCTGCTCGTTTCTTATACCCTGCAATTGGGCTAAGCCAAATGGGGTATGCAGCATTGATAATTTTATAAGAAACTACAATTCGAAGTGTGTTTCTTAAATGTTGTCAAGTTTATAAACCATTAGAGCGTAGTCTTAATTCATTTCAAATTATAAATATATTTTATTAATGTGTTTTTCTTATTAATTTTAATTAGTTATTATTATTTGTTGAACTAATTTGTTAACAGAATCTACATTATTTTAGTTTTATTTGTATGTTATTTAATACTTTTAGTAAATTCTATTTTCTATGGTATATTTTCAATGTAGTAGTATCCTATAAAATATATACTTAGAGTATAGAATGTACCAAAAGTAAAATATATTTAACAAAAAATAAAATAATATAAATTCTGCACATTTAAAATATGCCATAGAGTATAGAATATACTAAAAGTAAAACCAATTCACCGATATACCGAATATAGTCTTCGTGTGGTCTTTTAATTAAATTAAATAAAACTTATCTGAACTTTTCATATTCCTATTGAAATAATTTGGAATGTAGTTTGTAATTAATTTGTATATAAACATCATTATTCTCTGTATTTGTTATATACTTGTATTATTATTTTCAATGTAGTTTAGTATATTTCATTTAATATATTTTTAATAAATTACTGTAGTTGTAATCTTATTTGTTTAGTGGGTATTTTTGCTGTCGTCCCATTTACCTGTGGTATCTAAATTTCTTTTTTTTATTTTTGTATTTTTTATTTTTGTGTATTTTCTTCTTATTGTTGTTGCTGTTTAATTTTGTTTGCTTTCTCGCTGCGTGGTCGCATTCCCTCTCCGCCTCATCATCCCATCCCCTCCCATTTCCATCTGTATATCTTCATTCTATGGCCATCCTCGTGTTCTCTTTAAATATGTATTTTTCCAGCTTGTTGCTGTTGCTGTTGTAGCTTGTGCTCACCTTAACGGCAAAAAAATGTGCTGCTGCTTTTGTTATTATTATTGCTGTTGTTGTTGTTGTTGCTGTTTGTCCTGTCGTATTTAAATTAAAATGTTATTTATGTCAGCTGTTTGATTTCTTAACTTACCTAAAACCCCGCCCCCTTTATCTACCCTGCGGCAACATTATTTTTTCCTCGTTTTCCTTCGCATTTTTTTTTGTATTAGAAAATCGCCAGCACAACAACAGCACAACGCAAAATAAGCAGCTTAGTTAGTGTTAAACGGCTGGTACTGATGCGTAAGGCCATCCCTTGGCCAGAGGGGTGAAATCAGCGGGAGTGGGGAATGAGGAATGGGGAAGGGGGAGGGAGAACACTTTACAGAGTAGTTGCAAGTCTTTGATGCAGCTGAAAGTTGCAACTCATTTCCTTGATGTATGCAACAGTCTTTTCCATTTCCATTTCCTTTTCTTCCTTCTCACACTCTTTTCAGCTTTTTCTTTTCTTGCTGGCAAATCGAAGATGCAAGTTCATTTAGATATATATCTTGATATTAAAACGTATTTAACCTTTAACCTTAGACAACTTTGACATGCTTTTTCCTTAACTTTTTTCCATTTCTTTTAATTGTATTTTCTGTATTATGGTTTGATTTTTTCATGAATGAATGTGGATTTAAATTATATCGCTTTGAATTGTGTACTATGTTTATTTAATGCAGTATTTATTTAATTGGTTTATATTTATGTTTTTTATGTACAAATCTTTATTTCTTTTTTTTTTATTTATAAACAATATTATTAAACAATAAGTAAACTGTATACTTCTCATTAAATTAACAGAAATATCAGTTTTCCAATGAGCCCTGCTAATATACATAACAAATCTGAGTGAAAATATGAATATATTATTAAATTACCTTAAATTTGTTGAATAATGCTTCTCTTCATTATAATCTGCAAAATAACTTATGGAATAACATCTTTATTTCTTTACAGATCGTTCGATAATTTGTTGAACTCCAACAAATCAATGTAAGTAATGCAATAATATAATAGTTGAACAATTCTTATTCAATTGTGATCAACTTAGCACTCGCCGCATGTAATTTGTGATAGTGGAGGGATTAATGAAGTATGTAGCAGTAACTAGTGCAGGAACTAGTGCAGTGGCTAGTGACAAAAGTTTCCGCATTTTTAATTTCCAAATTCTCAATAAATATCTCATTTTAATGCTAGGAATATCTTAGTTGTTTTGGTTAACAATCGGGTATATTTTACACTCTATGGCTTACTTTGAATGTAGTATTATATAAATATACCATATGTAGCATTTGGTATATTATTACTATTTTGTGGGGGATATTAATTTGGTATATTTGAAAAATAATAGTATTTTAATCGCTTTTGGCTGACAAGCTGGTATATTTTAGACACTATGGTATATTTTGAATGCAGTATTATATAAATATACCATATGTAGCATTTGGTAAAATTTTAGTATATTGTGTGGTATATTAATAAGGTATATTTTACGAATAATATCACACTTTTATGCTTTTATTCGGGCTTGACTTTAGCTACTCTTACTTGTTTTTATTGTCGTTGAATCTTTCAATTGAAATGTTGTGGCTTTAATTCTTAGCGTATGTAAATTGAAATAATTGAAAACTAGTCCAAAATGCGCCTCGCATAGGTTTGTCTTTAATTAAAATCTTAATCCCTGACTGACTCAAAAGCTGTTGACTCTTTAATCCGCTTTAAAGCACAACTGTTTTAATTGGGAAGCTGAAACTATAAGTTTACAGCAAGAGTTGTGTGTGTAAAGGAGACACACACACACACATACGCGCAGTTTGTATATTTATGATATGGTTGAAGATGCTTAAGTGCTTGAAAGTGGTTTCAATTGTAAGATAAATATTTGATCAACAATTGAGAAAAGTATGTTAAAAATACTTTGTATTATAAATTACTTAAGGGAAAACTGTGGCCCGAGCATTGGAAAATCCTTTAACCTATGAGTGTGTGAGTGAGTGTAGAAGTGTGTGTGTGTGTGTGTGTAGAAGTGTGTGTGTGTAGAACTGTATGTGTGTGTGTGTGTCATATCTATACACATGCTCGATGCTTTTATTGCTGGCTGCTTCAACAATTTTGCCAACATTTTGTTTTATTTCATTTTGTTGTCATTGTTGTTGTTGTTTTGCTTCTTCTTCTGCTTCTTCTCGTTTCTTGTGTAGTTGTTGCTATTGCTTTAGCTGGTTTTCATTTGTTCGTCTTCCTCTTGAGAGGCTTTTGTTGATTTCTGGCTGACTGGGCTTCAGCTCTTCACTCATTTTCCATTTCTTTTCACACAGCGTTGTTGTCTCTTCCCTCTATCTTCCTCACTCCTTCTGCCTGCACTCTTCTCTGTCCCACACTTTGCTGCTTCTCTCGTTGCTTTCTTTTTCCTCATATTTTTATCCTCTTTTTTTTTTGCCATCATTTTAGCTCGTGTTGTTGCCATTTTGTCACTGTGTGTGCGACGACTCCGACTTGCTTCTGATTGGACACATCACACACACGCACACACATATGCGACACACACACACATACACACACATATGCGACACACACACACATACACACACAGACACACACTCATGGCCATTTTGTAGGCTCCACCCACCCGCACACTGAGAGATTCAGTCTCTGCTCTTCGCCTATATACAAAACTCTTAATACATAAGCACAGCCAGCATCTACTTTTCTCCCCTCCCTCTCCCTCCTCTTTCCACTCCACCTCTCAGCCCACACAATGGTCATGTGTGTACGTTGTGACTGTATGTGTGTGTGTGGGCGTGTGTTTGTTTGGGGCGCGCCAATAGAACAGATAAATCGATTCCATTTTCAGCTTTCAGCTTTCGCCAGTTGTTGTTCTCCAACGTTCTTCTTCTTCTTCGTCTTGGCTTTTGTTGTTGTTGCATTTCAAGCTGCAAAAATTGTTGTATGTTGCATAACTTTTTTTCTCTTTTCTTTTTTTTTTTGTGAAAACGTTTTTGCCATCTGAACGATTTGGCTCGACTGTAAAATCTTTTCTCTCTCTGTCTCTCTCCCTCCCTAACTCGGTTGCCCCTACATATAACCCACTCAGTAGTCACCTTCCTCACTACCTCCTTCCCCCCTAGTTGGTGCTCAAGCACTAATTTAGCATTCCATGGACACAGTCGAGTGAGGCACAAACACGAAGCTGCAGCTTAATGCGATCACAGTGTCTCATATTCGGAGGCATACACTGAATCAAAATCCCAGGTTACAACAAGAAAATTGCTTTTAAAATTAAAGTTTACTTTTTTATTTATTTATTATTTTTGTATTTGTTGTATTTCTTTTTAATAACATTTTTAAATTCATTTTTTTTTTATTTACATTTTTTATTTATTTGTTTTTATTTTAATTTTTGAATTAGTTATTTATTTATTTTAATATTTAATTAATTAATTTTTTATTTTAATTTTTATATATTTGTTTTTTATTTATTTTTTATTTAAATTTTTTTGTATTCATTTTAATTTTTATATGCTTTTTATTTATTTACTTCTTATTTTATTAAAACTATTTTTAGAATTGTAGTTTACTTATTATGATTACTTTATTATCATATTATATATTATTATTTTATTTTAATTTTGTATTTTGTCTTGTTTTTTATTTATTAACTTTTTATTTTATTAAAATCTTTTTTAAAATTGTTTTTTATCTATGATTATTAATTTATTATCATTGTTATTATGTTTATTTATTTTTAAATTATTTTTTGTGTTTGTTTCTTATTTTAACTTGTTTTTTTAATTATTATTTTTTTGTTTAGTTATTTTTTTTATTTTTATTTTTCATTCATTTATTTAATTTGTTATCATTATTATTAATGATTATCTTAAAACTAATCTATTCTGCTTTTGCATGATGTTCTTCTATTGTTAGCAGCTCCAAATCTAATGTGATTTTTTCTGCAATCGAATTGTTGCGATTGAATTAAGAAAGCGTTTGAAGAATACTTTTAGTCTTTATATTACCTAGCGCTTTTTTAATGTTCTTCCTTCTGCTAAAAGATAACTTAGATTAATGCTAATTTTCAATTACAAAAAACTGCAGCTTACTTCTTTTTTTTTCTTGCATCTGTCGAGCTTCTTCGATAATCCTCTCCACTTCAAGGCGAGCTTTTTCGTGAGTCGATAGAGTTGGTATTTCGCTGGGCGGAAATTCCTCAAAGGCAGCTGGCGATTGCATTTCATTTTCATAAATCACTAATGGCTGTAATCTTTTCAAATCCAATTGCAATTTCAGACCCATTTTTACAGTACCAATTATCAAGAACGATATGAAAAAAGCAAAAAAAAATCTGAGCAACGAAATTGAATTGCTATAAACGAGTGAAAATGAAAAGCATACTTTTCTTATTACATTTTGTGAGTGGAAAAATGACCAAATTTATAATTAATCGAGAAACGAGAAACTAAAAACTCAGAGCATACTTTGACTATTTAGTTTTGACAATCTGGTATATATTATATACTTCATAGTATATATAGTATTTTTTGATTGTGGTAGTATATCAGTATATGCAATATAGCTTCTGGTATATTTTAATATATTTGGTATATTGAGTCGAGAATAGTATATGTAGTATATTTTGATAGAAGTAGTATATCGATATACTTAGTATAACATTTAATATATTTTAGTATATTAGGTGTATTGAGTCAAGTATTTAGTATATTATATTATATATTGATTGTAGTAGTATATCGATATACTCAATATAGCTTCTAGTATATTTTAGAATTTGTGTTATATTGAGTCGAGTATCATATTGTATAAATAGTATATTTTCCTTGTTGTAGTATTTTGGTATACGCAGTATAGCTCTTAGTATATTTTAGTATTTTTGGTATATTGAATGGAGTTTACTATAATAAATATTTAGTGTGTTTTGTTTGTAGCAGTATATTATATTGAGTATAGTCAGTATAGCTTTTAGTATATTTTAGTACTTTTGTGGTAACTTTCTTTTCTCCTTTTAAATTTATTTAATTTAATTGTAACTTCGGTATATTAATTTATAATTTTGTATATATTTATCCACATTTTCAAATAGGATTTTTTTTATATAAAGTTTCTATTATAATTTCGATTCATGCAGTTGTCGATTTTATACTTAGTTGGCTAATTGCTCTGAGTTTTCTGTCAGTGTAGCTGTGGGATATATCGAAAGGCAGCTGTAGCCGATAATAATACCAGCAGGAACTTCAAAAGAGCACGGAAATGATTTCATTACCAGACACGTTCGGCGCATCACGTGGCCAGCTGAGGCAGCTCAAGCTCAGGCTCAAGCTGCTGCTGCCTTAGAGGTGGGCGTGGCAGGCGAGGGAGAAGGGGAGGTGCTGTATGGCAGCTGTAAAGTGTGTGCGAAAACTCTTAAGAGCCACTGTCACGTACGCAGCGCCGCACGAAGCGTTTTTATTAAGCTGCAAGTAGTCGAGGAGATGTGGCCTATAGGGGAGGGGAAGGTGGAAGGAGGGGGAAGGGGTGGCAAGGTAGCGAGCGGCATTGATTACCAATTCAGCGGTCATCTAATCACGGCCTGTGCTAAGGCCACGGAACGTGCCACATGGGGCAGCTAACGAAATCCGTCAGCTAATTAAAACACACTAAAGACGGAGTCTTGCCTCTCTTTCACTCTCTATCTTTCTCTGTCACTCACTGCATGTGTGTGTGTTTGTGTGTGGCATACTTTCAACGCAGCGCAGCGCAATTTATGAACCATAATTTCTATAAGCCAACAACTAACACTCACTCCCCCAATTTGATTTCCCTTTCTCTCCTTCTCTCTCTCTCTCTCTCTCTGTCAACCTACACGACAATATTCTGCCTCCCTCCCTCCCCCTCTGTATCGTTTGTCTTATGGCAACTGTGTCGCGACGTTGAGGCTAAGCGACAAATGCGGCGGCAATTTAGTTAATTGCCTGCAATTATCCTAATGAGCGCCTCGCCTGAGCGCCAAGCAAAGCCAATGTCGCAAGCATAAGATTCTCTCCCCTCTCTCCGGCTTCTGGGAGACAGTTGTTGTTCGCGTATAAATATATATTTCTTGATGGGGGCCAACTTATTGTATTTATGACCTTATGGCGTCTGCCTTGCATTTAACAATTAGTTGCTGCCTCACCAACAAAAGGGGAATTCCACACAACTCACAAGGCAAGTGTCATCCATCTGCAGATAGCGTCAGGCAGAAGAGAAGGAATTACACATATAGAATTATGATTTTGAAACTCTGGAAATATTTTCAACAACTATTGAAAATCCTTTCTGAACGTTTATCTTTTATTGTTTCAAATAAGTGTTTTCTTATGACTATTTTTTCTGTTTTGTATTTATAGTTAAAACGAGAATTCACTTTGAACGTTATACAAAAAACATTATCTATTTAATTTATTGAATTTAGAATAAGCTGAAATACTTAGCAGGTTCAAATTTTGGTATTTTACTATCAAAAATGGCATAAAATAACGTAATGCAGCTCATTTTGGTATTTTATTGTCAAATTCGGTATATACTAACGTAATGCAGCGCATTTTTAGTATTTTGTTGACAAAACCGGTATATACTAAAGTAATATAAATAAATTTTTGTATTTTTTTGATCAAATTAGAATATACTAAAGAAATGTAACTTAATTTTAGTGTCAAAACTCGTATATACTAACGTAAAACAGTTAATTTTTATACCCGCTACCCATAGGGTAGAAGGGTATTATAACTTTGTGCCGGCAGGAAATGTATGTAACAGGTAGAAGGAGGCATCTCCGACCCTATAAAGTATATATATTCTTGATCAGCGTCAACAGCCGAGACGATATAGCCATGTCCGTCTGTCCGTCTGTCCGTCCGTCCGTCTGTCCGTCTGTCCGTATGAACACCTAGATCTCAGAGACTATAAGAGATAGAGCTATAATTTTTTTTCGACAGCATTTGTTATGTTTGCACGCAGATCAAGTTTGTTTCAAATTTTTGCCACGCCCACTTCCGCCCTCGAAAATCAAAAAAAATCGAATAACAAGCGTAATTTTGAAGCTAGAGTTACGAATTTTGGTATATACAGTAATAGCTATAGTAGTTATGATCCCTGAAAATTTGGTTGCGATCAGAAAAAAATTGTGGAAGTAATTAAAGAAATACTTTTGTATGGGCAAAAACCCCTACTTACAATGGGTCTGAGTTGCTTTGGCCGACAATCTGGTATATTGTGCCGTCTATGGTATATTTTGAATGCGGTACTATATCGATATACCAAATATACCATGTGGTATATTTTTTAGTATTTTTAGTATATTTGCTATATTTTTTATAATAATACCCCAAAATATATTTTTAGTATGTTTGTAATTGGTATGTTTTGAGAATAATACCGCAAAATATATTGCTTTTATTCAAAATGAGTAGCGGGTATCTCACAGTCGAGTACACTCGACTGTAGCTTTCTTACTTGTTTTTATTTTATTGATAAAATTGGTATATACTAAAGTAATAAAGGATAATTCTAGCATTTTATTCACAAAATTGGTATATACAAAAATAGTGCAGCTCAATTTTAGTATATTACTGTCAAATTACGTATATGGTAATATTCTAATATATTAATTCACTGAAATAGTAATATACTAACATACTGATATACTAATATACTAAAATACTAACATATTAAAATACTAATATACTAAAATACTAATTTAATAATATACTTAAATACTTATATACTAATTTACTAATATACTATTCTAATATAGTAATATACTAATATACATAAATATACCAATTTACCAATACTCCACTACCCAAATATACTAACAATGCAATTTATTAATATTAATATAATAATATACCAATCTACTAATATACTATTATACTCTACTAGTTTAGAATATAATAACATAATAATATATTATAATAATATGGCAAATAATCAAGATTCTAATTTATTTTAATCTTTGTTCAATCAATTTAATTGATTTTCATTTTCTTATTTCCTGTCTATAATTTTTTGGCCACTCAACTGATATTTTTAAAAAGTTCTCATTTAAGACGCTGCAGTTGAAAATCAATTTTAGTTCATTACCAACTTTTTAGTATAACAACTTTTTATTATGAATTAAGTGCTTCATTTACATGTTACTTTCTTTTTATTAGCTTCGATTCAATTTCTGTAAGAATATTAAGCATTACATGTTTGTCAATTAATTTATTTATTTTTGTACAATAATCTTTAATAATTTTCTTGCTTGAAGTTTTCGCTAAGCTGTTTTCCGAGTTCTACATGGAAATGATTTCATTTGGAGTAAACTAAAAGACTTTGAGAACGACTATTTGATGTTGTGGCAAACACAGCGAGTATTACGATAGTATAATTATATTTACCCATGTTTTTTCCCTCCCCTCCCTACCCCCCCACCAACCATCTTTCCACCAATAGTTTCCAATCGAAGTTGAAAGTTGGTGCGCGGTGAATGCAATTTAGGCAAATTTGATGATGTCTATGGGAAGCAAGGTAAACCACACTCGTATGTGGTGTGTGTGTGTGTGTCTGCGTGTGTGCGGGTGTGTGTGTGTGTTTGTGGCATGTGGCAAGTGACATGTGGCTTGCCGTTAGTCAAGTTAGCTGTTCGGCTGTTGCTGTCGTGTCTTGAGCTGTTCCGGCCCAAATGACATGCCATTTAATGTTAAACTTTAATGTTTTCTTGTAAGTGAAGTCATAATTTTGTCCTCGGCAATACTCGTAGCTGCAGCACAGGTGGCATTATTTACGCACACACCCACGCAAGTTGCCTGCCTCCTCCATCTCCCCGCTTTGTTGTTGTTATTTATACGCTTGTGGCAAGCGGCGACGGTAACGACCTCATGAAATAATGCGCCAAGTGGCGTCGGCAAAGTGTTTTATGCCATAATATTTATCTGCCTGCTGTCTCCCTCCTCTCCCTCCTTCTGTGTCTGTGTGTTCATTATGGAAATCGTGGATTTGCCAAATGTTTGCACGATCATTTGTCATCCTTTTTTACACAGTTGACTTTTCACCACAGCTTTTGCGACTTTTCACGTCGAATTTATTGAAAATTGCCCCGCAACATGAATGATATATAAGCCAAGAAGGGTCTGAGAGAGAGACAGAGAGAGAGAGAGAGAGAGTCGCGCTTCTCTCTGACAATCACAGACTCCAGTCGCTAAGTGGTGTGGCATGCCTCTTTTTTTTTTCTATGCGGGGTTGCTTGCCACATACGATTATCGCTTCGCTTTGCCTTGGTTGTAGACACATTTTGTTTTATGGCCAAGCTGCGCGGCACTTGACGAGCATTAGACGAGTGTGAATATATGAATGAATGAATGTGCGAGTGAATGTGAGTGCGAGTGAGTGCATTGAGTGAGTGCAATCGAGTGATTGATCGATCATTCGCAACTGGGGATTTGAATACATTACAAACGCCAGACGAAATACATTTTCGTCCTCTCAAATTGAATATTTAATTTCAATTGAAGTTTTGCCACATTTTCTATTACTATTTAATGCCATGTTATTTCTTTTTTTTTGCATTTTTGTTACATTAGTTTAGTACTTTTTTTATTTGGTGGCACTTTTCATTTCCTTTGAAAGTTGTTTGCATTTCCTTGCATTTTGATAACTTTGTGAATCCAGGAAATGTAGAATGAATCATCTCCAACCTTGATCAATATATATTTTGCACTCTATATGATATGTGAATATTGATTGTCAATATGAATATACCAAACATAGTTTTCGGTATAATTTTAGTATTTTTTTGCGGTTTATTAAATAATTTGGTATATTATAAAGATGATACCGCACTGTATCAATATACCTCAAATAGACCTTGTTATATTTTTAGTATATTTGCGCTATATTATTGTTGTATATTTTAAAATTAAAACCGCACTGTATCGATAAGCCTCAAATAGTCTTTGGTATATTTTCAGTATATCATGTTGGTATATTTTAAAATGAATACCGGACTGCATCAATATCATTTCTAAATTAATTAGAAATATATATAGTATATAGTAGTATAGTATATTTAGTATATTTTTGCGGTATTTTTATTTGATATATTTTAAAATTAATACCGCCGTTTCAAATATAGCAAATATAGCCTTTAATATGTTGGTATTTTTGCGGTATTTTTATTTGGTATATCTTAAAGTTAATACCGCACTTTTGTGCTTTTATTCGTAGTGGGTATCTCATAGTCGAGCACACCCGAATGTAGCTGTCTTACTTATTATTTTCATTTGTTGAGGACAAGTTGTTATAAAATTAATATTTTATATATTTAATTTTGCTAGTAAATTGTTATTTAGTGTACAGCAAATAAAGTTATCTTCAATGAATTTATTTTGTGTATTATATTGTGTTCTCTAAGAGCCTCTTTGTTGACATTTAACTCAGTGGTCTTCACTATTAATTAAGATGGGAATGATGTAAATTATGATATGTCTAATATTGTAAAATAATAATTTATATTATCAGATGTGGAAGATATTGATCGTTGATCAACATAGAATCTAAGAGATAAGATATCATCTTATCAATCGAAATTGTAGTTGGGTGAATCGAGGTTTGTGTCTCCGCTAAGCTTCTTATTGTATGTAGACTCAGTGTATACGTAATATTGCTCTAAGAATGAAATAAGATGAAAGGTAATGTAGTTCACGGCTTATGAATGCTGTTGAGATTATAATTTTTAGATGCAAAGTTGATATTTGCAATCAATATTTAAGTTTCAATCAATACTTAAGTTTCAAATTAATATTCAAAACATAATTGATTAGCTTTTTGCATGATTCAACTTTTCTTTACATCAGATTTCGACATCAATTTTATTTAGCGATTATGTAACATTGTTATATATAATAATGCAACTGTTGAGATTATAATGTTTGGATGCAATCTTGATATTTGCAATTCGAATATATTGTTTATATATGTTGTATTCTTAAATTAATTTTTTAGCTTCAAATTAATATTTAAAACTTAATTTTTTGCATGATTCAAGTTTTATGATTTCGTCATTAAATGAATTTAACGATTATGTAACAAAGTTATGTATAATAATGCAGCATTATTAGGCCAAGTATAGCTAATTTATGTTGATGTGAGTCCAACTTCTTGCCTTGAGGTCTATTTATAGTGCGTGCAGCAGTTGCAGGTGTCGCAAGCACTTATTGAACTGCTAAAGTTGCAATCGCCTCGAAACTATCAACTTGCAAGTAATCACATGTGTGTGTGTGTGTGGCCTGCGGTGGGGCAAGTGTAAGCACTTAGTTATATAAGTTGCAAGAGAGAATGGGATAGAGAGAGAGAGAGAGAGAGAGGGAACGGAGGCAAGTTAAAGTTGCACGTAATGCACGCACTTTGCCTCGAAAGTCGACGACTTCTTGTATTGATTTTTCGTTAAAACTCCGTGCACGCAGTTCTTCCTCTTCTTCTTCCCCTTCCCCCCTCAATCTCCTCTCTCTATCTTGACTCGGTTTGAGGAACTTTTCAAAAACACAAACACACAGAAAACTTCTCGAGGTCTATAAAAGCCGCCGTCGCCGCTGAAGAAGTTTCAAAAAAAAAAAAAAAAAGTGTTGGAAACTTTTGCGACGCACTAAATGTTATCATTCCTTCTCCTCGTTGTTGTTGTTGTTGTGGCGTCTAAGCCATAGAAGCGCACAACAACAACAACAAAAAAATAGGCCAAGCGGTCGCAGTCGACGCAACTCTTTAAAGTGGCCAAGGCAGCGCAGTCGACGTTGACTGAGGCAGAGGCAGAGGCAGCATCATCAGTGTTTTTGCCACGCCCATTCGCGATATCAAAAAGTTTGCAATTAGGTATTGTCAAAAGTTTTGTTGTTGTTGTTGTTGTTTGGAACTTTGGCGACGGCGAACGGCCTATAAAATAATATGCGAAGCGAGTGTGGCCCAAGTTTTTTCACCTCTCCTCTCTCTCTCTCTCGCTCTGAATCAGCTGATCAACGCCAGCGTCAGCAGCTGTTCGTTGTGGATGGCAGCGGGGATAAAAGAGAGAGGCACCAACGACTGTTTGGCGAGACGAAACTTTGTCTCGAAACAAACTTTGCAGCCGGCCCTAAAGAGCAATGTGAACAACAACACCAACAACAACCAAAACAACAACAACAATAACAACCAAAACAACAACAACAATAACAACCAAAACAACAACAACTTTAACCCTTTTTGTCTGTTATCCTTACAAGTTGTTTGGCATTTTATTATGGCTTTTTATTTGGACTACAAATCTCGGTTTAACCTTCAGTGCGTGCAGCTTTAGGAAACACTTGGCCATGCCAAATGATCGATAGGCGATCAATAAATGTTATCGATTGCAGCAGTTGATTGTGGAATTTCTCTTGAGACTTCTTATGAAAATTTTGTTGATTTTTGCCATATTGTAACGTATTTTAAATTAAAATAAAAACACAAATTCTAAGCAAGCTTTTTCAATTTTTAAAGTCTTGCTGATACTCATTTTAATAGAAATGTTTTAATAAGTAAATTAAGAATTTCAAATTCAAATAAAAGCACAAATTTTAGTTCTTATTGATACCCATTAAAATGAAAAAATATCCACAAACTTTAAAATATCAAATTGAACGTTAGCAACTTAAATTTAGTTTTTTAATTTAGTGTACAAATTTAGTTTTACATATTGAAAAGATTGAAATCAATTTCATTAAATTTTGCAGTAAAAATTAAAGTTTATGTCGATTTTTTAAATAATTTTTTGATCCTGCAGATAATAATTTAAAATGAATTTGTGAATTTCACAAAATTTTACAATAATAAACAAGATTCTTGAATTTGTGGTTACCAATTGACATCGCACTAGTCTTATTAATTTTCCAATAGAATTTGTTTTTGAATGTATTATTCTGAAATGCTCTAAAATGCTAGTATAGCAACAAGTCAGTGTATGAAATATACTAGATATACTAGTTTTCGATTGTTAGTATATTAAATATACCAAATATACAATATTTAAAGTTGTAAGGTTTTCGATAAGTATATTTAAAAATTATAAACTTTTCGATGATTAGTATATATATATATATACTATTTAATATATTAAATATACTTAATAAACTATATTTTAAGCTGTAATATTTTCGATTAATAGTATATATAATATATATATATATACTATATTTAAAATCACAAATTATTTGTATATTAAATATTCGATATTTAAAGCTGTAAAATTTTCGATGATTAATACATTAAATGTACATTATTTAAAATTATAAACTTTTCGATGATTAGTATATTAAATATACTAAATAAACTATATTTTAAGCTGTAATATTTTCGATTAATAGTATATATAATATACTATATTTAAAATCACAAATTATTATTAGTATATTAAATATTCGATACTTAAAGCTGTAAAAGTTCCGATGATTAATATATTAAATGTCCATTATTTAAAATTGTAAAATTTTCGATTATTAGTATATTAATTATACTAATTATACTAAAATTTAAGTATAATTTTGTTGTTTCATTTCTATGAGCTCTTTAATATAATTAGTTATCCCATTCGAGTAATCGATGGTTAAAGATGTCAGTTGGTTATGAAAACTTGGCAAAATGTTTGCTTCCTCAATTTAAAGGCTCTCGTAGCACTTTCAGCCACGAGTTCAAAGTTCACATAGGCGCAAAAGCGAAGAAAGTGTGTGTGAGAGAGACACAGACAGAGCGAGAGCGAGAGTGGATAACTTTTCATTTACCGTTAGCAATATATATTTTGTATAAATTTGTTGCTTAAAACTGGCGTAAGTTTAATTTTTTCCCTTAGACACCGCCGTCGCCCCGCCCCGCCCCCTTTTACGGCTTTTGCCAACAAACTCCCAAGTTTGAAGCAAAGTTTTGTTCGCTCGCCTGTTGTTGCTGTCTCTTTCGCACCGACTGCCTGAGTAAGTTACTTAGTAAGTTCTGCGTGAGGGGGAGTGGCAAGGGGGGCAGGGCAGGGGCAGGGGGTCGGGGGGTAACGCCTTAAAGTTTAGTGGTACGCAAAGTTGGCATTTGCAGTTACTTTTAGTATTCAGCTTTTGCAGCTTTTCAGTTTTTCAGTGTCAAGGTCACAGCGAAGTTTCTTCTTCTTTCTTTTTCTTTGACTTTTGCTGCTGCTGCTTCTTCTTTTACTTCTTGTTCTTGTTCTTCTGCAGTTCGTTTAATGAGCAGCGCCAGAAACAACAATAAAAGTGCTCAACATATTCGAAAGTTGCCGCCGTTTTGATCGCTCTCGCTGAGAGCGAAAGGGACACAGAATGCAGCTTAGGGTTAGGAGCTGAATTTAGTGGTGGAGAGGGGGGTGGGAATGGAAATGAGAGGGGGTAGGAGGTGGTCAGGCTTTTGTTGTGTTTGTCATGTGAAAGTTTTTCCTCTTTTTTCTGTTGTTGTTGTTGTTGTATGGGGGGCAACAAGTTGAGCCGGGCGCAAGGACATCAGCAAGGACAGCGACACAACACAAAGTGCGGCAACATAATCAAGAGGAGATTATGTAATTAGTCTGCAGCTGATTGATGAGTCCTGGCAGCCCCTTTACCCCTCCCCTTCCATTTCGTTGCTTTGCTGGCAATCAGGCGGCCTGGCGATAAAATTTAAATATCTCCACAAAAGGCGCCGCCCGACACAGGACCTTAAAATGAACGTACACTGAAAGAAAAATGCGCAGTATTGTTGACATCTTAAAAAGGCTAAAAATTGAATGCCACATATTTATTTTTGTTAAAAGCAATTGAAAGGGATTCAAATTTAATGTGTTGTTTTCTGTTTTTTAAATATATCAAAAGATCCATTTTGTCTATCAATATACTACGACTTTAAAAATATTCTATAGAATATTTTAAAATTGTATTTTTTTAAGTATTATTGTTATTGTTGAAATATTCCAAAAGCTTAATTTCGTCTATTAATGTACTACGACTTTTCAAAAATATACCATATTTTATATATTTTTTAATTGAAATATACCATTAGCTTCATTTCGTCTTTCAAAATACAACATTTTCAAACAACAACATTTTTGTTATTGAAATATACCCAAATCTTAATTTCGTCTATCTATATATACTTTCTATACTTATACTGTCAATACTTATATACAGTAGAATCCGGTTATAACGACTCCGCTTATAGCGTCCGAGCGGTTATTACGACGAAAACTCGATGGCTTGGTTGGTCCCCATACAAACTTATATGAAAGCACATCCGCTTAGAACGTCTCCGCTTTTAGCGACTAACCGCTTATACCGACGAAATTTTTCAGAATTCAACCGGATATAGCAACGAAAAAAAAAAAATTTTGCGAAAAATTGCCAACAAATTTAAGCATCAAACGGCGTAATTAGAAATGTATGTATTTATCAGTGATCGGAACCCTTGCTTGTGTGCGTAGCAGCGACACGAAGCTCTTAGACTCTCACTATTCTCTGTCAGTCTTAGCCGTCGCCTTAGCAACGCTGCTGTTAGAGAGAGACAGTCGAAGTGCAATGCTGACGTCACACAAATGTTTACAGCGTGCGTGTGCAGATCACATAGTCTATTCTGTTATATTTCTAGTTTTTTCTGTTTTTTTTTTTAATGCGTAATTTCGCCAAATGTGAGTTAATGCGCAAAATGCACAAAATGCGCAATGAAGAGGTCATTCAGTTTAGGCTCGACACTTGTGCATTACACCCGTAAAATGTCTCAAAAAAATTTTTTTTTATTTAAAAATTAATTTGTTTTATTTTAGAAGCCTATTACGAACTGGAAACCATAAAATAAACAAAAAAATATTTTTTTTTGCTCCTTCCGGTTAGTGCGTCCTCCGGTTATAACGACGTAAAATGGTCGGTCCCTTAAAAGTCGTTATAACCGGAATCTACTGTACTTTCAAAATATACCATATTATTATTTGAAATGGTAACTTGTGTTTTTTGTTATTGAAATAAACCAAAAGCTTTATTTCATTTATGAATATACTACTACTTTCGAAATCTACCACAGAATTTTTTAGAATTGTATTTATTTTTTGTATTGAAATATACCAAAAGCTTCATTTCAATTTGGAATATACTACCACATTCAAAATATACCATAATATAGTTTAATATGGTATTTTTATATACACATTTTTGGATTGAAATATACCAAACAACTAATTATGTCTATCAATACTATGACTTTAAAAATATACCATACTTTCTAACTATAGTATGGTATATTTTAAAAGTAATAGTATTGATAGACATAATTAGGTGTTTGGTATATTTCAATCGAAATATGAGTATATAAAAATACCATATTAAACTAATATGTTGACTTAACTTAATATATTGATAGATATTATTAGGCTTACACATATTTATATTGTTATATATTAAAAGCCTAATTAACATATCAGTATACTACTACTTTCAACATATACCAAAGATGTACCAACCAACGTAATTATGACCTAATAAATGCAGCTCCTTTTTGTTATACGAAAGTATTTCTATGGTCGCGTATTTTCGAATACTTAAAGAATTAACACACAAATCAAGCATCGTTTTATTTTTTCTCTGTGTATCAAGCAAGCAACAACCACACCCAAGCACTCAACAGCTACAGCTACTCAGCTATCCACCTCCTCCTCATCTTTCGATTCCTCTTTCTCCTGGCTGCCAGCGTTCATTTTGCGGACGGTAAACAAACAAATAAAAACAAGATTTTGCCAGCATCCCAGCTCCTCAAAGAACGCTTGGCAGCAGCTCATCAGCAGCCATCAACCACCAACGGGGCAATGAGTGGCTCTTGGTTGGAAGGTGGAGGGGGAGAGTGGAGGGGATTGAAGTGGACTGAGGTAGCTCATCCACTTGTCTGTAAAATGTCACAAAAGGCAGGCAGGCAGGCTGCCTTTGGGTGCTCTCGCTTTGTCCGGTAAACTTTATTAAGGATATGCAAATATCCTTAATTCGAAAATGATTTTTAATAGGATCGAATGGAATTAGTTTATTACTTTTAATGAATTTTTTATGTCGCCGCCAAAGTCCAAGTTCGCTCGCCATTCACTCGACGTCGATGTCGAGAACTGGGCTTTTGTTGCGCATGAATATAATGGATTTCATTTGCTGCCTCCTGCTCCTTGGGCCAAAGCCAATCACGTGGTTTATCCTGGGCAAAAGCTAAGCCTAGCCAGGGGCCAGCCAGCCAGACATCATCCTGGCCGTGTCCAAGCAAGACTAATGGTCGCTCTCTCTCACTCACTCTCACTCTCTCTCTTTCTCTTGCGAGTGCGACTAATTTGCTTGCAGATGATTTATTGATTTAAAGAGTGGGCCTGTCCAGGCTCAAGCTGAGCAACGCCCTCACAGAGCTTCAGTCTTCGTCTCGAGCCAAGCATTGTTTATTTTGATTTTATTCTCATTTTCTCCAATCTCATTTTTTTTCTGCATGGCTAATTGATTTTTTGTCCAGCCCAAAAGAGTTTTCACCGCATTTTTTTTTACTCCGCTTCTTCTTCTTCTTCAAGTGCGGTAATTAAAAATTGTCGTAAATCAGCTTCGACTTCGACTGGCCAGTTTTGAGCTGGGTCTTTAATCGAAATTCTCTAGAAATTTGAAAATTTAATTAACTGATTGCTTTAAGCAAAATGTGCTGAACAATTTGAAAATTTGCTGCCACCCAGCTTTTTGGTACACAATGTTTGTTATTTTCTACTCAAGTGCAGGTCATAAATTTAGAACGAGTTGCTTTGCAAAAAACTCCTCAATGACAATGAAGTTAGCTCAGCAATGAAATAGATGTTAAGTTGGGACAATAGATCGTTTAATGTCACTCAGTAAATTGGGAGAAGCTCTTTTTGTAATGTATTATTATGGTAGGGATTGTTATAGATTGCTTCTTTCCCTATGTTCCTTATCTTTTTATGGGCCTTATATTCTTTTTCTTTAATTTAAGCTGTTAAAGTAGAAAAGTTCAAGCTAAACTTTACTCTTTTCTCTTCTAAGTAATTTCAAAACACGTTAAAAATGATAAACTAGGATAAGTCAAAACTAATTTGTGCGTTTAATGGCAAGTATACTTTCATTCGGATAACTGCAGTTTTTTCAATTGCTCATCGATGGTGATTTTATTAAATTGCTTCCAAATCATAACTTGCAGCCTTTTTTCTGTATTGCCTGTAACTTAACTGCATTGCATATAGTTGCATATATCCGATTATTGCATCATTATTTGCAGTTAAGTGCACAACGAGTTTCGGTTAAGCGCAAAGCAGCTGTTAAGTGTCATTTAATTTTGTGTATTGTTCATAACTTAATTGCATTACATGTAAATGCATATTTGTGATTCATGCATCATTATTTGCAGTTAAGTGCACCAAAATTGCAATCAAGCGCATATTTTCAATTATTTTTATCATTATTTGCAGTAAAGTTAAGCACATTGAGTTTTAGTAAAACGCAGAACAACTGTTGAGCTCCATTATTTATTAGCTCATTAATATGACAAAAATACCAAAAATTCAAGTTAGTTATAGCAGTTAAGTGCATCACCTTTTGTGCACTTATCGATAATTGTCGCTGTTAAAAGTTAAATTCAATTAATTTGTTTTTGCTTTAATATTGCAAGCGATAATCGACGCACTTTTTGAACTAAATCAAGAGTAATTGTGTTTCATAAAAAGTAAATTCCACGATATTGATTTGGAAATAGCTCAACAGCATATTAAATATGATTATAGCGCAGGGGGGAATTTCAAATGGGGCTCATTTCAATAATGGTGGCGACTTGAGCTAAGCTGAGCAATGCAACAAAAGCAATGCTGTTGAATATTCCAAAATTCATTTGAAGAAATTAGAAAATTTATTATGCGACGGCAAAGCCAACGAAATTTGTCAAATGCAAAAATGTGTTGTGAGTAAAAAGAAGGTGGAAACGAAAGGAAAGGACACAGAATGTAACCAAGTCGGTTTTGGTCACTAAGTGAGCTCCTTGTTGTCGTTGTTGCTGTTGTTTCAGTGCTTGTCGAGCAAATGCCGCTGTCCGCAAAACCCAAACACGTATTTTCAATTATTTCCGTGCCAACGTTGAGGTAGACGTCGCCACGTACAGCTGTCCCAAAGACGAACCCGGACAGGGAACTGAGGACAGGACTCGGCAAATGGCGACAATCTGTTGTCGTCGTTGCTATTGTTGTTGTTTGCAGCGAGTATCGATGAAATATAGAAGCACAAACACAGCTGCAAATTAAAGCCACATTTCGTATGCATAAGGCATAAGGAACAAAAGCCAACACGCCAATGTCCTGGCTTCTGTTCCTGTTCTTGTTCCTATTCCTGCTCCTTTTGGTCGTCATCGTCTTGTCGTCTTGCGCAAAATTTAGTCATTGCAATCTACTTAATCATTTTGGTCAGACGATGACGAGGGGTCCAAGAACAAGAACAAGCACAAGTCTGTGCTATAGCACAGGGCGTGGCATTGTGTGCCATTTGTAATTGGTTGTGCTCCTCCAAGTGCCCCATTCTCTTCACTCTCTCCATTCTCCACATGCTGTCGCTGCCTGCACATCCAGGCAAAATTCCTTAATTGTTCCGGTTACCCGCACAATCCATTCTCTGCATTTTACATTTTAACCTCAGAATCTACGACAGGCAAAACCAAGTCCAGGTGCCACTGACACTGCTGACACAACAGCGCCTTCCGCCCCTTCCCTCTCTCTCTTCCCCTCTCGCAGTTTGTCGGTTGCCATTGCCAGTTGCCATTGCAAGGGGTCCAAAGGTAAACCACAGAAATACAAATCAAATTTTGTTGTGCGGCTAAAAAGCGTTGCGGCGTTTCCCTTCGCTTCGCTTCCCTTCTCTTTCCACCTACCTCCCTCCCTCTCTTTTATTGCCTGGCCAGGTCCAAGTCCTTCGCCATGTTGTCCTCGAGCTGTTTCGTCGAATAGTTTGCTCACATACTCTCCATAGCGAGTCTCAAAACTATCGCAGGCAACATTGACTAACAGTAAATTAGTGTTTTTAAGGTTACCTATAAACATTACTTAAACACTTTGTAAGCTAAGCTAAATAATTGTAGAAAAGAATAATAGTTAATAGATAATTATATAATAATGATAATTAAAAATAAATAAAGTTCATAGATAATTAAATAATATTAATCATAAATAATAATTGAAAATTAATAAAGTTCTAGGATAATTAGATAATCATAATAATAATTGCAAATAAATAATGTTGATAAACAATTATATAACTTAAGTATAAATATAGTAATAATTGAAAATAAATAACATTCATAAATAACTAAATAATAATAATCATAAATAAATATAGTTAATAGATAATTATTTAATAACCATCATTGAATAAATCTAATCAAATAATCTGAATTATTTTCTTCTTGTTCATTTACAGATTGCATCGCACAGCAGCTTGGTGAATCGCAAAAGAGAAAATGGTGAGTCAAAGTATCTTTTATTTTGTAAACTTTTGATTAGTCGTAACTATCGATGTTTAAATCCTTACTATCGATAAATATCGAAGAGGGCTTAATGCAACAATCTTTATATGTGAAGCTGCATAACTTACAAAATGTTGAATGTATCGTTTGTTTTTGTAATGTTCAATGAATTGTATCTATAGATGAGTAAACCCATACTATCGATAAATATTGAAGATGTTTACCGTAGCAATGCAATGTTGATTGTTTTAAGAAGTAAATAGATTGAGTGGTTTTTAAAAGAGAATATGATGAATCGAAGTATGTTTTATTTTTTTAAACTATCGATTAGCCGAAACTATCAATTAGTAAACTATCGATAAATATCTATGAGGCCTAATGCAATAACCTTTATATTTAAAGTAGCAGAACCTAAAATGTTTTCAACTTTTGAGTATTATTATAGACAATTCGTTTGTTAATTATTGTTATATAATATCTTATGTATTATCTTTAGCTCTTAAAGATAGTCAAGCAACTCTTTCAATGCAGTTGCTTTGCTTCACCAACTAGAAGAGTATTTCGGTAGCGTTGAAAAGTTTCGATAGTTTATCGTTTTATACAACCAACTGCAACTGCATGTGAATGTGAGTGTATGCGTGTGTGTGTGAGTGTATGTGTGTGTGTATGTGTGTGTGTGTATGTGTGTGTGTGTATGTGTGTGTGTGTATGTGTGTGTGTGTGTGGTGGCTAACTAACAGTGCACTGTGGTTGCGTGTAATATTTTGCAAATATGTTTTATGTGCCCACATTTCGAATCCCTCTGCGAATCTTCTTCTGCAATTTGCTTGTCCTTGTTGTCGTTGTCGTTGCTGTTGTTGTTGTTGTTGTTGTTGCTGTTCTGGTTGCTGCCACGCTTCGCCACCCTGCACCCTTATGGGTGGGGGGTGTGCGGTGCACAGGTAGCAGGTAGACAGCGTTTGTCGCCTGGCAGCAGTCAGAGGTTGAGCTGTAGACATGTCCCAGAGCAGAGCACTGACAGTAACTGACTAACGCACTGACAGCTGCCACCCGCAGATCCCCCAACTCCTTTCTCTCCTCTTCCATGCGAATGGGATGTGGCATGTGGGTTCGATGGTTGCGACGCTTTCTATATACACATACATATATATTTAGATGGAAACCTCAACCTTAATTGTGCGGCGGCGCATTCGGCGGTTAGTTTTACGCAATTCAATTTGGCTGCAAGTGCTAAAAATCCCCCTCTCTTCATCTTAAAACTTCTCCGTTGTTTCACATCTTAAAGCAAAAGGCGCATTTAAAGCGTGGCGCATAATTAAAATCGCTTGATTCGGAGTTTTAGCTCTGCAATTTTTGCCTAATGCCCGCGAGCTGCCAACATATTTCTGATAGAGAGGCAGACAAGAAAAAGGTCAGATAACTGGAAAATATTATTAACAAGACAATAAAGTTGAGTACACTGCGAGATACCCGCTAACATTTTCGAATAGCAAGCCAGCGGTCATTCATTTGCATCATATATCATGACAGTCTAAGGAAATTCGGTACGGCTCGGAAGGCTGACAAACAAATTGTCATATTGAACTTATACTTCACACATTTAGAATACCACTCTTAGCTGTCAATTGTCGGACATAAAAGGGAGCGGTAGTTGTATCGGACTTGGCTCGACTGAACTGGCGGTAGGGTTGAGGAGGCTGCTTAGATAAGACACCTAAAATTAAATACTTTTGCATTTAATTTTCCTCATATATGACAGTCTAAGGAAACTCGGTACGGCTCGGGAGGCTGCTACCGAAGTGAACAGATAGATTTTCAAAGTTTCCTTCTACTTCACACAATTAGAATACCATTTTCAGCCGACAATTGCCGGGTATAAAAGGGAGCGGACTTGACTCGACTGGACTAAACTGGACTGGTGGTAGGGTTGAGGAGGCTGGTTAGCTAAGGCGCCAATTTGGGCAAAGGCTTATCCCTGAGGAGTTTTGTGCGCACAAAAGAGGCGCCGAAGCCTCGTCCTCATACTCTTGCTTTGCATAAAAAAGAAGCACTCGAGGCAAAAACAGCAGCAACAGCAGCAGCAGCAGCAGGATGGAGAATGAACGACGAGCCTTGGCCTATCCACAAATGAATTAAATTTCAGTTTTATTATTAAATTAACTTGGCATGAACACCTAAAGACACAACAGCAACAGCAGAAGCAGCAGCCAAAAATGTAACCCCTTTCTCGCCAAGGGCTGGGGAAGGTGTACCAAAAGGGGGGGCCAAGGCAGGAAGCTGGGCCAGCTGGGAAGTGCGCCCGGCCGCTCGAGCCAAATGAATTTTCCAGCCAGCCAGCCAGTCAGCCAGGCAGCATCATCATTCCTTGCTTTTGCTTTGCTTTGCTTTTGCTCCTTTCACATCCTTGCTTGCTGCTGTCATCCTGTTGCCGTTGCTCTCGTCGCTTTTGCTTCAGCTCAGCTCAGCTGTAAAGTGGAATGAAATGTAAATTTTTAATAAGCGTTTTCGCTAATGGCTATTTAAAACTCCGATCTGCTCTCTCCCTCTCTCTTTCTCTCTGCCCAAAAATTCACCATTCACATGCGCTTATACATGGCAAGCACCACAGTTCCTCACCCACTCTTGTTATATACAATCTAAATGTATATCGAGTGATTCGACAGTTGAGACTGACTGATGAGCAGCTTGCTGCCTGTCTGTGAGAGGGTAGAGGGTAGAACAGTAGGGACTATCTACAGGAAGGTTGAGTGCTTGCTCCTTCCTTTTTTTCCCAGGCACTCGAAAAATTGCTACATAAAAGCAATTTTCTTATTTTCGCTTGTCGCTTGAATTGAAAAACTATTAAAATACTTTAGGCAGCTGCGTTAAGACAGAGCCAATCAAGTGTTGGCAGCCGGTAGAAGCTAGGGGGTCGCCTTTTTTTCTTTTTATTCTCTGTGAAGCGCTATCTTTGGCAGAACTAGTGGAAAAATGGATATTTAGATGATATATGGACAAGGTTTTTGTCTTCAAATGCTACTGCACTTCTTAGTACTTCTTGTAGGTATACAGATGTGAACGTTGAAATAGCAGTACTATCGACCTAGGTGTTAAAAATTGAAAATGGTATTACGAGTATAAAGACAACTTAGAGACGCAACTGGGTAACTCAATATTTTAGAAGTTATGGATAATATGTAAAAAATAGATACATAGGTAGATTAAGATAGATAATAGGTTAAGGGAGCTTCGACTGAAATATTATTGTTAGTTTAATTTTGGGGAGTAACATAGCATTCTATTTGTGGTTTTATAATATTATACCCAAAATTGTAAAGCAATTATGACTTTGACAATTTAGTATATTATGTGCTTTATGCTGATATTGTTGTTGTTTATACAAAATATTTGTTTAAGTTGGCAATTTGGTATAATTTGTGCTCTATGGAATATTTGGTATGTAATAAGATATACCAAAACTTAGAATTTTAGAGCCATCATCATTTGATATATGTCAAGTGCATTTTTGGGTATTTAAAATATACACGTCATAACGCAATCTGCATCACTTATGCATTTTGGTATCTTTTCTTGGTTGTCCAGTAGTTTTTATGATAGATAAACTATCACACATGTTGTCCGAGCCTAATACCAACTGTTGTTCAGGAGTATTCATAAATTCGTTGTTTAAAGTTCTTCAAGTGGACAGTTTCTTCCCTATCAAACATATTCATCCACTTGCTTATTTGTTTCAGAATTACAACTCAACTGTAATTTACAATAATGAAAAATTAGAGAACATCTTGGAAAATTGCAAACTTAACCTTTATTTTTTTTTTTACTTTTTATAATGTTTTATGTTGAGAGTTTTGAAATGAAATGAAATCAAGCCTCTCAAGGCAAAAAAGATTCATAATTTTATTCGGGAGTTTCAAAACTAAAGCCAAGGTTGCTTTGATTGACAATTTAGTATATTTTGTGCTGCGTGGTATTTTTTGGGATTCAAGATTTGTAATATAGCTAATGAAGTTAGTTTTGTGAAAATCTAGCACACTCTTCATTAGGACGTGTTGGCTTCTAATTTAGTGCGTAGCAGAAGCACAACTAATTAATTTTATTCAAAGTGTTGACAAGTGTCGCCTCGAATGAGTTTCACATTTTGTGCATTTTTCAAGAACCTTGAAAACTGACTGAGAAAAATGAGTGGAGTGGGGAAAGAGAAGGGGAAGGGGAATGTGAGAGGGAGATTTTGAGAGAGGTTGGAAAGTCATTTAGTTGAAATTTAGTTTTTCAATTTGGTTTCACAAATTTGTGTAGCAGGCTCAGCTGGGCTGACAGAGTGAGGGAGATAGAGAGAGATAGAGAGAGGGAGAGGGAGAGAATCTAGCTGTATTTCTGTATTTGCAAGCTCATTTCGTTTTCGTTTGGCGAATGGAAAGGGGGAAGGGAAGAGGCAGCGGAAGCTGATTTGATGTTGACTTTGCTCTTGGATCATTTTAAATCTTTTGCAACATTTTTCATCATTTATCATTTCATCGAGACGCAAAAACCAAAGCCAAAATGACTGACAACGAGCGGCTGGTGTCGACTAGGGGTAGGGGATGGTAGAGAGGAGGGGTAGGGGGTGGGGTGGGGTGGCTACCCCGTCAACTTGTGGTTAGCTATAAGGAAGGCGCGTGAATGAGACCGATGACTGACGATGTCAGACGCTTGACGAGCGAAAACGTTGGCGATTATATGCAAAAAAAAAAAATAAACACAGTCTGCGAAAAAAAAGATGTCGCGTGTGCTAGGCGGTGACGGGGGGTAGCAGGGAGGGGCGGCGGGGGCCGGGAAGTTACGCTCAGAGCGCACAGCGAGAGATAAATTACCAAACACTTAAGTTGGATTTTCGAGATTTTTATCGCGGCATGGATTAAGTGACTCAACGTTGCTTTTGGCTTTTATTGTTGCCACCTTTTGTCTGTGTATGTGTGTGTGTGTGTGTTTGTGTGTGTGTTGCCAGCTGCCATTTGGCCTGCTCATTTAAGGTAGAAGTCGTCGTCGTCGTCGCGGGGGGGTAAAAAGTGAAAAATGTGCCAATTCATTTGGTTTAAATTAGCGACCTCCGTTTTGCGGGCGACGCAACAGTTCAGTTGCAAGTTCCGGTGGCAAGTGGCAAACGGATGTGGCAGCCACAGCCACACTGTGTTGCTTATTTATTGTTGGGGCCCCTTCCCATCCCCCGCTCTACTCCGCTTCGATAACCGTGCGAATTTCTGGGTTTGGTTTGATTAATGCGCGCAGATAAGCGCGATAAATTTCATTAAAAATTGCACGGCAATTCATAAAAACCATCTGCAAAATGAGTTGCAAATTATTTATGGCTTTGCGAGAGACTAATTGAACTGGCAAGCGATAGGCGATAGCTTCAGCTTAAGCTTTAGCTTAATCTTTAGTTTAATCTTCTGCTTAAATTAAAGCTTCAGCTTGAGCTTTGGCCCCAAACAATGTGTATTAAGTGCTGCACTGCAAATCAAATTTAAAGCGAAAGACTAATTGAAGTGGCAAGCGATAGGCGATAGCTTCAGTATAAGCTTAAGCTTTAGCTTAATCTTTTGCTTAAATTAAAGCTTCAGCTTGAGCTTTGGCTCAAAACAATGTGCATTAAATGCTGCACTGCAAATCAAATTTAAAGCGAGAAACTAATTGAAATGGCAAGCGATAGGCGATAGCTTCGGTATAGTAATAAGCTTTAGCTTAATCTTCTGCTTAATCTTCAGCTTAAATTAAAGCTTCAGCTTGAGCCTTGGCTCCAAACAATGTGCATTAAATGCTGCACTGCAAATCAAATTTAAAGCGCACACAACAAAACGAATTTGCAGCACGAAAAAAAAGCTTGAAAACACACAAAAAAGAAAAGACGCAAAAAAAGAGCTAGAAAAAAGCTGTGCACACAAAAATAAACTACGTGCGCATTGCACAAGCGAGCGACAGAGAAAGAACGATAGCATGGAAGCTGCAGGCTGCAGTCAGAGCGTAAGCAAAAGCGAGAGAGAGAAAGAGAACGAGAGCAAGTGCAGTTAGAGTTGGGGGAGTGCAAAGCACGAAACTCACTGAGAGAGCGCAGCGAGAGAGCGCGTGTATTTGCTCTCTCGCTTGTGCGACGTCGACTGCAGCTCTATGTGTGTGTGTGTGTGTGTGTGTGTGTGGACAACGCAGTCGTCATGCAGCGGACGCTGCGATAGGTGAAAGCCAGCAAAAGAAGGCGGGTCCATTGCCAGGGCAACGCATTGGAATGCACAAGCAACAACAACAACAGCAAAAATGATAACAACAACAACAACACGCAGCAGACGCAGTCGCATTTGGGGGCAGCGACGTCGGCGCAGCGCTGCTGACGACAGCAGAGGCAACCGAAAAGCCGCACACAAAAGGAACACAAAAAAAAAAAAACAAAAAAAGTGACGTTGGGATAAATTTACGATGGCGTTTGCTCTGCTTCTACTTCATCCTCTTCTTCTTTTTCCTTAGCACTTTTTTTTTATTTTGCTATTTTTGCTTGCTGCCATTTTGTGCGATTAGCGGCATTCGAAGCTCTCTCTCTCTCTCTCTTGCGCTCTCTTTCTGACTTGCACTTGCAGTGCATTTGCCGCAGACAGAAAAGAGAAGGGTGAAGCAGCAAATGTGGAGAGCGGAGAGTGAAGAGCGGAGACTGTGGAGAGTGGAGACTGTGAATGGTCTGCGCTGCCATTACTCATATGCAGCTGGACAATCGATAACTCTCAGCTTTTGCCTGCTGCTGCTGCTGCCAAGGATTATCAGATCTAATTAGTGTGCAACACACAAAAAAATAAGCAGAGAGAAAGCAAATGCAAGCAGGCAAAAAATAAACAATAATTGCTTAGAATATTGCAAAATTAATTAGTTGATGCCGCAATTTTAGCTTTTGCTAATCAAGAATAGGAAAATCTAGTTTGAGAAGGCTTTTTTTTTTTAGATTTAATTCCTCATAGGAGACCAGGTTAAAATCAATTTTCTTATCGGGGAGACTTTCTTTCTCGGTTTAATTCTTCATAGGTTAAAATTCATTTTTTTATGGGTGAGGCTTTCTTTATAGGTTCAATTCCTCATAGAAGACCAGGTTAAAATGCACTTTCTTTATCTGTGATGTTATAGTAAGCTTTTTTCATTGGTTGTATTGCATCTTCACTTAATAAATATATAAAGGAATATCAATTAATTGTTGTTGCTCAACTTATTGTAGCATGCTTTTCAGGGCCAGTGTCCTTTTCTTCAAGGTATTTCTAAATAGTAAAGTGCGTTCTAATACTTCACAAGCGTAATTTTTAAGCTAGACTTTGGTGTAGGCTATAGTAACTATAATATTCCTGAATCCCGAGAATTTGGTTGTGATCGGATAAAACTTGAAGAAGTTATTTAAGTTATTACTTATGTATGTATGGGGGAAACGCCTTCTTTAGTATGGTCTTAGTTGTTTAGGCTGACAATCTGGTATATTTTGCACTCTGGTATATTTTGCATGCAATACCATATTAGTATGCCAAACAAAGCCTTCAGTAAATTTTTAGTATTCTTGTGATATATAATTTTAATATATTTAAGGAATATAGGTAGGTTGTACCAAATATTACCATCGGTATACATTAAAATTATTGGTATTTTAATTCGGTATATTTTTAGAATGAGGTTTTACTATATCGTAGTAGTACTATATCGATATACCAAATACAGTCATCCATATATTTTTAATATTCTTGAAGTATATTAATTTGGTATATTTTGAAATTAATACTGCACTGTTTTGGTTTTAATAAAAATGGATAGCGGGTATCTCACAGTCGAGCACACTTGACGGTATCTTTTTTATTTGTTTATTTTCTTTCTTTTCTATTTTTTTTAATTCTTAAATTTATTTAAATAACAAGTAAAATGACTTTCCATTCAATTCAAATGAAACGCGATACCAATTTCATCTTTAATTTCATCGAAATTTTAACTGAAATTTCTTAAAATTTTCAAGCTTTTTATCTAGCTTGACTTGTGGCTTGCGGCTGAAACAATTCCCCAGCGGACTTGGCAATTGCTTTATCTAAATGGCATATTTTTTTTTGTTGGGAGGGTGCGACATTGGCTTTAAGATGATATAATGCTGAGCGGTTATTGCTTGGGAAATAATCGAATTCGATTAAGTGAATTGCGAGAGCAGCAGCAGCTCAGCTTTGTTTCGATTTTTATCGATTGATTTAGCTAATTGCCTTGGCTACTGCCCCTTTTCCCTTCTTCCCCTTCCCCCTTTCGGCTAGCAATGGCATTCATAGCACCAGCCTTGAGCTGTGATTCGTAAATCGCGGCAACAATTGCGCTGAGAAGTATGTCATAAATTTGTTGAAGGAGACGGAGAATAAAGAAGGAGAAAGAAGAGAAGCAGCTGCCGTTGTTGCGACAATTGCTGGCAATTAAAATGTGGCGCATTTGGGAATGCGCCCATTCAACAACAACAACAACAACAACAACAACAACGAGATGATGAAGAAGAAGAAGAACTACAACAATGAGGCAACGTTCTCGATAAGGGACGACAATGTCCAATGTCCTCAAACCGAACTCAACTGAACTGAAAGTTCTTATGCCTTTTGCTTCTGCTTTTGCTTTTGCGCCCATCGGTGGTTTTTCTTAGCCATGCTTTTCCATTTGCCTCCTCCTCCCCCTTCCCCTCTTCTCCATCTCTTTCTCTCTTACTTTGCTGTTCGCTGTCATTGCCATTGTTAATGAGAATTTCTTGTTTTAATGAAAACAAATCATTGAGTGTAAAAGACTTGGATTTTATTTTTCATTTCCGTGATTTTGTTTGTGCATTTAATTAAGAAAATGGAATTAACGCATTGCCAACCAACAACCCCCCTTCCTCCCCCCTCTCCCTCTAACTTCTTCTCCTCCCTTTTCGAACATTTTCTTCTATTTTCATTTTCTTGCAGTTTTTTTCCCTCGCACTTTCGGCTTCTGTATTATTATTGTGTGTGTGTGTTTGGCTCTCTTTGTCTTATTTTTTTGTTATTGGCGTTAACGCGGGGCGTGTGGCATTCAATAGCAACAACAACAACAGCAACAACAACAACAGCAACAACAATGTCAGCGACAATGGCGACAACAATGAGCACTTGCCTTGGCTTTCAGAGTTGTGCGGCCTGAAAACATTTTGCACTTAAGTAGCTTATGTTATTGATATTTCGATGGGAAACTGACAAAACAAAGCAATAGAGAGTAGAGGGGAGAGAGAAAGAAGTTCAGAGAAACATAAAAGAAAGAGAGAGAAAGAAGTAAAAAGAAACACAAGAGAAAGAGAGAGAGAGAAAATAAGTTTGCGACTACTACAACAAGTTATTCATTACTATCAATAAGCATTTTTTGTTTTTCATTTGCAGATCACAGCGTACAGCAGTTTGTTGAATTAAAATAATGGTGAGTCAACTTTTATTTTATCTTGTATTCAATTATTACTATCGCTATTTACGTTTTATCGATAAATATCGAGAAGGTTTAGTTAAAGAATATTTAAAGTCGAATTCAAAATCGAATAGAATGTATTTTTGTTATTCAATAATGTTTTCAGTTATTTGCGTAAAATTGTACTATCGATAAATATCGAGGCGGTTTCAATAATGCAATAAACTTTATATTTAAAGTAGCAAAGCTTCACATAGTGTGTTTTAGAAATTTAGTGAAATGCATTTTAATGATTTCATAATACGGTTGTGTATTCAATTACTTGTTGTAATTATGTATGAGGAAAGCTGTACTATCGATAAATTTCGAGTAGGTTTAACAAATTCGTCAATAATTATTTCTAAAGTAACAAGAATATAGTCTTAAGAATTGAATGAGATGTCTTCTTGTGGTTTCATGAAACTGTTGCCTCTTCGATTATTTATCATTACTATCAAAAAATATAGAGAAGATTTATTTAATGTAACAGGATTTCGTTTTAAAGTAGCAGAGCTTAAAATAATGTGTTTTAGAAGTTGAAAGGAATGCATTTTAGTGATTTCATAATACTTTTGTGTTTTCAATTATTTGTCAAAACTATCGATGAATAAAGTTTTACTATCGATAAATATTGGATAGGTTGAATTAATAATGAAAGGATCTATCATTTTTATTTGGTTGAAAAGTTTTTTAATGTCTCGTTGTGATGTTTGCGTTATTTCATTTTCGAAGAGTTATTTAACTGCCGAATCGGTTTTATTTTATTTATTTGTATGAACTAACAGAATTATGTGTTTTTTTTTGTTTTGGCTTGTATGCGATAGCTTGTGTTTGAAATGCACAGACTTGCAGCTCATCGTTGGCCACTGCTTTGCTTCCCTTCGCTCTTCTCCGCTTCCCTCGCTTTCGTCTCCACACTCTACATTTTTGGATGGCTAAGAGCCAGCTGCCTGTTGGAGGCGAATGCCAAATGGTTTTGTTGTAAAATGAAATTCGCGCATAAAATTTGAGCCGAAGCAGCTGCGACGCAAGTGAATTAATTTGAATTAATTTAAACAGCGAGTCGAGTGGCTTCCATCTCAGGGCTGCTGTTGCTGCTGCAGCCTGTGCCTATCGCAGAAGGGGAATGAGACGGTGACGGTGGGGCGGGGGAGATATTTAAGTAACTGCGCCAACACTTGTGTACAACAAACACTCACACACACAAACACACACACATACATTCACTTAGTTGGAGTTTGAGATTGAGACATTACATTACAGCTACAGATCCCGAAAGTCGAATTTAAAAATGTTTCTTTTTTTCCGTCTCTATCTTTCGCTCTCTCTATCTCTCGCTCTCTCTTTCTCTGTATTGTATTTTATTCATATTGCAGCTGGCAACACACACACACACACACACAACACTCTCAACAATTAAGCAGAAAACGTAAATAAGAATTTATGAAATCTACAAATTGTTAATTGGCAAATCACAAGAGAAACATTTATAAAGTTATTCTGGCAAACGCCTCTTAAGCTTGATATAAATTTTGTAAGACACTTTTGAGATATTTAAGAAAGTATAATTGGTCTTTATATATTAAATATGTGTATATATTAATGCAAGGAATGAAAAAAATAGACAAAATAAAGCAAGTTATAATTTTTAGCAAAAAATAAAAATTAAAGGAATAAAAAGGAATAAAATGATTGAACTGACAAATATAATAATAATAAAATCAAAAATAAAGATAATAACATAATTTGTCATATAAATTGTATCATATAATTATAATTTTTAGAAATCTTAGAAAGATTAGATGAACGTAGGATGAGAGATTTCAGAAAAATTTGAGAAACCAATCTGGAAGTATTCGAGAGCTGAGAAAAGGAAAGAAAAGAAATGAGAAAATGATATAGAAGAAAAGGAAGAGAAAGAAAGAAGAAAAAATAGAATGCAAAGGAAAAAATGAAAAGAAAAGGAATTGACAGAAAAGGAATGTATAGAAAAGAAAAGGAAAGATAAAGAAAGGAAAAATATATATTATTCAAAAATTATAATAAAACTGGAAACTAATCATATAATTTACAAAATTCCATTAATAAGGAAAGAAAAGAAATGAAAACGAATACAAAAGAAAGAGAAATAAAAACAAGAAAGGAAAGGAATATAATAGAAAATTAAAGGAAAGGAAAGAAAAGAAAATAAAAGGAAAGGAAAGGAAAGAAAACTTAGAGTATTAAACATTAATAAACTTTGATTTCATTAGAAATAAATTTGATAGAAAAAATCTAGGTTTTTATTTTTCAATTAGAAAACTTAAGATTGTAAGATTTTGTATTGACTTTAAACCACTGTGCGTGGCATAATTCAAATGTGGTAATTTGGTTTTCTTTAGCGCGTTTCTTTCTCTGCTTGCAACATGTGAAGTGCTATTGAGAAGGAAAACGGAAGGGAAGAAAGGAAGGGGCTGGGAGGGGAGGGGAAAATGTGGCACCTGCCCAACGCAATAATTTCGAATTGGCAACTGTGTGTGTGTGTGTGTGTGTATAAATTGCATATGTATGAGATTTATGCTATTTAAAATGTTTAAACTGGCGTCGCATTAAAAACGCGTGAAAATTGTTTTGTTTTCGCTTTGGCTTTAGCCAAAAATAAAAGCACTGAGAGAGGTACGAGTAAATGGAAAAATGTTAATGAATGCGAGACGTTGAAGTGGATTTTAGATTTGCAAGCAACCAACAAAATACAAAATACAAAATACAAAAAAACGAGAAACGAGAAAAGCGAAAAGAAAACAAGCATTCAAAGTCGACATGAGGCGGATTTTCACTTTGGCTTTTTAAATGAGTGCCGCATTATAATGCACGAGATGGGGATGGGGAAGGGGTTTAAGGAGAGGGAGAGGGAGAGGGAGAGAGAGAGGAAAAGGGAAACACACACACACACAGACAGACGGAGAATGAATGGTCCTAACCTCAAACGAGGTTTTCACGCCTGAACATTTTACAACTGCAGGCGGTTTTTCAATTTTTGGTCACAACATCAGCAGAAGCAGAAGCAGCAGCAAAAAGGCTTCCCCCAAACGGGTGAAGAGGGGTGGGAAGGGGAGGGGAGCCTTGACCGTTGGTCACACGCTGCGTGCGGCCCAAAATGGAATCCAAGTGCTGAATGTTGAATGTGCCCCATTCAAAGCTCTCATTCCAGTTCCACTTTTTTGCCCATTGACCATTTTTGCCCATTGTAAGTGTTACTTAATTTGTGTATGCGCACTTTGCCACGCCCCCTCACACACACACACACACACACACAATGACCAACATGGATTTCGACCGCAAAACAGTGGCGCGCCAACTGAAAAAGCAGCATCCCGGGGAAGGGAAGAATTCATCGGTAGAGGGAGTTTTGCAGTTGGGGTACTTTACTTTTTGGCCTGTGCGAAAACCAAAGTTAAATGCAGCATAAATAATGTGCGTATATTTAGCAAGAAGCTAAAGCTGAATGACTGACCAAATTTCCATACGCATTTCAAATGTGTGTTGAAATGGACAATAAAAATACCGAAAAGCCAGAGCTACAAATAAATGAACAACTTTCCATGCTTTAGTTTGCATGTGAACAATGCAAAATCTCCGACAGTTGATTAGTTTCACTTGCTGTCTACAATTTGGAATGTAACAACACTTCTTAAGTAGTTTTTAAAAATTTAGTTTTTTATTATTAACGGTTATTTTTTAGCCCGTTTCCTTTGCTACTTAAATTAAGATCTAACAATTTCAACATTTGAATTGAATTTGTTGTTTAGTGAAAGAAAACAAAAATAACATAGTTAGTTAGCCCATTCTTAATTTCCAGTTTATGTTAAGATTTAATTCTTTTAATTACATTATGAGCTTTAATTTGCTGATGCTAATTTTGAATTCGTATTTTCTGGTGAACTTTAAACTGTAGTGAAATGTAGAGTTTCAAAATTTAATTTGTCATTCCATACAACACTTCCAAAACGCTCTTCCAAGTTCGAATTTCATTCGTGAAACCTAAAGTTTCATTATTTCGTTTGTTATTTCATCACACACTTTTATGACGCTCTTCCAAATTCCTATTTTAGTTGTGGAACGTAAATTCATAATTTTGTTTGTCATTTCATAATACACTTCCAAGATGCTCTTCCAATTCGAGTCGTGAAATAAAATACTAAGTTTCAAAATTTTGTTTGTCATTCCATTCCAAGAGGCTCTTCCAAATTTATATTCCAATTCCAGTTGATATGTGGATTTAAAAGTGCGACACGTTTCTTCATGCTTAAAGTTAGTGAGTGAAACGTAAGTTTCATTTATTTGTTTTATTATTTCATAATACTGTCCCAAGATGCTATTCCAAGTTCCAACTTGAATCGTGGAATACAAAGTTTCAAAATTTCGTTTATCATTTCATTCCAAGAGGCTCTTCGCCGTTTCAATTCCAGTGGATTTCTGGCTTTAGAGAGCGACGTGTTTCTTCATGCTTAAAGTTTTGTGGGTGAAAAGCAAGTTTCATAATTTCGTTTGCTATTTCAGCATACACTTCCAAGACGCTCTTCCAAGTTCCAATTCCAGTCATTCCATAATACACTTCCAAGATGCTCTTCCAAGTTCTAATTCCAATTCCATTCGATTTCTGGATTTAAGAGCGCGTCGCGTTTCTTCATGCAAATGCAGCTTAAAGTTGAGCGTGTGAAAAGGAGCAAGCGATAGAATGGGAACGGAAAAGTGGGGGGAAAGAGAAAGAGAAAGAGAAAGAGAGAGGGAGAGAGGCAGAGGCAGAGGCACAGGCATCGGCAGCCTTGTCCCTGACCTTGCCCGATTTTGGCAACTGTGGCAAAAGAAAAACGCCAAGGAATCATATGGTGAAGAGTAGAGCGCACAAAAACCCCAAAAACCTAAAACAAAGTTATACTTTAGAGACGTTTAACACAGCCAAAAACTCTTTGCGTGCGTGTGTGTGTGTGTGTGTGTGTGTGAGTGAGCGAGACAGCATGAACGCCAAAAACTTTACTTTAAAACTTTGCCAGCCGCCGCCGTCGTCGTCGTCGCTGCTGCCGTCGCACCCCTTTCAATAGCCGTCGCTTCCCCGCGTCCCCCTCCCCACGAAGAGCAGCAGCAGCGTCTATGCGCTGTCTATGTTGCTGTCCCTCTCGCACCGTCTCGGTCTGGTCGCCTTTTTAAGTTTGTGCCGAGCGCCAAAAGTTTCGTAGTTAATAATAAAAATTAAAACTTTCGCGCCGGCAAATAATAACAATGAAAAGAGACAGCGCACAGCCGCTCTCCCTCTCTCTCTCTCTCTTTCGCTCTCGCTTTGTTATTGTTTTTTTGCCCCAATTTCGCAGCAAACTTTTTTCTGTTTTTTTTTTTTGGCAAAAATATTCTTAAAGAGTTCTTTGTGACTTGCTTTTCACTTGAAGTTTTTCGTGTTGTTTGTTGTGTGTGTGTGCGCGCTCGTAATTAAACGTCGACAGGCTGCAAATATCCTTTTTTGCATATGCTAAAGTGCATTGCACTCCGCTTCGCTTCCCTTCTCTCCCCTTTCGATACCTTCTAAGCCAGGCATTGCAATTTCCGCCCGCGCTCGCTGTCAATTCAAATGTCTCGCATGCTTGTGCACATAAATTAACGTGCAAAGCCAAAAGCGTAGCCAAGCATAAACTGCACTTGGATTGTATTAAAGGGGGGCGGGGAGGGTGACTGAGGGGGCGGGAAGGGGTGTCCTTGTTGCGGAACTTGCAGCCAAAACGCGCGCTTCCTGCACCGAAAAACGACAACTTCCGCTGCAGTCGCAGCAAGTCTCCTTCCTCCATTAAAATAATAAACACTCCTTCTTCAACCCCTCACACACCTGACAGACGACGACGACGACTGACTGAGTGACTTTGCTTGCAACGCGGATTCATCTTAGCTGCTGTTGCTGCTGCAGATCCGTCTGCACCCATTTGCCAAAAATAGCAGCAAGGAACTAACGCAACAAACGAGCGTGCTCAACAGTTAAGCATGCTTTAGATTTATTTGTAATACAGGTTAATAAAGTAAGCTTAGTTCTATGTTTCTGTCTTAGTCAATGTATGATAAATATGAATTTGATTGTTCTAGCCTACTTCGAGATATAGTGACATAAAGAAGCGGACAGACAGAAAGACGGAGTCGATTCTAATTCGTTCTAAGTAGCTTAGACCCTCTGACTGCTTTAGTATAAATGTCACTAATAAGAATTTCTATGATTCTAAAAAACTTAGTTGTTCTATCTCAACTCTACTTCGATATATAGTAATATAGATTTATGGACAGACAGAAAGACTAAGCAGATTCTAAGTTTTTCGAAACAGTTTCAAGCTTCTGTTTGTTTCAGCTGATTGTTATAAATAAGAATTTCTATGTTTCTACTAAATTAAGTTGCTCTAGCTTAGCTCTACTTTGAGATATAGCGCTTCAAAGCGATGGACAGACAGAATACGGAGCCGATTGTAAGTAGTTCGGAGAAGCTTCGACCTTCAGACTGCTTAAGATGATGTATTAGAAATATGAATTTATATGTTCTTAACAAATTTAGTGGTTCTATCTCAACTCTACGTTGAGTTATAGCAATTCAAAGTGATGGACAGACAGAAAGATCGAGTAGCTTTTAAGTTTATGGGAAAGGTTTCGATCTTTAAACTACTTTTATGCGTTACATATAAAAATGTTCTTACTGTCAATAAATTACGTTGCTGTAGCTTAACTATAATTTGAGATATAGCGCTTCAAAGCGATGGACAGACAGAAGAACGGAACTGATTTTAAGTCTTTCGAAGCAGCTTTGACCTTATGAACGTTTTAGTTTATATGTATATTACATATAAGAATTTGTTTCCAACTAATTTAGTTGTTTTATCTCCACTCTACGTCGAGTTATAGCAATTGAAAGCGATGGACAGACAGAAAGACGAAGCATATTCAATAGTCTAACGCACGCGTGAGCACTAACTGATAATGCTCTTTAGAGTTGAAACACTGAAAGCAACGCGACAACAGTTGTACAATTTTTTGGAGGTTTGCATAAGAAGAAGATGGCAGTGGAGAAGAGCAATAGAGAGGAAGAGAAAGGAAGTTAGTTGGCGCACTATGTATGCGCATAATTACCCAATTAAACTAAAATTACGTTGCGTGCTCAGACATGTTAAAAGCCTTTTGGCAGACACACACACACACAGAGTCATAGGAAATGCTTGTGTGCCACCTGAACACGATTTTCCTCTTTTTAGCGCGATTTCTTGAGATTAGCGACGAACGCATTGAAAATCGTGGGACTCAAGTTCAGTTCAGTTGCAGTTCAGGGTTCACACAAAGAGAGTTCAGCCGGGGTAAAGAAAGGTGAAAGATGAAGATAGCTATTGTAAGTGCGGACTCTAATAGGTAACATAAATGTAAATAATTGGCACAGCAATCGCAATATCGAAGAGGCAGGAAAATAGTGAAGGAGAAGTGGCCCCCTTTTCCTTGTTATCCTGCTTTTGTCTAATTGTTTATTTATGAGTGCTTGAGTGCGTAATAAAATTACAAATATTTGCACACGCAAGCTATCTATATATGTGTCTACATATGTGTGAGTGTGTGTGCGTGTGTGTGAGTTAGGGGGGAAAACACGAGCTGTAATAAAAAAAATCACTGGACATGTTTTCGTTTCCCGACAACAAAAAAAATAAATAAGAAGTTGAGTGCGTAACGCTACATAAAGCACGATTAGAGGCGGGCAAAACAACAACAATAACAAGCAGAAGAATGGCACGAGCACAAGAAGAAGAAGTTGGAGTAGAAGAAGAAGCAGAACAACTACTCGAAGCACATGTAACAGGCACATCAAAGCGCATTTGCTTCAATTTACTAAAACACCAAAACAACCAACAAAAAAAGCACTAAAAAAGTGAACGAGATTTGCTTACGTTGTAATAGACGACGCAAGAATACCCTGTACTGGGAATATTATGAATACCTTTAGCTTAATTTCAAGTTTCTCCTCAACAAACTTCTGAAAATTAGAATTTATAAGGAATATTATTGACGACTTTAGTAAAGTTTAAAGTTTCCTCTGTGGCGATAGCATTTGAGGAAAATTTAGGAACATTATGAATAAATTTAGTTAAATTTAACTAAATGCAGATATAATCCTCTTTAGAAGTTCTGATATAATCCTTAGATGTAATCCTCTATATTCCATTTTACCAAAAACAATGTGCCAGCAATCAACTAACATAAAGAAATATGCAAAAAAATGGTTATATTCTGCTTTCTCTCGCACTGCTATTTTAATGAACACATTTATAGAATAGATGTTATCATTTTCGTGTTTGGAATGACATTAAGGAATTTCACATTGAAAATTTGTATTTGTATTTTAGACTTTCACATTTATTGTGATTTAGAAGTGGAGGCTCTATAAACAGGGGTTTTCATATAGAATAAATGTTTTCATTTTCGTGTTTGAAATGTAGTTGAGGAATTTAACAAAAGCAGGTTTAAAATTAATATAAATTTGATTGATTTTTAGTGCTTAACTTGAATGAAACCAAGCTTCAGCTACAAAATTATTTTTCTTTTCCTGGCTTCCTCACTTCCATAATAGCTGCAACTCAGTTAGTTGTGACCAGCCCACATTCACATTCCCAGGGTATACGAACTAAGCGTTGCATACTTGGGAGCGAATGTGTCTGGCCTCTGTTATCTGTGAGTGATTCAGGATAAACAATAATAGAGTGAGTGAATCACTGGTGGTCAACGCAGTGCAGGGGAAGAGAAAGAATGGAGGAAGGAAAAAAAACGGCTTATAAATAAATTTGCCTCACTTAAAGTGACCAAATTGTTATCATGATGATATGTGTTAAGATTAAAAGGACTTTCTTGTCTTGCTGCGGCCCCGCGGGCCAAAGGACCCAGCAGAGAACACACACACACACACAGACACACACACACACACACACAGACACACACACACACACACACAGACATACACTGATGCATGAGGGGTGTGCCATACTTGGCTGACAGTTTAGTTCTCCTTCCCCTTGGGTCAGTTGCCCACCAACCGCAGCATTGAGTTGCTTCTCTATTTTGTTCTTTTTTTTTCTTTTTCACATGCTGATTTCATCTTGGCGAGGATGTGGAGACAGAGACAGAGACGAAGACGAAGACAGAGAGTGAGTGGAAGCATAAACAAGGATGTAGTCCTTGAGCATTGTGCAGAGTTTTACGCTGATTTTTATTTCGCAGCAATAAATTTTTATGCGCCAGCCACTTCATAATTCGCTTAAGCGTAAGACATCGACCAACCACCGACCGACTCTCCACTCCTCTCCTCTCTTTCCTTCTCCAATCTCTCCTTCTCATCCTCCATGTGGCTGTTCTGTCATTGATATCTGTCCTTGTTTTTCGGCCCCCAACAACTCATGCTTAAAACGCTGCCCGCAGGCTGCAAGTGAAAGTGGCTCTGGAACTGGAAGTTGACACACTTTATCTTGTAAATATGCTGGTTTGAGTTGTGGCTCTCTCCTAATGTACTTTGCTTGCTCTGGACAGTGATTAGTTTTGGAAGTGCATTGGAAATAGAACTGGAAAGCAGACTGGAAAGTATAACTTGTGATTTGAAACATGTTTAAGAACTTCTTTGGAATACTAGCAAATTAAATGTGAACTTATTGATATCTTTTTGAGCTGTGCTCTGTCTTAATGTACTTTGCTTGCTCTGGACAGTGATTAGTTTGGGAAGTGCATTGGAAATAGAAGCAGGGAAGCAGACTGGAAAGTATAACTTGTGATTTGAAACATGTTTGAGAACTTCTTTGGAATAACAGCAAATTAAATGTGAAATTATTGATATCCTTTTGAGCTGTGCTCTGTCGTAATATACTTTGCTTGTTCGGGACAGTTATTAGATTTGGTAGTGCACTAGAAATAGAACTGGAAAGCAGACTGGAAAGTTAAGCTTTAGATTTGCTACATATTTGAGCACTTTGGAAGTGAACTTACTGATATTAATTTTAGCTATGATCTGTGTTTATGTACTTTGCTTGCTATATGGAAAGTGATAAGTTCTGAAAGCAGAAGTGGAAAGCAGACTGGAAAGTACAACTTCAGACTTTTACTTTATTGAAATAATGGGTATTGAAATGTTTACAAGTGAACTTACTGATATCTACATATATAAGCTGGAAGACAAGAGTCGAGTGCTATATTCTTGATTTTTAGTGATACTTCCCTGCTCTTCCAGTTTGACTTCAACACTTTGTCAGCTTATAATTCCACTGGAAGAAAAGAGTCCAGTGTCATTTTCCTGTTCTTCCAATCTAAAAAGATGGAGAGTGGAAATGAAGTGAACATTAGTAGACATGAATAATAAGTAGAGGACGAGCTCTTTCCTTTATGCAAACTGGAAGTTCCAAAAGAAGCTTCCACTGGAAGGAAATAGTGACTTTCAGAAGCAGACTGTAAATTAGGTGGAAAACACAATTTAAAATTATTGGTTTGAAGTTTTTGCACTCTTTTAAACTGTTAGGTATTAAACTTTATGATTACTTAGAGAGTTGTTTTTATCCAGGCTGGAAGTTCCAGCCGAAATTGGAAGCGTTATATTTCATATAGCGAGTAAATGGAGATTTGGGGCTTGGAACTAAAAATAAATTGTTGCTTTTTTAATGTGGCATCGTAGATTGTAGTGTAGAACAGAGAGGTGAGGGGATTTTTTCAGGGGGGATAGTCTGACATTGTGGCAGTTTGTACATTTCAACTTTGATTGCTGTAAAAGCTTTTTAATTGCCCAGCGACGGAGAGGAAGGAAGGCGGGACAACTAGAGAAAGGCAGCTGCAAATGTGTGCAAATTTAATTAATTTTCGAAAAAGCAAGATAAACGACACAAAAACACGCACACATGGTGTGTGTATGAGTGTGTGTATGTGTGTTGTAAATCCTTTTTTACTCAGCATAATTAAAAAATATGAGTAGAGCACAAAATTAAAAATCCTAAATCAAATTTCGCAGCGCACAGAATGACATATGTGTGAGTGTTTGTGTGTGTACGTGTGTGTGTGTGTGTGTCTATGTGTTGGTGTGAGTGTTGTGCGTGTGTGTGTGTTGATCTCAAGGGCACAATGTCGTCGGGGTTAAAAATAATTCAAATGCTTTTGCAGCTCATTACGTGAAAAACCCGTAGGTTCGTTTATGCAAACACACACACACGCACACTAGAGACTGCTCTGTGTGTGTGTGTGTGTTTTGTTTGCTTGGCCCTGCCCCCGCCTCCGCCCCCCGCAAAAAAGTAGCAGGCCGCATTTGAACATTTTCCAATTTTCCAAACCCTTATCATAAATTAAGAAGTGCTCGTCAAAAACTGTCTGCCCCCGAGGGTGTGGGTGAGGCAATGGGTTAAAGCGTGGGGGGGCTGTCAAGGGGTTAAGAGCTTGAGAAGAGGAGGAGCGGAGTATGTGCGTTGTGTTTGCACTGCCAAAGTACAAAATGAAGATGCGGGCGATGATGATGAATGCCTGCTTGCCTTCCTTTCCTGCTTTCCTTTTCTGCGTTGCGTGTAGAAAAATTCGTAAATTCAAAAACC
Organism: Drosophila kohkoa; assembly: GCA_019972355.1. NCBI lineage: Eukaryota > Metazoa > Arthropoda > Insecta > Diptera > Drosophilidae > Drosophila > Drosophila kohkoa. Next base: position 434,495 of record BJEL01000025.1, read on the forward strand.
AAAATCAGGCAACAGAAATCAGACCAGCGTCTTGTGAGATGCAAAATAGCAAGGAGAAGAAGGGGAAGCGGGCAGCGGGTGTCGGGGGCGGAGGCGCAGGCGGAGTTAACGGGTTTAGCAGACAGGACACTCACGAGTCGAGCCCAAAAACCTTCTGCTGCTTGTCGCTTATCAAACGTCGCGTCACAAGAGCAGCGCTAATGTAGCTGCGGGTAAGCAAGGCGGCAAGGGGAAGGAGGGAAAGGGGAAGGAGAAGGAGACTGATGCTTCAGCGGTCTAATCAGCAGGCAAGCAAACAGCCACAGTGCCAGAGATAAAGCAACGCACGCACCAAAAGCAACAACGACGACGATAGCACCACAAAGTAAATCCTTTTGTCTTTAAAAGACGAAGCTCTACACCAAAAAAGGGTTAAGAGGGTGGGGGATGGGTTTTAAAGCAGAGCAGAGGGGTTGGGGTAGGGTAAGGCACACGCACGCAATCTGGCAATCTCTCACCCTTTAACCCTAGCTGGTCCCGCACTTCTCTGTTCTGTCCTGTGTCCCATTCCCGGATACTCGAACTCAAGCTGAAAGCTTGAGCCTGCTGATAGAGTAGTCATTGCTTGGTGGTAGGGGCAGGGAGGCTGAGTGGAAATGAGAGGGGGAGAGGTGGGAGGCTGTGTGTGTATTATTTATGAAAATCGTCGACGTTATCGGGCACTCTCAAATATTTACAACCAAAAGCTTACGGTTGCCATAATTAAAATTGTATCCGAAATGTGCCTCAGCCTCCCGCTTTTTACAGCACAAGGCTGAGCTGCTACCCCCATTGAACCCTTTAAGTGTGCGACGCTGGGGAGCAGAGAAGTAGCGGGAGACGAGAAAGGGCAGAGGGAGAGCAAGAGGGAGAGGGAATACGCTATCAAGGCCCCGGGGCGCATTTGGTAAGAGAACTGCGAGGCGGAAGTAAAAATAAGATTTTATGGCTTACTTTTCATAATTTAAATGCCGTTCGCCTGTTTTCTTGTTAAATGCAAAACGTTTTAACCATTGTCGCAGGACCGAACGCAGTTGTTAATCGCCCCGATTCGAGAGCGAGTTAAAGCGCGCGCTTCTTAAGCTCAAATCCATCAATTCAATTAGCAAAAGTGTGGAGGGAAAGGTTTTCGTCTTATCTTTTGGAGATTTGCCACTTAAAAGCGAAAATGCAAATTTCACTGTGCGGGCAGCTAATTTAAATGCTTGCCTCAAAAGTCGACTATGGAAATTCATTATGCAGGTGTAGTCCGGACTCCGGAGTGACTAACCGACTTCCCCTCGCTCCTCTGGCTCCGAGAAAGGATGTGACTATGTGGCTATGTGGCCATGTCCTGGCGCAGACTTGACAAGGGTTTTTAATGACAGAATGAAAACGACAACTAAAACGGGCCAACAACAAGAATAATGACGACAACAAAAGTGCTGCTCAGTCGAGGCGAGTCCTTGTGGTACTTTGAAGTTTTGCCAGGATGTGTGCTGACCAGGATATGCCATTGGTGTCAACTGTCCAGCCTCTGTCTGCCTGGCCTAAAACATCTTGTTCACACTTGTCGGCCTGGCCTTCAAGACTTCTCTTGTTGTTGTTGCTCTTGTTGCTGTTTTACCTGCTCGAGGACTTGATGAACTGTAGAGCTGTAGAGCTGTGAATCTCTCAGTCTCTCTCTCTGTCTGCTTATCAGTCTTAGTCTCAGTCTCAGTCTCAGTTAAAAGTAGTCTCCAGCTGCTCCGCCTCTGTCTCTGTTTCTGTCTCGGTCTGTGTCTCTGTGTCTGTGGCTGGCTGGCTAAATTATTTCAGCAGGATGTGACACTACAAGCAAAACAAGATGCTTCTATCCTTCCTTCTCTGCTGCTGCCGCTGCTGCTGCGTGTCCAAGTGTCCTGTCCTGTCCAAGCCAAGGCCTGAAAAGTGTCAAACATTCAAAATAGTAAAATCAAGTAACCTTTTGTTTTTCCACTTTAGACGAGAAGAGATGAGAAGTGAGGTGAGGTGAGTGAGGAATGCAAAGCTGTTCTTGTTCGTCCTCGGGATATCCTGTGTGTGTTTCAGTGTGTGTGTGTGTTTGTGTGGAGAATTCTCTCGTTGTCTACGGTCTGAGTGTTTAGACACTTAAGGTAAACTTTTGAGCTAATTGGTTGTTTTGTGGAAATTAATTGCTTTAACTTTATTTTTCGGGGGCAACGACACACACACAAACACTCACACACACACATGTGGCTTAAACCCTTTGTTGGCAACCCTATGAGTTTGTTTAAGCGGTAAACGCAGCAGCAGCAACAACAGCAGCCCAGAGCATAACCCATATTGCACTTTATGATGCATGTCGTCCACATGAGCAACAAAATATTGGTATTTACTTAGTGCTCCAGCCGCAGACAGTGGACAGAGCTCCCAAAAAAAAATACCCAAAATAAAACAAGTAAGAAAGCTACAGTCGAGTGTGCTCGACTGTAAAATACCAGCTACAGCTAAAAATATACCAACGGATATATTTGGTATATTGAGAGAGTACGATGTAAAATGTTAAAAATACTAAATTGATATACCACAAAAATACTAAAAATGTTCCATATTATATATTCGGTATATTCATACAGTGTGGTATATATTTTAAAATATACCAAAATAATATACCACACAAATACTGAATATATCCGACGGTTATATATTGAAAGCATGCGATATTAACTGCAAAATTTACCAAAGTAATATAATATATCGCAAACATTCTAAATATACCAAGTGCGGCATTTATTTTGAAATATACCAAATTTAAATGCCTAAAATATATCGAATATTATATTTTGTATATTGATACAGTGCGGTATTAATTTTAAAATACATATCGAAAAATAATATACCATAAAAATACTGAGAGTATACCAAAGGCTATATGTTGTATATTGATGCAGTGTGGTATTAATTACATTACATTAAAAATATACCATTGAGTGATCAATATACCATATTACTCTTTTTAATAATAAGGAAACTATTGTTATTTATTTTGACATCAGATTTCATTGACTTGAGGTCAAGTTTCTTATGAATTTTTGGTCAAACTCTGTCGAAAATCATTTTGTACCGATGTTTAACCTAATTATGTTAGCTACATTTACGAATCTATGTACATAATCGATAGTTTATCGTATCGTTTATAGATACGTTCTATTAAAAGTCAGTTGAGTTTTGAACTCTTAAATGAGGAGTAGTCGCTTCCTTTTCTCCACATCAGTATGGACTACATTAATGAATTTTAGTTTGAATTCATCAGAATTTAAATGCTTATCCGCATTCTGTAAACCCAAAGCTGTCAGCTAACATATCCTTCCCTGTCTTGCTTTCACTACCGGGTATACAAAATACACCGAAGCCCATCAAAAAATCGAGAGCAGCGGCTTTCATTTCTTGCCAATTTGCAGTTGGTCTTTTTTTTTTTGTGTATTTCTGGCAATGGATATATATGTATACATTTGTATATAGGATAGGGATTGGTTGGGCAGCAGACGCTACTTGCAAGTTATTATATTTGCTTTGTACTTCTCCGGGGTGCTGGGCCGCAGCTTATTAAAAAAAGGAGCTGCCCAGCCAATCTCTCTATGTGTGTGTGTGTGTGTGTTTGAGTGTGTCCAAAAAATAAAACCGAAAAATCCAAGAAGCACAAAACTCCCTGCCAAAGTGGAGATGGAGTGGCAGCTGGCCATAAAACAACGGCCACAAAATTGAACAGGAAAAACGTAGTCGAAGCCAGGGCTGAAACACAGGCCCCGTTGCCATCGTCATCGTCATCGTCGTCGTCGTCGTCGCCGGCTGTCAATATGGAAATTCATATCAGTTGCATGGAAAATTATGACGGTGGTAGTCAAAGAGAGAGAGTTGGGGGGGAAAGTTGCCCAAACTCAAGTTAGCTGTGGCAACTTTTTGACGTCGCGACGTCGTCCACTTTATATCGAGCCAGTCTCAGTGCTTGCTTTCTACCTGCACTTGTTCTTTAAGTCTTGAATTTGTCGGGCATCTTTTTGTGGGTTTTTGCAAGACATTGGCTAATTGAATTTGTCCTACAACAATAACTGAATCTATATGTATAGATATAGTAAACTGACTCGCTGTAAACTAGATTACGAGAACTAAATACAAACGAGCGAGCAAAAGCCAATGACAAAATACATAAGACAAAGCTCTTTCAATGCCCAAATATCACGTACTGTCTGACAATGTGTGTGTGTATCAGTATGTGTGTGTGAATGTGTGTGGGTGCAAACATATTTGCATTGCACATTAGAGTTGACAGTCTACGAACTAGTTTCAATAACGCTCATAACCCAACGCAGACTTTGAATTGAAATTTGGTAGATTTACAAATTGTATAAGTAAGAAGTGAGAAAATCCATTTAAAAAATATTTAAAAATATACCAACAAAATACAAAAATATACCGAAAGCTAGTTTTGGTATATCAGTCTCAAAATTATTATACAAAATATTCTAACATATACCGAAGGCTTCAAGTCTAGTTATGAAAATCAATGCAAATATCCAAAATATACTTTAAATAAAAAATTGTGCATTTCATATTTGCTAGATTTACAAATTTAAGGAGCACAAGGTAAGAAAGCTACTGTCGAAAATGAATTTAAAAAAAAAATAATAATAATATACGAAACAAATACTAAAATATACCGAAGGCTATTTTTGGTATATAAGTTATTAGCGGACATAAATATTTATTCATTTAGTTAAAATTTTATATACAATATCAATGTGAACAGTATTCAATAATATATGCAATGTATAACATAAAATGTGACATAAGTTTCGATTCTAGTTGTGAAAATCAATAATAAATATTTTCTCATATTACATATTTCATTTTATTTTTGTTTATCTCTTTAATGTCACATTTATTTATGATAGACACTTTAGCTGTTCAGCTCAATATTATTTACATTTTTGTATAATATTTAAATGACCAAGAATTATATACCGAATATAGCCTTCAGTATTTTTTGTATTTTTTCCGTTAATAGAAAAGTGAAAAGAGAAACAAATAAAAGATCTTTCCGTACTTTTTTATAGCAACTTTTACTTGCAATCCGTTTTTAATAAAACCATTTTCTAAAAATATACCGAATGCTATATTTGGTATATAATAAGTGTTAAAGACTATAAGCAATTGAACACAGTTTCAAGATGAAGAAATTCAATGACGAACTAAATTTAAAGTACACAATGAATGATGACTAAATTTGTGTCAATTTTAAAGTGAAGCGTTTATCTACATTTGTTCTTTATTCAAAAACTAAACTGAAGTTTGCCTTAAGAGCGCCTTAAGTGTTTTATAAAGGAACTAGTTCATTTGAAGCAAGGAAAGTACTTCAGAGTTTGACTTTATTTGCCTTGCTTTAATAGACAAATACACACACACACATTGGCACACTCAACTAAGACACTCATACGGCGAGTGGCGAGTCGTAAAATTAAAGTGCATTAATTGAGTAATCTTAAGCAAAAGGTTGAATGTAGACATTTTACCTTTTAGTTTAGCTGCGTTGTCCCAAAATGTCTTGGGGCGCATTCGACGCGTCGCGTCGAGAGGACATCTTGGGTATAGACTTGAGCTGAAGCTGGATTTGGAGCTCGTCGACTTTGCGGTCAGAAGGAAGAGAGAAGTGGGAGTGGGAGTGGAGGGTGTGAGGTATCCTTTAAGCCAAAATCCGCTGTCATCTTGGCCACCACAATCATAACCATTAGCCTTGGCGTGTCTCTAATCAGACAGCGAAAGTTGTTGTATAGCTTTCTCCCTCTCTCTCTCTCTCTGTTGGTGTCTCGTTCTCTCCCTGCCTCGGTTATCGTGCTGGGTCTGTATTGATTTTTGCTTTGGTTTTTAAACTGCCAGCCACATGAACACATTGCACAACAAATGACTTTTGGGGCTGGTCTTTCTCTCACTGAACGGGGTGCGGTTAATTTGCTTTAATGTTGGCGTAAAGCGGAGTCGGAGTCAGAGTCGAAGTCGCAGTCACAACAGCCACAGCCATTAGCTTGGCATAACTCCTTTACTGCCAATGTCGAGAACAACAACATTTGTCGCTGTCGTCAGAGTGAGAGACAGAGCGAGAGAGCGCCAAAATTCAAGATGTTTACGCAAAGGAAATCCCACGTAATGACCGTAATAATCGCAGTTAATTAGTCGACGAAGGCGACGGCCGTTAGTCCATCCTCCAGTCATCGTTGTCCCTCACCCCCTACCTTTTTAACAGCCTGAGCGCCTGACTTGTCTCTCTATGCAAAATAGCAAAGCTAACTGAATACAAGAGCACAACACAAGGCAGTCGTCGACAGACAGCGGCGCCGTCTCCATCTCCATCGTTTTGCTAGAGTCTAGAGTCCCGGAAATGGCAACAAACGCACTACAAAACGTTTACCAGTCTCTTCTCCCTCTGCCTCCCATTATTATTATTATGCTGTGTCTGTGCCTGCTGCTTATGACTAACTGCAAGCGTTGCCTTCGTGCTCATACCTCGTTCTCTCTCTCTGCCTCTCTCATAGAGTCTTGCCCAACCGATGCCCCTTTTTTGACGCTTGAGCGCACAAAACACGCGGAACGCGCAAATCGCGCCGATGGCAACTTTTCAGGTTCCAACTAGAGCTGAGCATAACTCGTGCTTGCCTAGCTAACATGTTTACAAGAAAACCTTACACGAACCTAGATTGTTTTAAAAAGTCTATCCGAGATATTTAAAAGACTTACACGAACCTAAATGGTTTCTAAAAAAGTCTACACGACTTCAATATTGTTTCATATGACATTAGTAAGCTTGCAAGACCAAATTAAATGGTATTTGCAGAAATCAAGCCTCAGCCTCCCGACTTTACCCTTAGGTTGATAACATTAATTGCCAAGATTCCAAAGGCATGTTAAGCATGAAGACTTGCAAATTTAATGTATGATTTTAAATAGCATATTATTTTGGTATACTTCGTCTAACAATGTTGTGTAATAATTTCAGCCTCCTTGCTCTTACCTTTTGGTCTGCGCGCTCATAGTTTTCTCTGTCAGTTAGTCAGCACTAACATTCTGAGGTATGTTATACAGATTAGACGGCTAAAAACTATCAGCTTCGCACATAATCTTAATAGTCTTTCGCTTTGTAAGTTCCACATTAAGAAAATATGACCCTACCAGACTTATCCAGTCCACTTATCTGATTAAACTTCTACATTTAGTAAAGCTTCAATTGATGCTGAACTCCACTGCTCTGATTTGATTCTAACTACATTTTGTTATCTATTGACTGAATTAACCTGCACATAGACCAAATCAAGTGACTTTAACCACAGTGATACAATTTAGGCGTTGATCGCTGCCCCCTTGGGAAATCTCCGTAGGTATACAACTGAAGAGGCAACTGTTCCTTTTATGTAGGAAGCGACGTTTACCTAAAACGTCTCTGCTGATCTCTGGTTTCACGACTACCGGTTGTATGACGGCTCTCCATGTGTAGACCACAACCACCACAATACTCTCTAAGAGTATTGGTACTAAAAAACTTCCGGTCGGGTTTCGTACCAGAAGAGGATACTACCAATTAAACTCCAAACAGTTAGCACCTAGATAATCGCTTCGTACAATAAGTGGAGGGTCACTGTGATCAAATTCTAACTAACTAACCTACAGTCGATACTCTACAAAACTATGCGACCTTCCAAGGTGCTACCACTCATTTAGCCGTACACTAGAAGGTTGCCCTAAAAACAAACAAACGTTGCTCTCTCCCTAACTTTGCCCCCATTCAATTGTTTAAAGTCGTGTCGCGAGCTAAACACGCGCCCATCTCTAGGAGAAACTATTTTCGGCATTCCTTGGACATGGCAATGGGGGTAAAAAGTAGATTGTGGGTGAGAGTTAGGGTTAAGGCTGGGGTTGGGGTTGAGGTTGGGAAGACTGTGGACCTAGGTCGCCTGTTTGATGGTGGCTCAACCCATTCGCAGTTTGCCATCATTTTTGGTCGTGTGAGGAGTTTTGGCAAATTTTTCGGGTTGCGTTTATTGCGTTCATTATGTGGGCAGCCGAAAAAGTCGAACCCGATTGAATGGGCGCAGGGTTGCAAGGTTGCAGGGTTGCCTTGCCTTGCCTTGCCTCGACTCAATGACTGTGCCTGGCTGTAATCGTTGGCGTTATCTGGGCGAGAATGAAAAGTCATTACCGCCATTCGTTCCAACTGGTGAGTGGAGAGAGGAGGGTGGAGGGTGCACAGTCAAACGCTTGGCTGCTTGAGTCGCATGGCCATTGAAGCGGAAACGGAAATGCGTCGTGCGAGGCGGCAGCCCACTGCTGCTTCTTCTTCATCTTCGATGCTGGTGCTCTTCAGCTCAAGTTCTTCGACATCGTTTCAGGCTCAGGGTTTCCTGCATTAATAGATTAATGGACAGCGCATAAGAAGTTCTGGGAGAGATAAAGGGGGAGATGGGGGCGTGAACAGGCAACGCGCAAAGCTTTGTAATTAATTTGAGACGCTCAAGGGTTAAGGTAAGAAGAAGAAGAGCGGATTTTCATGTGCACAAAACCGAAGTTAATAATAAGATGCAGCACATTTAATAACAGCGAGCGCAGCCATTAAAACAAAGTGCTGGCCACAAAAGCACGCCCACTGTCCTCCGCTTTAACCCCTTGAAGCCCCCGCCCCGCCCGCATTCGCATACAGCGCCTAAATGCAAATGTAAACATCTGCATGTATGTGTGTGTGTGTGTGTTTGGTGAGTACATTAATTGCGTTGATGTTGTGCATGAATTACACGTTTAGGTTTCAGTTTCAGTGTCCCTTGCTTTAGGCCTGGTCAAAACGGACAGCGGCCCACGAGCCACGGGCCACAATACTTTACTTACATGGTAATTACGACTTCCGGGCAGCACAACACACACAGACACACACACACACACACATTAACATGCGAAGAACTTGAAGTTCAACTTGCAAATGGACAGCGAGCAGCGACCAGCGAACATTTCCGTTCAACGCTCTGCACTGTGGTTGCAAGCTTGAAATTTTTTGGTGTAAATTGAGCAAGTTTATAATATGCTGAACTGAATTTTCTAATCTAATAAAGGCTAGACTTATTTGTATTCATTGCCTTAGAAAGAAAATATTATATGCCGAACTTTCTTTTCCTTGCTTATAAAGACTAGGCTTCTTAGTATATTTTTACTATATGCAGTATAAACTAATACCAAAAATATACTGTCTTTTAAGAATCTTAAATTCATTGATACATTTTAGCAAAGGAAATATTGGCAGAAGATTTTTATAAACTGCTCTTGAAATAGTTGAGTAAAGCCTTGAAACTATTTGTAGATGTTGCTAGATCAGCGAGCTTTTATTTAAAGCTTATTCAATATAAACCTTCAATGTAAATAAGAAACATCAATTGGAAGTTTAGTAGTAGATCTATATGAGAGAGCTTTAAGTAAACGCTTATATTAATTACCTGCAGCTAAAAGCTCTCCGATTTAGCTTATATTATATTATTAAGTTATATCTAAAAGCTTTCTAATATAGTGATCTAGCAACCGAAACATTCACTAGATCAGCTTTTTGTTAAAGTTTATGAAGTGAAGCTTAAACTAAAAGCGATGTTACTAATAATCACTGCTGCTTTAGGTTTAGAAGCATATCGAAGAGCTTTTTTGTTTAAGCTTATCAATTGAAGCTTAACATACAAGCTTTCTTATCTAGTGATCTCTGCTGCTTTAGGTTTAGAACTTTGCACGCTTATTCAACAAAAAAAAAAGTTGCTTGTAAAGTTCGCACTTTTTTCATTTGAAGATGTTAAAGATAGATAGTGATCACTGCTGCTTTACGTTAAGAAGCTTTGTGCTCTTAATTAATAAAAGAAAAAGTTTTTAAGCAACTTTTGTCCCACTGTGCGGCATTTTGAAGATGCCCCTCAAGCGCTGCGCTCCGCTGTTGCGATGTTGTATTCAGCATGTCCGATACCTGGACACACACACAGACACACATACATGGATAGAGAATGCTGCCCAGCGGCTGTGAAACGTATTGTTGCATTTATGCATATCCTGTGTGTGGTGTGTATGTGTGTGTTGATGTGTGTGTGTGCGGTCATTGTGTTGTATTACACATTGAAATGTTAATTGTTTTAAGCAATAATTAGGATTGCAATCAAAATGGTTCTCGGCACCGTCACGCTTTGCCTGCCTCCGAAAACTTCTTCTTTAGCTGCTTCTCTCTTCGCTTCTCTTCTCCTCTCTTCTCTTTCTTGTTGTGTTTGCTTAGTTACCGTTAAGTAGCCCCGCACACACAAACACACACATGCACATTAATTGTATTTGTATCAATTAACAAAAGGGTTAATTTATGGCGCTCAAGGGCTACTGCTCGACCTGCCTCCACCTCTTCCCCCTCCCGCCACTTCTCCCTCGCTCGCTGACCCCCAAAAGTGAACCCTGTTAAATGAAAAGGACCTCTGGCTGCATTGTTTGCCTGCTGCCTCCTTGTTGCCTCGTTTGTTGTCTCGTGTCGTGTTGTGTCGTGGCTGCCATTAACCCTTTTGCCCCCAAGAGGGGGAGGCGCAGTGGGGAGCAGAGCTCCATGTGTGTGCCCCAAAAGAAGGCGGAGGAGCGAAGAGGAAGAGGAAGAGGCGCATGTTGATGCACGCTGTGACCTGCAGTTACACTTAATTCAGTCTGATGATGATGACGATGATGATGATAACAATAATAATAATAATAATAATATGCCTTTATTATTGATACCAACACTTGTAACAAGTAACGGTAAATGTGTGTGTGTGTGTGTGTGTGTGTGTGTGCTTTGTGGGGTTATTAATGTTATTTGCTTGTTTACATGCACGTGAACCAAGCACATCAATAAGGGGCAATCAAGTCGCGCCGCCAAACTTCCGACCAGCAAAAGACACAACAACAACAACTGTCACAATGTGCTTCTTCTTTGTCCCCCTTCCCCGCTTCCTCCTCGAGGACATTTGTAACCCTTTGGAAGAGCATAAAGCGCAAGCAAAAGGGAATAAATAAATATACAATAAATGCAAACAGATCATAAAAAATCTATTAAGCAACCACATGTAACGCTGACGAAAGCCCAACACACACACACACACACACACACACACACACACATGCTCACCCCATTCGATGGCAAGTCACAAGACGATAAAATATCAATCGTTGGAAAACAAGAAATCAAACAGCCATCAAAGCGACGTTATGCCTATGACTACAAAAAAAAAAAAAAAAATAAGAAAAAAACAAAGAAATGCGAATGGCAAGGGGTTAGAGCACAAAACAAAAGCGTCGACCAAAAGATACCCTGTAATTAGCAAAGCATACAGTGCCGACCACATGTTTGTCACTTCTGACTTCAAAGAGATGTAAAAGGGAATAAATAAATATACAAAAAATGCAAACAGACCATAAAAAATCAATTAAGCAAAAATATGTTAAAAGATTATGCGAGTTTTTTCAATAATCTTTTTCAATTTCATCAATATAAAAAGTTGTTTGAATTTTCAATTATTTTTTATTTGCACGTTAGTGCTTTTCCATATTTTAATATTTTTTATTACACCTTAATTACACTTTTAATGCGTATAAGATAATTATCAATTAAATTCTGCATCATTTCTTTTGTAATATTTTTCGGCTCAGCAGTGAAAAACATGTATCCACATACTTATGCTTGTCACTGTGTATGAACTATGCTAAGGAACTTTCTCTTAATAAATATTCCACAATTTATGCTCATTTAGAAAAGTCTTTAGGAATATCCCGCATTGCAAAGCAACTTTGACTTTTGCGTCTGATAATTGTGCCAAAAATATAAATTAAATTATTCACATGAATTTTCAATAGATTAACTAAATTTTAAATGTATTTGTGAAGATTTGCAAAGGCTAACAATTGTGTCTGAAATGTATATTAAATAATTTAACTTAGTCTTTAGGAGAGGAGTTACTTTTGAAATATAATTGTGAAGATTTGTGAAGAGTTCGCGTGGAAATTGTGATAAAATTTGTGAAATAGAAAATATCAATATCAAATGGAATATTTTTGCTCTTTATTTAAAATCTTGTCAAAGTAATATTATTGAATATGAATGGATATTGATTTACTTAGTATTTTCTTGATTAATTTCATTACTAATTTCTTCTTTCCTTTCCTTGCTTTTTTACAGGGTATGCCCAGCAATACCCACAAGCGAAAAAAAAAAAGCAAAACCGTAACTGGCAAAACAACACGAGCTCAACCCGTTCCCTGTTCCAGTTCTCCTTCCCCACACAGAGTGAGTAGCTTCTTCCCTAACCAATAATACACCCCATCGGCCACATGTGTGTCTATTTGTATGTGTGTGGATGTGTGTGTGTTTGTGTGTGTATGATTGAGTGCCAGTTGATGTTGTTGTTGTTGTTGTTTACCCCTTTTTGGCTTCGATTTGTGCTCGACTCATCTATCAATGTCAAATTATGAAGTGATCATATTTGGATTTATGCGTATCACACACAGTATGTGGGCGATTGCCACAGATATCAGCTTGGCTAGATGATGGGGCACGCGGCTTAAAGTTAACTGTGCCACACACAAACACGCATACGACAAAAGCAAACTTAACCCAGCCACTTAAAGGTGTGCGACCGACTAAAGTTCGCACAATGGGAATGTTTAGTTGACTACGTGGGAAGTTGAATGGGGGGAAAGTAGGAGAAATATATGCAGAAAGAAAAGGGTTTTGAAGGATAAAGTTTTATTTTACTATTATTAGAAATTTTCAAGTTTATTTGAGAACTTAACTTGACCTTAAGTCACAGTTTGAGGAAATATACTTAAAATATACTAATCAAATATGGGACGGAGCGATTGAATTTAATGTGGAAAGAAATTTTTAATTTTTTAGTATATAAATTAAGTTGGTATATTGTTTAGTATTTCTTATTCGAACATTTTGTAGTATTTCCATGGTATTATTGATTAGTATTTTCACTTTCGAAATTCTCACACTTTAAATTATAAAATGTATAGCATTTCCATGTAGTTTTAGTATATTGTTTTGTATTTTACATTTGAAACATCCACGTTTTGAATTGAGAAGCTTGTTGTATTTAAATGAAGTTGGTATATTTTTTAGTATTTTTCATTCGACATTTTTGTAGTATTTCCGTGCAGTTGGTGTATTGTTTAGTATTAAACTTTCGAAAGTCTCGCACTTTAAATTTATCATTTTTTAGTATTTAAATGCGATGTTGGTATATTGTTTAGTATTTTGCTTTCGAGTGCAATGTTCAATTTTTTTGTATTTCCAAGTAGTTGTAGTATATTAATTAGTATTTACATTTGACAAATTTTTAGTATTTCTCTGGAGTTTTAGTATATTGTTTAGTATTTTATATTCGACCAGTATACAATATTGATATATAATATTTATGAGTATATTACATTCAGCAAGTTTTTGATATTTCTATGCAGTCTGCATATTGTTTAGTATTTAACATTTGAATACTCACACTTCAAAGTAGAGAATTTTTTAGTATTTTCATGGAGTTTTGGTATATTGACTAGTATTTTACACTTTAAATTGAGAAATCTGACAACGCATAAGCACAGCATTTAATCGCTTTCTGTCCCATTGTGGTTGCCACACGAATGTTGCATGTCAAAGGGGCAAAAACAAATGGCAATATGAAAAGGTGCAGAGAGAAAGGGAAAGAGAGGGAGGCATTGAAATAAAGAAGGCAAAGCGACGAGGAAAAAAAACGAGAATAGTGGAAGAAAAATATGAAGCCCCGGCTAAGCCCATAAGCGAACGTGTTCATAATATTTACAGTTATTGATATTTGAAAAGGCGGAAAATTTATAACGAGCGACATGTGTGTGACAACATGCCGCCGAAGCCGATGTCGATGCCGAGTTGTGTGGCACGGCACAGCAGAGCACAGGAAAGCAGAAGAAGGGTGCAACACTAAGCGCAATATTCAATCAAAAATCGATTACAAGGACCAAAGGACCAAACAGTGAATGAGCATGTGGCCGTTGCCTTTGCTGTTGAACGTGCCACACAGTTGACTAGATGACTGAGGCGGAGATGGGAGATGGAGGTGGAAAGTGAAGTAGAAAGAGGGCTGGTGTAATGCGACGTTGAAGAAGGTTTTGCGGGGACCTTCGAGCTAGCTGACGATGAGGCTGTGGCAGGTTAATCTTTGCCACACACACAAACTCCTGCTTCCTCTCCCTCTCCCTTTCTCTCTCTCTCTCTCTTTCTCCGCTACATATGCGACACAAACAGTTGGCGCCACTTGGCGGCCGCATGGGCATGACAATGAATTATTTGCCTGTCCGAGGACTGGCGACTCGCAGCCTCAGCGTCAACAACATCTTTGGCTATACCCTGGAATTCAATGTGCCAGCTAAATGGTTCTTTTTACCTAAAAGTATTTTGTATTTTAAACTTATGTTTCATTAACTTCTCACAAGTTAGAGGTCCATTTAAAGCTCAATTCTTTATTAGGAAGAAAACAAGATGGATAAACGATCTGTTTTACTAGTATATCAAATTCACATTCACTGAATTTCTTTTAAATTCAAATTGCTTCAAGCTTAGTTCTTAAATTAAAAGCTTCGATTTCAAAGAAACCATTATATTCAATACATATGTATGTATATAGTATGTATTTGGTGATAAAAAATATCATAAACATTCTAAACAACATATTTCGTGATGACCATTTGAAAACTTCCTATCGTTCATGATGAACATTTGACAAATATCTCTTATTATTTATTTTTTTAATTTATTGAATTTCTTTAGATTACTTACAAATTTAAAAGTAGTCCAAGTATCAATTGGTATAATCTTTTGTTATAAAATAAATGTCTCGCCCTTCGTGATGATCCATTGATAGAGTCTTTATTATGATATAGTATAACAAGGATGTTTCCTGCTTTATATTTCGAAAGCTTCACATGTGATAAGTTAATGTAGGCAATAACCTTGTTATACTATATTATAATAAAAGATCTTTATTAATGGATCATCACCAAATTTTTAGAAAAAGTAAATCATTTTGTGGCAAAAGAGTATAAAGTATAAAGAACCTTGAAACCCTTTTAAATTTGAACGTAATCTAAAGAGATACTTTATTATGATATAGTATGTTATAACAAAGTGATTTCTTGCATGAAATAAGCACGTGTAATTTTGAATGCCTGTGATTATTTAAGGCAGAAAACAAGTTTGTTGTGTGTTGCCAGTTCTTTATTTATATTTATAAGGTATTTGACTAGTCAACCTCTGCTTATTCTTTAGCTACGTTTTTTTCGAATGCGTGTGCGTTTTTGTCAAACAATTTTAAAACCTTAATTCACATGTGTAAATTGAAAGCAGCACCTGTGCTGACTCTGGACAAAACCGACACTGAGGGGTAGAAGGAGTTTTGACTGGGGGAGGGACTAAGGAAGGTTTGGGTGCTCTTGAGTGAGGGACGGGGCGGCGGCGGGGGCAAGGGTATTGAGAGCATCAACGCTTGAATTATGGAGCAGCCTGCGTCTGTCTATGCTTGATTTATGGGCCAACACTCACTCCACTCTCCACGCTCTCTTCGCTCCTTTTCCTCTTGCCTCTTTCCATCAACCTTTTTTCGTCCCACGTGTCGCATAATTCTTCATATTTTTGTGGACGCTTTTTGAGAGGCTTCAACCTGGCTCCAAAGTGGAGCAGCCAGCTTCACAATATGCCCAGTTTCATTCGCTGCTCGCTGCTCGTTGTTCGCTGCCTCGTGTGGCAGCTGCCGTGGATAATTTGTAATTTAACCACTTTTCAGGTTCAGTAGTCGCAGTTTTTGTCCCCGTACTTCTCCCCCTCAGTCGTTGTCTTTGTCAGCGTTGTGGATGTTGTTCCGCTTCCGTTGGGCGTTGGGCAACTTCCGCTGTGCACCTTTTGTCTGCCAGCCAATTTTGGGAGCATATCAAATAAATACCCTTCGTTAGGGTATTACGAATTTTGACAGCCAACGCTTTATAAAGATGTGCTCTCCATATAAGTCAATATGTTGTTTAAAGTAGGCTTCTCTTTAAGACGTAAACGAATATAAGAAATGAGAAGCACAATCGAAATAGTTGTTATGAGTGAGTTGAACGTTCGAAAAGTAACGAGTAGTAAAGAAACGACAGCGAGTAAAAGTTTTGAACTTTGGCTAATAAAAGGTGCTAAAGCAAGAATATATCAGGTGAGGAGTTCTACAGTAACGAGTGATAAATACAGCGAGACTTTTAAGCTCTGTTAATGCTGAAGTAGCGAGAGATGAAACAATGAGGTGTTTAGATGTAACGAGTGATAAATACAGCGAGACTTTTAAGCTCTGTTGAAGTAACGAGAGATGAAACGATGAGGTGTTTAAAATTAACGTGTATTGAACACAGCAAGAAGTTTAAGCTAAAAAGAATGTAGTAATGTTATAACGAAGTTAGGTAGTTAGGTAATAATTGAAACCAACGAGTAATAAATATACAACGCGTTAGATGAATAAAAGTTGATACCCAATTGCTACCCTAAAGACTGTTACAACGATTGCAAATTGAGTGATAAAGTGACGAGTGGAAGCTGGACTAAAGTAACGATTTAAACTAACGAGTGCCAATAATAAAAGTATAAAGACTTATATGAATAATTGTTTATATCTAATTGCTATTTTGAAAACTTTTACAACGAATACGAAGTGATAAAGTATCGAGTTGAAGCTTGTCGAAAGTATCGATTAAAGCTAGCGAGTGACAATAGTAAAGAGTAAAGAAGCTAGTGCTAAAGTAACGAGTAAAAGCCTAAGCAACATAAAGAGTATTAAGCAATCACCAAACAGCTTATATCAATTGTGCTCGCTCGTGTTCTCATATTTTTTGCATTCCTTTTTTTTTGGGGGGGGGGGGTCCTTTTGCTAGAGCTCCGCGGGCTGTCGTCAACGCTAAGCAAATTAAATGAAATTTCTGCAGTGACACAAACTTGTTTATTTTGACAGACAACCATCTACACCCACAGCACACTCTCTCATGTATTTTTTTGTTTTGTTGTTGTGGAGAAAAGGGCACGCGAAATCGTTAACCGCGATTTTTTTTGCGTTTCGTTTGGATTTTAATTCGCTTACAAAAAAATAAGCATAAAAAATGAATGTGTGGAGGCATAAAAAAATTGGCAAAATTTAATAAGGGCAAACAAAAGGGCGAATAGAGCAGAAACCGGTGGGTGGGGCAGGGCAGGGGCAGGAGAACCTGTTCCGTTGATGAGGGCGGCGGATCAACAACAACAAACGAACCAACGAGCGAGCGAGCAAATTATGCGATTTGCGCGTGCAAATCGAATCCGGGTCACATATGCGTGAAATCAGTCAACACACACACACACAGAGTTATACACACCCACGCACACACACACATACAGACATACCCAAAGTCCAACGAGAAGTAGGAAGGCAGAGAAAAAAAACTCGCGCGTTGAAAATTTTTAATTTGCAATTTTGCGATAATCAGTTTTATTGAGTTGTTGTTGTGGACGCCACGGAGGCGGGGGCGTGGCATGTGCTGCTGTCTTTGAAGGCATGCAAATGAGTGAAGCAATTTACCTGCGATTCGTCTCGTTTCGTTTCGTTTTGTTGCCCCTGCAACTGACAGACGACGAGTGAGTTGCAAGACCCAAGAGAAGAGAAAAGGGAAGGGGAGCAACGCAATCAAATTAAGCAAACGCAGGCAACGAATCGCAAAATGCAAAAACAAAATTCGCTTAATACGATTTGTTATATTGATTTTGATTTGCAGTTTGCAAATTTCGCAGTTCGCATTTCGCATTTGCAAATTTCGACTCTTTCCATTCGTTATTCGTTGCTTGCCGCAAAGTGGCAGCAGACTGTGGCAGCCACTGTGAGAGGGGGAAACGATGGATTAATAAAAGTTAATGCTGTTCTTTAGGATACATTTCAAAACTCTTCCCTGTAGCTCTTATTTTTCTAAATTTACATAACTCTATTAAGGTTTAGTATTTTATGTACAGCTAAAAGTTCTTGCTGATTAAAAAATGCATTAAGGCACGCTGTTTTCTTAATACAAAATTGCGAATGTCTTAAATTAATATATGATACTCTAAAAGTGACAGATTTTCTTTATTAAAGTAATACTATTTATATATAACCTTTAGTCTATAAAATGACAGTTGTTTGCAATTTTCAAAGTCTTTAGCAAAAATTTTCCGAAAAAATATATAAAACATAAAAATACTATATATAAAAATGTATTATAAAATATAATATGGTTACCAGAACAATAAAGATGCAATTTATAGCTCTTGATTAGGATTTTAACAACTTTAATACAAATGTCAAATCAATTTGCGATTATTTTTCTGTTTTAAGATAAACTGAATAAATTCGTTCGGAAAGCAAAAAATTAACGAACATATATATTTTTCGTAAAACCGAAAAAGTTCTTAAAATCAATCTTAGCTCTAAATATAGTTCTAATCCATATCTATACATTTAGTTAAATTATTTTTAAAATTGTTTCTGTATATGTTTTTTGTACACTGTAAATACTTTCGCATCCGAAAAATTCCGTTAGAGAAATATCCATATGTATATAAAATAAATTCTATTAGAGCTTTTCTTACACATAAATTCAAAGTTAGGAATTTGAAAACGAGAACAATTTATGTAAAATATTGTCATGCTGAAATTCCTTTTTAGTTCGATAATAGTTTAAATAGCTTATGCTATTTATGCAGAAGATTATTTCAATTTAAAACTGTGGGAATTTGAAAACTACTTATGTGAAAACAATTCTTTGAAAAATACTAGAAGTAAATAACTTTAATTTGCGAACTTAATTTTGTACTCAGTAAATTAAATTATTATGAAAATTAGTGAGAAACAGAATTAAGTGAATAGAAAGATGATAAGAGAAAGTAACTAAAGTCAGTAAAAGTAAAGGGCAGCAGTCACCGAAAAATCCATTCAATACTCGCACTCGCACTCAGATTAAAGATATATGAGTTTTGTGTGTGCTTTAGACTGCTGACCACTTGCTCTCTGGGGTTAGGGTTATGATCCTGGTCCACGCCAAAGAGGAGGCGGAGTTGGGGGCGTAACAATTTGGGAAATTGAAATGAAATTTAAGCCTTGCAATTTGCACGGGAAAATCTCAGCGCCGCATCGACCGCACGAATGGCCTTAAAAATGTCTTTAGACTTAAGGCAACAAAACCCCAAAGTACACACACATGTGTGTGTTGGTGTGTGTGTGTGTGTGTGTGTGGTGTCGTAATAGACGATGAAAGCAAACACAGCCGCAGAAAGAGAGAGAGGGAGAGGGAATGAAAAAAAAACAAAAATGAAGCTAGGGAAATGCATAGAGAACGAGTATTTGAAATGCCAGATTGGAGTAAATGAAAGGACCTTTCGAGTGGGGGAGGGGCAAAGAGGGGGCGTGGCACACATATATATATATACGTTTCTATATTCGTTTTTGGGGTTTTGTTGGGTTTGCGTTTCCATTTGGCCGTTTGCGTCTTTGCATCTTTTTGGCGTCTTTAGTGTGGTTTTGGATTTCTTGGCTCAAAACTTGCCAGTCCAAAAAGGAGTCCGAAGCGTGTGTGTGTGTGTGTGTGTGTTTGTGTGTGTGTGTGCGGACAAGTTGCAGTTGGTCGTTGGCTTTGCTTTGGCTGCACGTCTTACAAAATTCTTTAAGATCTTCGACTGCGGTCGCTTTGACAACGACAACGACATTTTGGCCAAGAGTTCAAAAGCGTGAGGGGGAGAGAGGAGAGGAAGTGAGAGAGGGTACAAGACGGAATGGGAGGGAGGGGAAAGCAGTCTGGGTGCTGACCAGTCAAATGCAAATAGAAGCAAATTAAATGCTCTTGGACTCGCATGCAATATTTAAAAGCCGTCAAAGACAAACAAGAACTGACAGGAACGGACAGGCAGCGACAGGAGCATACATGTCGATGGTAGGGTGAAGGGGTCGAGGCGAACCTGGTCAGTTGTCAATTAGAGGACGCGTTGTCGATATCAATTTTTGTTATTCACATCACGTGACTTCATTCAATTAACCGATGCGCGCTGCGAGCAACTTAATTGGGGGAAGTGAAACCCATCTTTAACTCCACTCTCTCCCTTCCCCCTTGCCTTACCCCTACTCCACGCGAGTGTGTTACCCCTTTTGCCACGCTTGGCAGTTGCCACGCTTGCCCCACTCATTCGCAGCCGCAAACGCGACTCACATGCCAAAAGGGCGTTCAAGCCACTTAAGCACCAGTCGCAAGTCCGATTGTGACTCCCCCTTTCATGACCATGGCCCTGACCGTGTCCTCTGCTACCTGTCCTCCTTCCCAAGCTCATATGCTGGTCAGTCGCGTGTCCCCCACACACACACACATCGAGGGCTATTCACACGGCCGCTAAAAAGGGTTATTAACTCGTCAGCTCGGCTAAATGTCAGCTCAGGTGGACCGTGGGTTTTCAGGTTGGGGTTGCAGCTCACTTGCGTTTGGATAGGGTTAAGCTTCGGGGGAGTTGGGGGGTCCAGTGTGTGTGGAATCCCTGACAAAATCGTTGCTGATGCGTGGTCACGCACCATTATCGCCACGGCTGCAAATGTTCAGCTTGCCACATGGGGGCAAGCTTACATTACCCCCGGCAAACGGCATCCTGCTGTTGCCAGCCCCTAGCTGACCACCTCACACCTCATTTGTTAGCCCTTTGGCTGGCCGCCTATCAATGAAGTTGTTAATTTTATACTTTCAGCGCTCTCAAGTCGCTTCCCCCAGGCCGCTTTTCGTTGCCCCTGTGCTCGCTTTGTTGTGCTCGCTCTGGTCTCCTTGACCGATTGTTGTGGCAGCCTGTAATTTCAGTTGAACCGAAAGGCTTAATTATATTTGTGATATGCTTTAGCTGGTCAACGATTGCATTAACTTTTCCGTTTCCCATTTTCTCTGTGTGTGAGGCTTTTAATGAGACAGCACTTTAAGTGACCGTGGAGGACGATCAAGGTGGCTAAGCACGCGCGCTGCTGACAGCGCTCTGATAGAGCCATAGGGGGGAGGAAGAGAGAGGAAGGAGGTAGAAAGGAAGGAGGAAGACAGTGAGGTAGAAAGCGAGGAAAAAAGTGAGATACGAAGCGAAGAAGGAAGACGAAAGTGAGGTACGGAGCAAGGTAGAGGTAAAGACAAAATCATAGAAGGAAAGAAGGAAGGAGGGAGAAAGTGAGGTAGGGAACGAGGAAGAAAGTGAGGTAGGAAACGGGGAAGGAAGGAAGTGAGGTGAGAACCGAGGTAGAGGTAAAGATAGAACCATGGAGGGGAACAAGATTGAGGAAGAATGGATCGAAAGCGAAGAGGGAGGGAAGAAGTAAGGAGGGAAGATGGGAGGAGGAAGGAATGAAGAAGGGAGGAAGTAAGGTAATAGGTCAGGAAGGATGGCGGGAGTGAGGTAGGGAGTAAGGAAGAGGTAGAGGTAAAAGGGGTAGAGAGAGACGGAGCTGGAAAATCAAGATAAAGTTAGAATTAAAGTTAAAATTAGAGTTAGGATTAAAAAATTAGATTTCGACTTGCAAATAAAGTAAGCGAATGAATTATATTTAGAGTTGGGGTTCAAATAAAAGCAAGAGTTAGGATTAATGTTAGAAAGGAAAGGAAAGTAAGAGTTAAAGTTAAAGATAGAGTTAGCTTAAACTTTAGAGTTTGCGTGAGGACTAAAGTTAGAGATAGACTCTTACTCATATTGACTCCAAATAAAAGCTGTGATACTATTTAATATTCCTAAATAGAGAACAATGAGCAATTACATGACTAAAATCTCGAAATGTGCATAAACCGCACAGGTTAAATAGAATGCGACAAAATTTAAAGAAAAGCATCTAAAGCAAAGTTCATACATAAGCAAAGGTCTTTCAGGGTCCAACGCAAATGTTCTTTACACAGGGAAATTAAAAGAAAGGATTAAAATAACCGAGTTGAGCACAGAAATCTTGGTAATGCCAATTGCCTGAGTGCAAACACTTGGCTGTCTATTGACTTAAAGTGTTGCTGCCCTCCCAGCAATGAACTAAGCATAGCTGCAGTCGTTACCTGAGTGAGAAAGGAAGAAGGAGTGAAAGAGAGAGCGAGAGAGAGAGAGATGGAAAGGCAGCTCGCTGAGGTGCAAGGGTTCGCTTATAATCAGGAACTATAACAACTTTGCGCATAATCACGAATCATTTGACTGCAGCCGCAGCAGAAACCGAAACCGTAACGTGAAATGCAAATTACCCAAAAAAGCATAAAGCAGTCGGCTCATCCTCGACATACGGACACACACTAAAAAGGATAGGATAGGAAAGGAAAGGAAAGGACACTGCTCACATGCTCGCAATAAAGTTGCGGCAACGTCGTATGGGAGCAATAATAAATTGAAGTAACAAAATCTTAACAATTACAACCAGCGCCAGAAACCAAAAGACGACCTACTTACTACAGCTACGGCTACGACACGGACACGGACATCGACACGGATACGGACACGGACACACATGGCTGCCCGGATGCCAGGGAGGTGTGGAGGTGTGGAGGAGGCTGAGCATTTAGAGCGCTTCAGAAAACCCAATAAGTCTACGGTAATAATCGAGCATAAAGCACAATTTATTTTCATAAAACCTCAGCCGTAAGCTGGGCCGCTGATCAGGACACGGGCAGGGAAGGCTTCTACGGCTCGCTCGTAAGTAAAACAACAACGGGGGCAACTCGAAGCGAAAAGGCGCGCCAAGCAGCCTCCCAAACGTCTGCTGCTGCTGTGTGAACCCGTTCCGACTTTTGATTTTAAAACAGTGACGGCCATAAGTAGTTGTAATGGCAGTTGCCAGTGGCGCCCAAAAGGACAAAGGAAGGGATAGGAGGGGGAAGGACTAAATCTGGCTAACACTCTCGCTGAGATGCTGGGCAAGTTGTCGCTTTTGTCTGACTCGTACGAAACTGTACGAAAAACCGCATAAACGCGACCGTCTACCAAGCAGAGAGGCAGTCAGGACAGTCAGGATGGCTGTCGTCCTTGTCGTCGCACATTTTATGGCAACAGACGCCCCCGTTTCCATTCCCGTTCCCGTTCCCTCTCCCATTCCCTTTCCCTTTGTTGTTGTAGTAGTTGCTAACGTAGTTGCCGTGCCAGAAGCTTAACGAACATTTTACAATGCCCATGATGCATTAATATCCGAGACCGGCACCGGCTAGCCACCCGCCATTCTCCCTTTCCCCCTTAGCCCCCCTCAGCACTATTTCCCCGACACACACTATAGAAGGCTGTCTCGCTCGCACTCAGTCTGGGTTTTAGATAACAACGCAAAAGTGCAAAATGTGTAGCATACATTTTGGGGCAACTAAAAACTGTAGCAAACTCGAAGGCGAATTCGAGGCAAAAGAAGTTGGGGTTAGTGTCGTGCAGCAGCAGCAGCTTATCGCATGAAATTAGCTACCCTTGTCGCACACACACACACACACACACTCACACACACATAGTTTGTGTATGTGTATTTATTATATTGTCTTTTTTTATTCGTTTTTGGCGGCTTGCAGACTCGAATTTTCGTTGTCTGATCCCACTATTTATAAAATTTCAATAAATAATTTTGTGCAGAAAAAAGGGTTGCCCCCTGCTGCGTGTGTATGAGTGTGTGTGTGTGTTTGTGTCTGTGTTGAGTTCATGTTTTTGCTGATTTCGATTATTTGGCAGGCGCAAATGACTGCATCAATGTGTGCATTGATTGCCATTTGGCAACTCCCTTCCTCCCTTTCCCTGAACAACGTGCCACACTAACTAACCGTCTAACATTTTGAGACTCCACTTTCTCCCACTCTTCTCTGTTGCAGAGGCGCGGCAAAGCAACCGCAAACAAATCAACAAAGCAATCAACGTCTATTTGTATTTTCACACACATGCACACATCGCAGACATGTGTGTGTGTGTTTGTGTGTGTGCTGTGCTGCCAAAAAGTGCAAATCAAATTTTGTGGTGTTTGCCACAATTTCGACCAAAATAACGCGGCTACACGCAGAGCCCAATCGCTAGATAGACAGATAGAAACAGAGAAAGAGAGATATACGATTCATGAATGCCAACTGTCTGAACGTGTGAGTGAGCGAGTGAGTGTGAGTGTGAGTGTGAGTACTCAGCAGGTGCCAGGTGCTTGGGGCCACCGACTTCTCTGCCCCTGCTGCCCTTTCCCCATAACGCTTAATTAGCCACATCAGAAATACGCACACGCGCATTTTGCAGGCCTCGTTTATTCGATTATCTGCTTTGCAACCTTTTTATGCGCACATCATTATGCACTTTGGTCACGCCCCTACGCCCACTTTGGCTGCTCTGATTGCTTATGATGAGAGGTCCTAAAAGTACTATAGAATTGCTTATGATGAGAAGTACTAAAAGTACTACAGGAGTAGTTATCCTAATAGTATGTTCATATTGAAATTCTGTTGTTTTGAACTTATCAATATACTACTTCTTCATTTTGGTATATTTCGGTATACTAAAAGTCCTTTAAATACTTTTCCTAACACTTAGTATACTTATATTGAGATTAAATTGTTTTTAACTTAAAAATATACCAATTATTCAGTTTGGTATAACTTAAGTACTTACTCTAATAATAGACATACATATATAGAAATTCAGTTGCTTTGCAAATTTGAATATACCGATTATTCATTTCGGTTTATTTTAGTGTACAAAAAGTACTATGCAGCTCAGCTGTTTTTAACTTATTAATATACAATATTATTTTTATTTTGGTATATTTTAGTATTTTTAGTATATCAATTTGGTAGATTTTGACGAAATAATCGACTGTAGTTTTCTTGTTTGTAGAAATGTTCTATTGTCAGCTTCAAAATGTATAAACAATGTGTCAATTTTTTAGAAACATTTTAGGAAATCTACTTTTCATTTCGGCATAATTTAGTATACTAAAAGTCCTATAATATACTCATATTGAAATTCAGTTGTCTTGAACTCATTAATATACTGAATTTGCATTTTGCTATATTTAAGTATTTTTTCGGTATATATTTCAATTTGCCAAATTTGAACAAATTTGCTAATCACATAACTAACATCTATCTAAACTGTTTAGATTTTTCTTTCCGTGATCAATGTCTGCAGATTGCCCAAGTTAATTCAATACGTATGTGTAAGGAAATTGGAGAAATTGATAAGCTAAGAGAAAAATGTTGATAGGAATTTCCTGGTTGTGCGTTACAGGAAATGCCAATTTCTTAGGTTTGGTTTGGTTTCAGGGGGAAATCGATGCTTATAGCAATTTGACGTCAGTTAATGATGCAAATTAGTCAACAATTTGTGCTGCATTCCGCATTAAACTGGTCAGGGATTGCCCGATGTGTTGTTTACACTTCAACGGCAGCAACACCAAACACACACACCAAAAAAAAAGGGGGAAAAAATGAACGACAACAACACAAATTATTTCCGTCTTATTACACAGCAATGCCATATAAGCCAGGCCATAAGAATAAGTACTCAAGAGGGTTAGAGCTACAGCTTCTTGGGTTTGTTTGGGGGCTGGGTTCACGGTTTCGGGTTCAGGTTCACTTCAATGTGTCAGTGAGCAACAAAAGAATGGCAAACGTAGAGAAAGAAAAAAATAAAAATAACAAAATGCCATCATAATTCTTTTGCTCGGTTTGGCAATTTGGCAAGCGCGTAGAAAATTATGAAATACGTTAAAGGTAAGACTAACTGATGCCCTAACAAAACTATGAATTTTAACGTTATTATCTTTCCTTCTAAATCTTACCTTCATAATTTGACTGTATTTGCTTGAATCGTGCTGAAATGTCCAGAATAGAAACTATAGAGAATATAATATGAGAATATTTAAGAAGAATGATATTATTTAAAGAAATGTTGCATATAGAGAAGTTATAATTTGTTAAAATGTTGGGGACATAATGATAGTTTTTAAATGATTTCATAAAACTGAAATACAGACAATAACTGCGACTTTTTTTTACAAGTCATGTCGTAAACCTTAAAGTAGCCGAGCTCAAATAGATAATAAATGGTTGAGTGAAAATCATATGAAAATAAAATTACAGGGTATCCTTGACTCAATGGAGCAGATTTGTCGAATAGCCGCTGGTGTTTTGGCCATCGAATGGAAATGTGCTGTTATTCCGATACTTACGATATGTCCTTATGTCCATAACACTGAGCACTCAATGAAGTTCGGGACCATCAAATGGTCAACGCTGAGTTGCGACTTACAAAAGATACCAGATATGCGTTGCCAGATTACGTAAGCGACGCCTCATAAACTCAGACACAGCCTCGCACTCTCTTTTGCTTCGTATTGTGTTGGTTATCCTGGACACACTCAACTCGACATTTGACAAAAGCGTCGAGGCCAAACAAAGGCAGCGCTAGCTTCCTACTCACTCACTCTCTCTCTTTCTCTTCCTTGCTTTTTGCTCGGAAACACAATGAAGTGAAAAATATGATATCAGGGGGAAAAATTCGCTCTGTGTGTGTTGTTGCTGTCCGTTCATTGGTATATTTTTTTTTATTATTTATTGTGATTTACAGTTGAATGCTTGATTTGATTTTCAAGTGGTTCCCACGCCAGTCGCCCACAAGAATCCCTCTTCAGCTACTGACAAACATAAGCTATTCCTCTTGCTCTCTCAATTTCAATTTCCACTTCTCTTTCTTTTTGCCTCTTGCTCGGACCACGCTGGGTTAATTAGTGGCCATCAGTCAATTGAGCTCTGCTGCTGCTCCTGCTATTTATTTATTTTTCTTTACTTTTCCATGTTCTTTTTTTTTTTGTTTTTTTGGCGTGTGCTTGGGGCACATTTCGATAACGATTGCAAGCACTCGATACACGTGCGTTTAGAACAAAAGCATTAGCATTGAACCTGCATTTTGCATGACAGCACCAGACAGCTGAGAGGTAGAGAGCTGCATAATGGAATTAGCGTACATGGAAACTCTGACTGAGACGGAGACAGAGACAGAGACTGAGGGACATCCTTATCGATGGGGCCCTGGGGACGCATACGTTAACGCCAAAATGCGTCGCCTGCTGCGTTTCCTTTCCGCTTTCCGCCTTGCCCCCGTCGCGTCGTCGCAAATCATCGATTGCCATTTGCAGTGTCCATTTCAATAGTCTCTCTCTACTGCTTTATGCCACTTTGATTGTCTCACGTGTGGACAATTTGTTTGCCAGCAACTGCAACATAAAGAACAGAGCACAACCAGAGTAAGCAACAACAACTTCTTCGCTCTCCATAAATCCAAACAGCATTAACCCATAATTTTTTAATAGATTTTCTGTGCCTTCGACTGCTGCTGTCGGTTTTTTCCTTTGTCATACAGCTAACACTGAGAGAAAAAAGGAATATAGGACTCGAGGAAAATTAATCGAGGAATAGGAAGCGAGGAATAGGAATAGGAATAGGAATAGGAATAGGAATAGGAATAGGAATAGGAATAGGAATAGGAATAGGAATAGGAATAGGAATAGGAATAGGAATAGGAATAGGAATAGGAATAGGAATAGGAATAGGAATAGGAATAGGAATAGGAATAGGAATAGGAATAGGAATAGGAATAGGAATAGGAATAGGAATAGGAATAGGAATAGGAATAGGAATAGGAATAGGAATATGAATAGCAATAGCAATAGCAATAGCAATAGGAATAGGAATAGCAATAGGAATAGCAATAGGAATACGAATCGAGGAATAGGAATCAAGGAATAGGAATCGAGGAATAGGGGTCGAGGAATAGGAATCGAGGAATAGGAATCGAAGAAAAAAAATCGAGGAATAGGATTTTTTGAATTTGAATTTTTGACAAGTAAAGTGTCGGAAAGGAACAGCATATAAGGCAAAAGGGAAAAAGTCGGAGAGATAAGAGAAGACTAACAAAATGGAACAGAGAAGAGTTGTTTGTCCGTTGTTTCTCTGAGTGCAGCAAAAGTAGAGGCAAAGGCAGCGCTGTAAGTCCAGTGAGCTCAAGTGCTGCTGGAAAGTGAAGTGGACGTAGTACAGGGAAACAGTCACATGAGGCGGGAAGGGGGAGAGGTTGTGAAGGGTGCAGAGAACGCGCGTGGAGAGTTGTCGAGTTAAGAGCGTAACAAAAATGCGCATCACGTAGCGTCGTTCAAAGTGAATATGTCCAAGTGAATGTTGCGTGATAAGCGGCCAGAGTTATTGCGTCTGCCAAGTGGCCAAAAATACACATACAATCTATCTCCCATTCCCTCCCTTGCTCTCTCTCTTCCCTCTTTCCCTTTCCCATACTCAAACACACGCGACGTCATGCAATAAATGTTGCCTACTTTTTGGGGGGTCTGAGGCTGAGGCTGTGCAAATATTTATTGAACATTTTAATTCGTTTGTTGTTGCAAATAAATTCTGATTTATTGGCAATAAAGCGCACAAATAGACAATATGTTGGCGCACAAAACTAGCCAAAAACCAACTGATAAACCCCCCTACCCGCCGCTATTGATACAACCTCCCTCTCCCGCTCTTTCCACTTTGAACTGGACAAATGGACACAAAACGTTGAGTAGCACATGTGCTGAATTTTGAGTTGTTTTCTCTTTCTCTTTCTAATTTTTTTTTTTGCGTTGCCAAACATTAACTGTCTTTTTTAAAGTTTTTTTGTGTCGATGTGTAATAGGGAAAAGTTTACTTTAAAGATCTACTGAAGCACCAGTAGAAATAAAGCTTGAGTTTAATGAGAGCGCTAGATTTATGCGAGATATCATATATGTATATATACATGTAAATAACGTTCAACTGGAATGCTTAAGTTAAGATAGATGATCTCTCTTTGATTTAATGTTATACAGAAATTTCAAGACAACTTTTTTACTTTTATAATAGTCATTAATGAAGATACTTGTTTGGTATACACAGTAACAACTAAAGCCTTTCTGATTACTACAAAATTTGGGTGCGATTTAAGAAATAATTTTGTAGGGCAAAAAAAAGTCTACTGCAATCGGGTCTTAGTGGCTTTGGCTGATAGTCTGATATATAATATTTTGTTCTCTGTACAATATTTTGAATGTAAAGTACATATATGGATTTAGCAAATATTGACATCAGTATATTTTAGTATTTTTTGGTATATTATGTCTAAAATATGTTTTTTTATTGAAATTGAATGTACTAGTATATGGATGCACAAAATATAGTCTTCGGTATATTTCAGTATTTTTTCGGTATATGGTTTCATTAAAATTTAATATCGGATGTCTCACACTTGACTGTAACTTTCATACTTGTTTGATTTTTATATTATACAAAAACTACAACAATCATTTTTTTATATATTGTTAATTAATTAGTCCCTTTCTATTTACTTTTTTCTTTATTTTCGAATATTCAAAAATTAATATTCCGTATTTTTTATACTTTTGTAATATTTATTTATTAATATTCCGTATTATTTCTTTCTCTATGTTTTTTTTTTCTTCCTTTTATTCTTTGCGCTACTTTTCACGCTCTTGGTTTTAATTTCTTTTTTATTTGCATTCAGCTGCAACAGTTGCTCTTCGCTTTACGGTCAATCAAAGTCCAGCGATAGCTGTTGTTGTTGTCGTTGTTGTGGATGATGAAGTTGTTGTTGTTTTTCTGGCTGCTGCTACTGCTGTGCATCATTGTCGTTGTCATTGTCTGGCATACAATATTGTTGCTCTTGTTGTTGTTGTTGTTGTTGATAACAACACCCTCATGGGCAATAGAGCGAGTGTGGCAAGTCGTAGCGCAGCTAGGTGGCAAGTGCGTTGAGGCATGTGGCATGCGGCATGGCTATGCTTGCTATGTTGCTACTGCTGCCACATGTCGCTCATCAGTCATCGCACACACACACACACACTCGACTGTCGCGTCTGGCATTGTGAATGCGGCACGTTGATTGTTGTTGCTACCTTTTTTGCATAAGTGCCACATGCGAGAGTTTCTCTCTGTATGTGTGTGTGTATGTGTGTGAAACGTTCGTCAGGTGTGCTTTGGTTGTTGCTTCCTCATTTTCATTTCTTTCTATACCCGGTATCTAGAGGAAAAAAGGTTGTTCATGACGGGTATATTTTGTACTCTATGGTTTTATTTAAATGTAATAGTATTTTAATATACCAGAAATATCATTTGGTAAATTTTAGAATGGTTTTTTATATTTTAAGAATTATACGGCATATACAATAAATATCCAATAACATATTTTAATAGCAAAAATATCCTTTGGTATATTTCAGTATTTTTCTAGTGTATTTTAAGAGTACTGTGTTACTATTACACAAATATCCTTTGGTATATTTTAGTATGCTTTGGTATATTTTAAGAATAATACTGTATATACAAGAATTATCCATAAACACATTTTTAGTATTTTTGGTATATTTAAAGAATACTAAAAATGTTATTTTGTCTTAGTTTAGTATTTTTTGAACATTTTAAGAATAATTCTGCACTGTTGGTATCGGGTATATTTCTGCATATTTTTGTACTTTTTGGTTATTAAGTTGGTATATTTTAAGAGTAATACCGCACTGTTGTTGGCGAATATCTCACAATAACATTTTCTTTTAGTATATTTTAGTATGTTGAGCTAGTATATTTTAAGAATAATACTGCTCTGATCGGGTATCTCGCAGTCGAGCACACTCGACTGTAGCTTTGCTACTTGTTTCTTTTTTTTTTTTTTTTGGTCTTGTTGCCGATGTCTGTGACAGCAGCAGTAGCAACAGCAGCAACTGTTGTTGTCGCCGTCATAGTTGTTGTTGTTGGCTTTGTTTTGGCTGCTTGATTTTTTGCTCTGTGCAACGTATTTTAAGGTTGTTGACGCCAAAGCTGCTGCTGCTGATGACGATGCTGATGATGATGATGATGCTGATGACAACTGCTGCTGCTGTTGTTGCTGCTGTTTACCTTAATGATAAGGCGCTTGTCAGTCAGCGAGGTGGCACTGTAACATAGGTGAGGGGGAAGGAGAAGGAGGTTGAGGCAACGGCATGGGGAAGGGGGAGGAAGCATGTGGTAGACAGTCGTCAAATGTTGCGGCGCCTGTGGTTGTTTTATGCCATTTGCCTCGACGATGAGAACGATGAGGACAACGACGAGCAACGAGCACGACGGCAACATGTGCTCCTGTGTTTTGTCAAAAAACATATTTGCCTTGTCTTTGCAGCTGTACGTGTGTGTTGGTGTGTGTGTGTGTGTGTATGTGTGTGTGTTTGTGGCAACACAAAAAGCACATTCACCAAATATAATTATTAAACATGTTGCCAATTTTTCGAGCGCTTTTTAATCCTGTTGTCTGCACAATCCCCACGGCAGCTACGCCCACTTGCCCACACTCACCCACACACACACACATAGTCAAGTGCACACACTCAAGCACACACACACACACATACACACTCGGTTTCGCATATGAATAAAACTCTATTATGCGGTTGTGGCTTATTTTGTGATCGCTTCAAAAATTTCGGAATTTCTGAATTGCCAAAATGCGTGCAACTTCTCTCAGGGTGGCAACAATGGAAGGGCTGTCGGGAAGGGGAGAGGGAGAGGGAGGGAAGCAGGGTTGCCACGCTGTTTTTTCGCGTACTTTTTGGCTGGCTTTTGTGAGCAGCCACTTGAAACATACAGTTAGTTTCGCAACTGCAGCCAGTTAACCAAATTGCCGGATTACCAAATGCTCCACAACTTGTATTTTTATTTTATTTCATTTTTATTTTTGGTGGACCAATGGGAAACCAATCTAGAGTTGGAGTTGCAACAAAGTTCGCTCACATTGTTGCAATTAAATTTATAAAAATTCGGCAAAACATTCGAATAATTTAAACTAACTTGGATGTAGAAATATTCATTTAAAGAATGTGATGAATAATTTATCATTTTATATTCTAAAATTTAATATGAGTATTCTATTTTTTAGTTAGTTTATAGTTGGGCACGTTTTATTTGTACTGCTTTGCTTTTTGTATTTTAGAATAATCTTTAATCTTAAGTAGAATATGTGTATTAACTATTTTCCTTTACTATTGTCTACTTATTAGAGACTTGACTCTGGCGCAGACAACTTAACTAGCAGCAGCCTAATGCAGCCAACTTAACAAGGCAGTTGAATAAAGAATCAGGCGCAGCCAACTTAACAAGGCTAATGCCGAACGGATCAATCGCAGCAAACTTAACAAGACCGTTGCATATAGAATCAGGCGCAGCCAACTTAACAAAGCAACAATCTAATGCAGCCAACTTAATAAGGCTGTTGCTCAACAAATCAAGCGCAGCCAACTTAGCAAGTGCAACGCAAGTGAAATATGTGTAAATCGTATATTAAATTAAATCGACTAAAATCGCGACTGAAGAGTATCAGGAATTTAGAGTGGGTAAGTCAAAGCATCTTTTACTTTTTCGGCACTGCAAAACTTTAGCTGATTATGATCTTTAATGTGGCATAAGACTAGGGATAACTGCCCCAATGAGGAGCAGACCAACAGTTAATCCCACTGGGATTGTGCCCTAAGAAAATGGCAAACTATTTCGATTTTCAAGTCAAGTGAAATAGAAACAAACAGAGAGAGGCAAAAAAAAAAAAATAAAGAAACCAAAAATTGGAAAACAAAAACAGCAAGAAAAAGCATTAATTTTAATTTCTACCCAATTCTCGTTTGTAACGATGTGAAAATCTCTTAAGTACTCTTGTCATTGACACTCAAACCTCGCACAAAAAACACAACATACCCCCCACTGTGTGGGTGTGTATGTGTGTGAATAAATGCGTGTGTGTGTGTGTGGGTGGGAGGGCTTAACCTTAGTTAAGCTGTTGCCCGTCGTCGTTGTCTGGCCTGACTCGGTCGCTCTGTTGACGGGCGGCTGTGACACAATCTCATCAACAGATCAGAGATTTGCAGCTCGTCGTCGTCGTCGTCGTCCTCGTCGCGCACTGATGACATCTGTGGTATTTTCAACGTGCGACGTGACCGGCATAACCGGTGAGAGCCAGGCAGGCATGGCTACCAATCTCTATAGCCTCTCTATATAGGGTAGTTCGGTGACAGAAGGTCAGAAGGGGGGCGAGCTGACTGGATGACATTTGACACGCGCCGTTTTGGCAGCCGTCAGACTGCAGACTTGAGACTGTGGCATAGGACATACGGTCATTGTGACAGCGCCCCGCTTGTTATTTCTATATTTGTGTACCCTGTAAATCGCCCATTCAATGACAGTGTTAATTGCGGTGTAGTCGAGTTGTAGGGTATGTTCGAGCCAAGGAGATAGAATGGCCTTTAAATTATTAGTTCACTTCTATCACATATATTACAGGGTATTTCTCTGTCAATATATACTAGAATGATTAGTGTTCCACATTAACAATTTAGGGTATGTGCTGTAGTTGGTGTAATCGATTAATAGGTTATGCTTGGAATGCTCTGCAAAATATCTTACAACAAAACATTACAATATTAGTTTACTTCATTCACTTATATTTCACTATTTACAGGGTATTTCTCAGTCAATCTGTATTAAGATATATACTAAAATTATTAATGTTCCACATTAGCATTACAGGGTATTTGCTGTAGTCGGTGTTGTCTAGTTTTAGGTAGTTGTCTGTTCAAACCGAGTACTTTAAAAGGTCTTTAAAATATTTGGAATTTTTAACTTACTATTTTAACTTATATTCCACTTTCTACAGGGTATTCCTCAGTCATGATGTATTACAATATGTCCTCAAATGATTTGTGTCAAACATTAGCATTACAGGGTATGTGCCAGCGTGTTATTGTTGTCCATTTATCTCTTGCCTTCACGTTATAACAAAATATACGATAACTGCTAGTTGCGTGCTGCGCACTCAAATATTTTGTATTTTACAGGGTATATGCCAGTCCTGCTCTATTACTTAATGCGTTAAATTGTAGCTGTGGCATGTGCTAAGCTCAAAAAGCATTATCTGTGTGGTTTACAGAGCATCTTACATTCGTGTTTGCTTGAGTCATAGAAGCTGTAATCTAAAGTGTAACAATTAGTCTCGTGCCTAACGATTAAAATTTGCATTTTATGGGGTATCAATCAGTTGTTGGTATGAAAGTTGTTTTGGTACAACCAGAAGTTAAATTAGTTAGGGTATCTATTAGTCTTTCACTGATGTGTTTTGCCTAGAGTGTCGCATTATTGTAAGTTGAGCTAGGATCTCAGTTGCTTTGGTTGGCAATTTGGTATATTTTGTACTATGTGGTATCTTTTCAACGCACTAGTATATCCAATTAGCAAACATGACATTTGGTATATTTTTGTTTTTTTTTTCAAATTGTTAATTGTGTAAATTTAAAAAAAATGGGTAGTGGGTATTTTTCAGTCGAGTACACTCGACTAGTATTTAGTATTATTTAGTATATTAATTTGGTATATTTTAGGAAAATGGGTAGTAGGTATTTCACTGTCGAGCGTACTCGACTACTAAATTCAGTATATTTGTTTGGTATATTTTAAGAAAAAGGGTCTTGACTGTAGCTTTTTTACTTGAAATATTTTCCCCCTTTTACAGAGTATGCGTTAGTCGCGTTTGTTCACCGTTCAAGCATCCACTTGCTTATCTTTTATTATATTTCGGTTTTTTTTG
Source organism: Drosophila kohkoa (assembly GCA_019972355.1). Lineage (NCBI taxonomy): Eukaryota > Metazoa > Arthropoda > Insecta > Diptera > Drosophilidae > Drosophila > Drosophila kohkoa. Next base: position 469,209 of record BJEL01000025.1, read on the forward strand.
GTTGCTTTTGGGACAACTTAATATGGAGGTCAGCGCTTCCGCTTCCGCCTGCTGGACGTTGCCTCAATTCTGTTGCAATATTAATTTTTTTTTGTTTTTTGCTTTTTGTTTTGGCAAAAGGCACGTCACACATGTGTGGCAGGCTGGACGTTAGATAGTTTGTGTGTGTGGTGGGCGGGGGGCGTGGTGGAGGGCGAGTGTTAGCCTTCATTTGATTCGTCGAAAATTGGCCCAATTAACGCAAAAAAAGGCAAAAAAAAACAACGAAACAGAAAAACGGAAAACTAAACGAACAACTCAATTTATCACGCACAACTAAAGTGATTTGTTGCCAATGCCAACCAAATGCGGCAATGTGCCCCCTCATCCCTCCCCTCAGTACACGTTACCCCTCGTCATCCCCTCTCTCTTCCGTCTTTCGCCTCTTGCTGAAGTCAAGGCCCAAAAAGTCAGCGAGTCGCATGCAAAAAACGCAGGGTAGGAAATTGTTTAATCAATTCATCAGACGTGCATGTTGCATACATGTGGCAAGGCTCAAAATGTGCGAGTGTGCGACTGTGTGTGTGTGTGTGTGTGGCAGGCAATAACAGACAGGATATTAACTTACAATTTCAACTCTCTATCTCACTCTTTTTCGCTTTCGGTAACTCGCAACTCGCGCAACGTTAAACGACCAAAAATTTGTTTGAATAATTACCGAGACAACACGCCCCACATACATACATGCCCCCAAAGTGTGAGTGTGTGTGTGTGTGTGTGTGTGAGGTGCTGCTGCATGTTTATTGCCCCTGCTTCCCTCTGGCCTCTACCCCTCACTTCATTGACTTTACAAGCAAACAATTTGTCAAATGCAAATACAAATAACCCTATTCGAGACCGCCTGTCGTCCTTCTTCCTTCTGTTCTGTTCTGTTCACTGCTTGGCAATTGAAAAACGATTCGAAATCAATCACAGCCCCAGAGCCCAGGCGCGCGCGACCACAACAACCAAATGCTGTGGTCAAATGGAGAAAGAGAGAGAGAGAGAGGGAGAGTGAAGAGCTGATGCTGATTTGGCAGCTGGAGGTCCATTAATAATTCTTGTGGCATGTTTTATGGCGCAACAAGAGAGAACCCTTCCACTTCTTCCTCCACTTCCACATACAAACGTGACTTTCAACTGTTGACCGCGTGCCAAACACAAAGAGAGAGAGAGAGAGGGAGAGAGGCTGGGGCAGAGAGTTGACCATTTTATTGGCATGTTCTCGCTCACTCCCAAGGTCATGAGGCATGTGGCAGGCAGCAGGCAGCAAGCAGGCAGGGTTATCGCGCTCTCGACATCGCCAGCCAAATTGATGGGCAGTCATCAATTTCACTTGTTGGCCATCAGCCAGTCGACTAGCTTCGCTGCTGCTGGCTCGCGCACCATTTGTCAAACGATTTGACTGCCAACTCCGATTCCAAAGCGGATGCGGATGCGGTGGCGGTGGCGCTGGGTGTGACTCTGTGCACTCAATTAAACCTCAGCCGCCTCCCTTTTGCCACACAATCCTCAATCCTCTCAGTGTGTGTTTTGCACATGTGTGAGAACCGAGTTTGAGGCTCAATACTCGTGAGTGTTTGTGTCAACATGTGTCGCCTGCCTGCGTTGCACTTGACACTCAACACTTGCCACTCGCCATTTGCCACTCGCCACTCGATTGCAGTTGCAGGGGTCAAGCAAGCAGCCAATCGGAAGGTGTCAAGCAACAGGCTGAGTTCATAGAGTTAAAGGGCGCAAATTAAGGGAGACAAAACATTTGAGCAAACAAACCAAATGCAGATGCAATTAGTTGAGGTATAAATTAAAAGAGATAAAAGCTTTAAGCAGTTAATAGCAGTATTTCTTAAGTAGCAGTAGTATATTAATATACTGAATTCATTTTGGTATATTAATTTGATAAAAAGTTAACAGCAGTTAATGCTTGAGGCATGCTAAGCTGACTAAATGCATCTAGTTACTCATTTAAATAGAATTTATTATGTCGTAGTATATAAATATACTGAATATACATTTTAGTACATAATTTTGGTAAAAATTTAAAAGCTGATAATATAATACTTAAGGTATAATTAGCGGCATTTATTTATTCTATATATGTACATGGTATATTTTGAATATAGAATTATATTAATATACTAAATTTACGTTTTGGTATATGCAGTTTAAAAGAATTGACAAAAAACTAGAGACTGCAACTAACGCTTGAGGTATTTTTATTTATTTTGTAGTCTTTAGTATCCTATGGGTCTAATGGTTGAGATTTAGTTAACTAATTGAACGCGTTTCTCTACTCTATATCTTTTACTTTATGGTGTATTTTGAATGTAGTAGTATATTGATATACTAAATATACATTTTGCTATATACATTTTAGTATGTACATTTCGTATATTCCACTGCTTGTGTAGTAGTATGACATTCAAAATATACTCAAATATACCAGCATCAATCAGTGGAATATACTAAATATGATATATACCGATATACCACATATACATTTTGATATAATTATAAACTTGGTATATTTATGTTTGCTTTGTATGTTATCTACATGCTGTATGGTATATTTTCAATATAGTAGTATATCGATACGCTAAATATACATGTTGTTATATAAATTTGGTATATTCCACTGCTTGGCGCTGGTATATTTGAGCTTCCTATCTTTGTTGTTATCTATATACTCGATGATATCTCTTGAATGTAGTAGTATATCAATATACTAAATATACATTTCGGTATATACATATGTACATTTGGTTTGTTATCTATGCTAACTAAACCCAAATTTGCTTGTATCTATCGCTTCGAACTAACAAAAGTATCTTCGAGATGCAAAAGTATCTTTGTAACACACAACTGTCTCTAGCAGCTGGATAGCGAAAACTTAACCCTTTTTCGCATCGAGCCTGAACTTGTTTGCCACTTAAATGGCAGCAATCTCAACTGTGGTCTGGCGGGGCAACTTTAAGTTTCGCTAGTTTGAACTTCGCCAAGGAAGTTCAGTTCGCGCAACGCGAAGAGTTAAAGTCAGTCCTCCTTTAGTTACTGAATCGATAGCGGGAACTGCGAACTGCGAGCTGTGTGAGATCTGTGAGAGAGCACAGTGAGCGCATTAACTTGTCAAGCCGCGGAATGCAAACATATTTTGGGCATTTGCTTGCCACACACACACACACACACACACACACACAGAGGAGGGAGAGGGAGAGAGGAGAAGGAGGAAGGCATGCACATAGCATGTACATAATTTTTGTAATACTTTGCGCGATTTGCGCGCGATTATAAAAGCTTTTCGCGGTACGACCCCCATAATTCATATGATGTCGACTGGAAAATGTTTACAACACCCGACCAAAGATTGCAGGCAGACGCAGTCACAGTATAGAGAGAAGAGCGGGGAAGGGGAAGAGACGCAGAGAGAGACAACTCGGCATCAGAGCTAGCGCCATTATCGTTTTGGCGTCCTTGCCCCCAAGACTCGACTCCTCGTCTAATGCAACGGCAAAGGCAACAGAGACGAGCCCATTTATACGTCTATCGGCAAGGAGTAAAACATCAGCAAGGAGCTGAGCAACGCAAAAGGAGGACAGCGGGAAGGGGGGCGTGGCAGCGATTTTCGCAAGACAGCAAAATATTCAAATGAAAATTTATGTTTGCATTATGAATTTTTATATAGTGTTGCTTTTCGTAGGCATTTTTATGTGTCTGTGTCTGTGTCGGTTTTCCGCTTTTCAAATATATGTGTGTGTGAGTGTGTGTGGTAGTGTGTGTGTGTGTGTGCGTGCATTCCACCCCGTCTAACCAAACTCTGCTCATCACTCGACGCAAAGTTACGAGTCGGCGTGTGGAAAATTATTAAAATGTCGTATATAATGGCGTTTGCCGTTTTTCGCTTTTCGCCGTTCACCGAAAAAGTGAACAAAATTTATGCGTTTATAGCTTTCATAATTTTCAAATTATTATTGTTATTCTTTCCGCTGCCATCAGCAGCAGCAGCATCATCATCAGGCCTAAGTGCGTCGTGTCCCCGAAACAAAAAAAAAAAAAGAAAACAACGTTGATGGGCTTCACTTAGCGCCAAACGCTTTGATTACACTCGAAGCAAGCCGCTTTCTCCCTTGCACTTTCTCCGCCCAACATCATTGACCAATTTTTCGCTCGCACTTCCATTACCCCGCTCATAGAAAAAGAACGAAGACTGCTTCGACATGCTCATAAAACGTCTACTTAGTCTCCAGTCTCAATCCCAGTCTCAGTCTCAGTCTCAGTTGCAATCTCTGTCTGAATTACTCCGCAGTGAGCAGCGACTCAAACAGTTACTTTACAGCTAGCACTTCAAACTCCATCCTTCAAGCTCGTCGCGAAACTTCATTAAGCGCATTACACTGTGCAAAAAGCAGTTGTTAGATTTTATAATTAAGAAAACTGTTATGGTTTTAGCAATAGTAAAAGAATTTTAGTACATTATTAAATGAGGTATTATAAGAGGTAAATACTAAATACTAAATATTCAATTCTAAATATTCAATACTAAATACCAAAATACTAGATACTACATACTACATACTAAATACTAAAATACTAAATACTAGATACCGAAAACGAGAATACTAAATACTAAATACTAGATACTGAAAACGAAAATACCAAAATATTAAATAGCAAAGTACTAAAATACCAAAATACTAAACACTTAAATACTGAATAGTTAATATCAAATACTAAATACCAAAAAAAAACTAAATACCAAAATACTAAATACTAAAATTGTAAATACCAAAGTACTAAAATACCAAACTACTAAAATATTAGATACTAAAATACCCATTGCTTATTTTTTATAGTCAACAATTGCATTTCGATATCAAAACACTTTGCATAGAAATTCGTTAAAGCTTTTATCAAACAAAAATTAATTAAACAAAAATTATGAAATTCAACGTTCTCTGAAGGCAATCTAAGGTCTTCGATTTCTCTTTGTAATTTCTAGAATACTAAACATTTTTCATTTAATTTTTAAAAACAATTTTCATTATCTTTCGGCTTTTCTAAGCATTCAATTTGATTTGCAAAATCGCTAAGCAGCTTCCATAACATAGTCGATAACTCCACACTTGACCCATGTGTAAACTGGCGTCTTAATGGGCTCGTAATGAAGATACAATGTTGTGCTTAGACATCAACTGTTTTGTTTTAGCCAAATGGCAAATGGAGTGGGGCAAGGCGAAAGTGAAAGAGGATGTGAAAGTGGCGTTGAGAACCTTTTGCAGTCGATAGATAAATCTTGTTGCAAACGGCCCAAGCAATTTATTTGTAAATGGAATCGATTAAAAAGCAATCGCTGCATGCGACTGGCTTCAATTTCAGGCCATCTCTCAGCCTCAGCTCAGCTTCTCACAATTCGTATCAATTCGCTGGCTGGATGGAATTCCCTCCTTAGGCCGCACAGACGACACCTTTGTGGCGCCGTTAGTCACGTTAGAACTCTCCGAAGCAATTCAGCGAGTGACAACAGCCATCTCTTCTCTGTGTGTGTGTGTGGAAGTCCAAAACAGCAGGTGGCCCCCACACACACACACATATACAGAACTCCAATCCCATCTCCAACTCCAACTCACATCCCTTCTCCTACTCATGTCCTCGTCGTCGTCGTCGTCTTAGTCTCCAGCAATCAGTGCTGCGAGACCCTTTGCCACCCCCGGTTGCCGAATCGATGATTACATCATCTTGTATTACAAATTTCTTATCGAATATATTTCGTCGATTACCCCCTTGGGTAAAATTTATTTGCTGTCATTGCAAGCGCGCGACAGTTAAAGGATTTATACATAAAACAGGCAAACAACACAACACAACACCACACAAAGGAGCACCAAATGGCAATCACGGCCACCAGAGTTGCCAAGCCACATCGAAAGTGCAATTCTTGCTGAGTTATAAACTAACAATTGAGGAGAGTTTGTGTAGAAACATTGTCGATGATAGAGGAATTTTTAACAGACTTCCTTTTAAATAAATGATAATGTTGAGTAATTAGTATGAATATTTTTGAGTACCATGAATTATCAATTTAAGAAGAAATATAGAGATTGACTGTGAGTGATAATTAAGTCATCTTAGTGTACAGTAATTACTATATATTACTAATGGTTTTTATTGATCACTTATGTTCTTCAATTACATATCTATTTAAAACCTGTGAATTATGAATATTATTTATGAAAACGAAAGACTACTAAATGTGGATGTGAACTAAGAGTAAAGTTCATCGATCGTACTTAAATGAAAAGGTAGTATTATGCTTTACTATAATTCAAGTTTTTATTGATCAATATTTTCATTTATTTTCCAATTAACCAACTGTAGATTCAACAAAATATGTGAAAACTGATTTGACTTATGATTACTCAAAAGTATTGACCGATAGTAAAGATATTTCAGATTTACTCGTGTAAATTTAAAATGAAGTTTCAGGAGAAGAGCCTATAAAGTAGTATATCGCAAAAATACTAAAAATACACCAACAAAATACAATATTTTACATAAAAGCAAAACAGGGCAATATTATTCCTAAAATATACCAAATTAATCAACCGCAAAAATACCAAAAATATAAAATTTTGCATAAAAGTTAAAGAGTGCGATTTCATGCCTAAGATATACCACATTAATATACCGCAATAGTATTAAAAATATACCAAAGTCTGCATTTAATATATATTCATATAGTACTCTATTGAAAATATACCATAGGGTCCCAAATATACTAGATTGTCAGCCAAAGAAACTAAGACTCGTAGAAAGTATTTGTTTTCCCCATACAACAGTTATTTCTTAAATACCTTTTACTGACTACTAACTAGATCGCTTTCTTGATGCCTTCTTCACTGAAGCATTTGCTGATTAAGTGCTTAACATAATATTCACGTCTTGAGCAACTGTCGTCGTGTTTTTCCCCCCTTTCCCTTTCAAAGTTCCGAGTTGTGTTTTTGAGCAAACGCTGCAATTAACCGTTTTGTTTGTGCAAATTTATTAAAAATAAACGCCTTAGCCCAAAAAGATAAAGCAAAAGGAGTTGGAATGGGAGTGGAGAGTATAGAGATGACTTGGGCCAACTTGTGGCTGCCCCATTTCCCATTTCTTGAATTTGCTCTTTTCCGTTTTGCATTTCCCGGGCGGGTTTTTTTCTTTCTTTTTGTCCTCCCGGTTGTTGCCGGTCGCACTTCTCCGCTCAGCCGGAACATCTTGTAAACATACTTAGCTGCAGCTCAGGTGTAATAAGTACGCCTTGAAGTGTGCCCCGTGCTGTGGCGCGTGCGTCTTGCAGGTCAGGTTGCTGTCCCCCCCCTTCTCCCTTCTCCCCCCCTTTTCTCTGATGCTGTGTTCTTTTTTTCGGCCACGCTGCTAATTTCTTTCATGTTTCGCTGTAGTTAAAGATGAGGTAAGCAAGCTCAAGCGGAAGTTTCGAGGCGAAGGCGGGGCAATAGATTTCTGCCTCATTCTCAGCTTTAGCGTCACTTTTGTCGTGTATCTCTCACGTTAATTGCAAAGTGCGCGGGCAGCAGCTGCCAAAGGGGTGGGGTGGTGGGAGAGGGGGAAAGGGGGACCGGAAACAGCGGCAGAGTACAACTCGCCTCTCAAGCAGCCACTCTAGAGGCTAAGCTGAGGCTGCTTTCGTACTTCTACACTAACTTTAAAGGTCGCTTCGCTTTCTGCTTGGAATTGAGAAGCGAACAAAATCTAGATTGAAAAGTTGATTGCAAATCTTGACTCAAAAAAAGTAGATTGCAAATCTTGATTTCAGAACTTTTCAATCTGAAAGATTTGAGACATTAAATCAGGATTATAATTGTAAGTTGAAATCTTGGGTTATCTAGAATTTGTTTAGAATATTTCTCTTGATTTAAGACCTAACCTTCTTGGTTCAATTTTGACATCATATAACTATCTTGATGATCTAATCGATCATATATTTTACTTTGCTTTTTTTTTTACTCTAAAGATTTCTTTAAATGAAATTTATTTTGAACTAGATTTCAAATTTTTGGAAATTTATGAAATATATCTTATACATTTATTGGAAACAATGAACTTTTTTAATATTTTATATACATACATATTTCTTTGTTTTCCACAAATCCCTTTTTATTTACTCTAAAAATTAGAGTTATATATTGTTATGAAATATTTCTTATATGCATGTTTTTAAGATTAGTTCTTTTTATAAATTCATGAATTCATAGAAATTTCGATTTATTTGCATTAGTTTCTATGTTTTCTCTAAAAAAAACTTTCATTTCGTGACTACTCGAAGTGTATTTGATCGTCTTGCTAGTTGCTGTGCTGTTTTTTCAACGATATTTGCTGCGTTTTTTGCGCATTTCTCTAGTCTTTTTCATTTTTTTTAATTAACTGTGTACATGGAAAAGTTGTGTTTGCGCCAGCCAAATGGGCTGCGCGTCTTTGACTCTCGGCTGACATCCTGACTGGCCGCAGTGGCAACTGAGGTAACTGAGGCGGCAGCAACTGGAGTCGCATCGCATCGTTCGTTCTGCGGCTGCTGCTTTCGTTGCTACTGCAACAACACTCTCAGGTGGGCAGCTGAGCCAGTTTTCCTTGCTCTTTGAGTTGGCTTTTTTGGTGCCTGGTTTTTGCTTCTGCTTCAGGTTCAGCTTCAGTTCGGTTCGGTTTGCATTGCTCAACAGCGCGTGAGCGCAAGTGGCGCTAAATGAACAGAGTAGGTAATTAAACCCTTTGCCAAGCTAATGAACTCCTTTTGCCGCCTCCTCCTCCTCCTCCTCCTCCTGGCTCTGCGTGTGTCCTTTCTCTATGTGTTTGTGTGTGTGTCGTGGGGTGCGCCCAAAGCAAAGGAGTCAAAGTTTGTTTTATGGGTTGATGATGGGAAGGGGGTGGGAAGCGAGGGGAGTCAGCGGACAGCACGCGCACTTTTATCTCTTAACTGCAGGTAGTACAAGCTGTAACCGTAAATATTTAAGTGTTGTCTATGCACACACTCTCACACACACACACACACAAATGAGGGCAACGGAATGCGAATGCGAGCAGCACGAAAAATGTGTTGCCTACTTATCGGCCCAAGTTGCGAAGCGCACAGAAAACGAACTAAAAAAATACTGTTGCATACTCTTGGGCGCGCTCATTATTTCCATTATTACTTAATTGCCTGAATTGCAACCTAATGCAACCAAATATTTATGGAAACAATTAATAATTCACTTCAAAATGAAGTCGTGATAAATTTAAATTAAATATAATTTTATTTGAATCTCATTCACATTTAAAATGTAAAGATGTTATATATTAGTGCCTTTAGGAAATGTATGTAACAAGCAGAAGAATGGGAGATGCCTTCTTCTTCATAAAGTATATATGTATATTCTTGATCAGCGAGACGAAATAACCACAACCAACTGTCCGTCTGCTATTACGGGTCTTAGTTGGCTGATAATCTAATATATTTAGCACTCTGTTATATTTTGAATAGTATGCCAATATATCATATACAACCATCGATATATTTTTAGTATTTTTGTGGTATATTGATTCGGTATATTTTAAAATGAGTATCGCATTATATCAATATACCAAGAACAATATTTGGCATATTTTTAATATTTTTGGTATTTTAATTTGTTATATTCAAAATAGGTAGCGAGTATTCCATATTTGAGCTCACTTGATCGTAGCTTTCTTGTTTATTTGATAATTTTGGCATTGGAATTAATTTGAATGCATTAAGTAAAGCAAGATTTGCGAATTAAACAAAATTTAAATTCACAATGATTATGAATGAAATGAAAAGCTACTAAAATTGCATTTAAAATTTTAAATATTTAAAGCTCAATTTCAAATGTCTTTGTCCACTCTTTAACCAACTCCTTTGGCTATAAGTTACTTATGAGGGTCACATACGGAAACTTGAGGCACGTTGCAGCTTTAAGCGCTTAAAATGCAGCAGCCAAAATCGAGTTTGTAGCTGGCGAAACAGTTGGATAGAGATAGCAAGTTGTGGAAGAAGAAGCTAGAGCGGAGGCGGAGGCGGGGGTTGGAGGTGGAGGTTAGAGAAAGTCATTTGCTTCCCCAAAAATTAGTTGTGAGCCGGTTTCATATCGGGCAATTGTTGCTGTTGTTGCCGCTCGTGTCTGCTGGGCCTCTTCATTCTCCCTCTCGCTCTCTCTTTCTCTCTCGCTCTCTCTTTCTCTCTCTCGCTCCCTCTCTCTCTCTGGGTCTCTGTGAACTCAGTATCTAGCTGTCTTTTGGCGCTTCCTGTGACCCAACGGCCACTTGCTGTATTCCATTTTGGGACGTCAGGCGACGTAATGAATGTGAGCATGTGTGTGTGTGTTCGAGTGTGTGTGTGTGTGTGTGCGGTTAGCTACCAGCTATAGCTACAATGTGGGCAACGCTTCGCCTCGCCTCGCCTCGCTCCCTTCTTTGGCCACCACTCGCATATGAATATGAATTTTATCGAGATTCATGGCAGATGATAATTTTCCCTTGATAACTGTAAACTCGTCTATAGCTCGAAGCGAGGTTGTTGCCAGAGTTGCCACAGCCACACACACACACACACACACGCTTTTGCCTGTCTGCGTTTGGGACGCACACACACAGCGGGGAGTGCGGATGAAGATGGAACTCTGCGAGTTATAGCTGGTTACATGGTGTTGAATTTTTTGAGCGGGGGAGGTTAGGTCAACCCAGCAGACGGGAAGGGGTAGGAAGGGGAAGGGGAGGGGGAGGAGGAGACGGGCGCTCATTTCATTCATTTGGCTCGTTCATTTCCTTGTGCATTCATTTGCCTTCATAAAATATAAACAGCGTATTAAAATGTATGAATATCCCAAACACAAACCTTCCTCCTCCTCTTCCTCTCTCGAGCAGCAGCAGCTAATGTTGATAAGTGAAGTTATGACTTTGCCCGCCAGACAAGAGAGAGCGAGAGAGAGAGAGAATGAGTCTGTCGAATGCTTGGCACTATTCACACACACTCACACTCACACACATGTCGCTTGTCTATTGCCATTTTTGGTTATTTTTTGGCATAGAAGAAGCCAATCTGTGAGCATTTCATTAAAATTATGCATCCGCTTTATGCTGCCGCTTGTCTTCAGTTTTCTATATCTGCTCTATTTCCTCCTCTCTGCCTCAGCTCTCCACTCTTTTTACACCCGTTACTCATTAGGTAGAAGGGTATTATAACATTGTGGTTCGGGACTACAGGTTGCAGTTGCAATGGCTGATAATCTGGTATATTTTGCACTCTTTGGCATATTTTCAATGTACAAATATACCAAATATAACCTTTGGTATATTTTTGGTATTTTGTGGTATGTAATTCCGTATATTTTAAAATCAATATTGAACTATATCGATATACCAAATATATCATTTGGTATATTTTTGATATTTTTGCGGTATATTAATTTGGTATATTTTAAAATTAATACCTCACTGTATCAATACACCTAAGATAATCCTCGATATATTTTTGGGTATTTTTGTGATATATTAATTCGGTATATTTTAAAATCAATATACCAAATAAAACCAAATATGCCAAATATAACCTTCGGTATATTTTAAGTATTTTCGGTATATTAATTCAATATATTTTAAAATGAATACCGCAAATATAGCATTTGGTATATTTCAGGTATTAGTGTGTTATATTTATTCGGTATATTTTGATGCCTCATGGTATCAATATACCAAATATAACATTTTGTGTACAAAATATACCCTTTGGTATATGTTAAGTATTTTTGAGGTATATTAATTCGCTATATTTTTAAATTAATACCACACTGATTTGCTTTTAATCAAAATGGGTAGCGGGTATCTCCGCAGTCGAGCACACTCGACTGTAGCTTTCTTACTCGTTCTTGGCTGCCTTTTGCTATTAGCATAACAAGCTCAATTTTGATAAATTAAGTGTTTATCCATGCCAGAAGAGTCGCTGGCGCAATTTCAAGTGTGTGTGCTGCTGCTGCTGCTGCAACTAATTTGAATCAGTCCACATTTTCCATTTCCATTTCCATGCGAAGCCAGAGAGGTGTTGACAGCTCCATCCCCGCCCGTTGCTTGCCCAGAGGCAGTGTTGACCTTTCGTCTCCCCCTGAAATACAAAAAAAAAGGTGAAATGAGGACCGCATATGCAAATCAGCTCTTGCGGCCAGCTCTTGTTCAAGTGCATGCGGTTAGAGCGTGTGCTTTGAAGTTCCAACTCAATTACGCAAAATTCTCACACGTTGGCGCCCAACGACCGGCAACGGGGGCAGTCAAAAAAAAAAAATAAATAAAATACATTTGAGGGAGTTTGAACGAAAGAACCGCGACCACATTTGATGTGGGTGCAACACCAATTGCTTGTTGACTCTCAACTCTCGACTGTTGACTGTTCACTGTTGACGGTGCTCAGCTGTAGCATCAAATTGCAACCGTTTTGGCCATCAAGCATCAGGCAAACATCTGCTCTCGCGCACTGCCCATAAAAAACCATTTAGTTAATTGCTTCGTCTCTTTTTTTCCGTTTCTATTTTTTTTTTTTGGTCAGCACGCAACGCGATCTGTAAACGCGGCAAGAGGTGGCAACACCTGGCCTTACCTCTCTGCCCCTGCCACCATTCAAATGCGTTTCCATTTCACGGCTGTTTTCCTCCTTTTTTTTTTGTTTTAGCGGCTTTAGCATATTTTACTGATTAGCGCTTAAGCAGCTGTAAAAGGCACAGCTTAACGGTTCGCTATAATATTTTAATGCCACAACAAAATTATATGCTTTAAAGTGAATTTTAGAGGATTTCAGTGCATACTTTAATGAAATAGAAAACAATTTGATTTACACACTTGGTTAAATAGAGTGTATAAACGTTATTAAACTAATTTGTCAAAGTTGGTGTTTAATCTTTACATCTATTTGTAAAGCCATGTACAAATTTAACGTAAAACTTCTTCTCTCTTTCTTTTTCTATTTCAGATTGCTGATTAAAAAAGGAATCAATGCATTGGACAAAGAGGTATCTAATGTAAGTACAGAAAACTCAAAGTAACTAATAAATGATCAAAGTTTTACGTTGGATGAACTTAAGGAAAATAATACTGAAGAAGATCATTAGATACGTGATTTTTAAAACTCGCTGGCTTTCTTATTTGTTGAAATATGATTCAGTTATAATATTGTATTGCGTTAATAGTTAATATTTGTTGTGCTATTTTTTGTACGTTCGCAGTTTCCGTTCAAGTGTGGACCTAATTTCTATTTAGTTCTTCAACAACTGCAGCCAAATGGTATATTTATCATAGTGTTATACTACTATAATATGCTAAATAAAGGATTTGGTATATTTTTAGTATTTAGTATTTGACTTAACAATGTTTTGCTGTTATTGAAGTTGTATCTCACACTCGACTCTAGTTTCTGATTTCTTGCTTATTTAAATATGTTTCAGTTACTCCATGATTTGATAAAGATTAAATTGGTATATTATATTTAGTTCGCTTACAGTTTCCTTCATAACTTGGAACTAATTGCTATAGAGTTGTACAACAATTGCAATACAATCTAGAGAGCTGCAGTTGAAAGACATTCATCAAAGTTGGGGAATTCAGTTATAAGCTCTAATCGGCATTGTAAATACTATTTGCTGGTAGATTTGCTGGCCTATTGAAAGGCGAATCATTGAGCTGATTGGCTTTTGGCTGGACACGCTTTGGGCTTCTCGACTTGGGCATTATGTATTCCAATGCCATGCCAACGTTCGCCAGGATTAGCTCTGAAAATGAAGTCGAGGCGAGTCGAGTTGAGTTGAGGCGAAGAATGAAAGAAATCGCATATCTAAAAAGGCGTGAAAATAATTTGCATAAATTTATGCCCTTTGATCGCTTCAATTGCTGCACAGGCGATGGAATTGGAGCTGAGCTTCACGAGTTTAAAGTGTGAGTGAGAGGGAAGAGCGGAGCCGGGGATGGGGGAGGGGGAGCAGCATCTAATCGACGGCCGTCATGGGAACGAAGAGTTGTTGTTGTTGTTTTGGGGGGACTCCACAAAAGTGAAGGCGTTGGCAACGTTTTAGGGATGCGCTCTGCGTGTGAAGTGTTTACGTTGCTCTGCCACGCCCCCAAATTGAGTGTGCCTCCCCCTCTGGGCGGGTTGCAGTCGAGTCGAAGCAGAAGGCAGAAGGCATTCTAATTTGTCGCCATCGTCTCGATGCTCTGAGCTTCTCGTTGCTTTGTTTGCTCGTTGCTGCTGTTGCTGCTGCTTGGGGCACGTTGGATGGATGAGGCACTGAATGGACTGCAACTTTGAAGTGCTCTGTGGGGCACTCCCCTGTTGTTGTCCTCGTTCTCGTTCTCGTTGCTGTTGTTGTTGTTGTTGGGCTCCACTTGAGCCGCCTAAAATGGCACTTTAGTGCCTTTTGGGGCGTGCGAAAACAAAGGCGCCAAGTGTCGTGTAGCGCATTGAGTGGCGACACTTTGCCACCAGGCATTGCTCTCTCTCTCTCTCTCTCTGTACTCCCCTCCCCTTCCATCCCCACTCCATCTCCACTTTTGTCCAGTGTGCGGCGGAGCAATTTTGAGCGTTAAGCATCTTGAAAATTGTGTCAATTTGTTGGAAAATGTCGCTAGAGAATTTTGTGGTATGATTTTCGTTTATATTTGGCTTTGTTGCCCCTCAACGCTGGCTTTGCTTTTGCTTTTGTTATTGCCAACAAGTGGCAAACTTTGTCAGCAAAGGGGATAGGGGAAAGGGGGCGGGTGGTGCAATGCAAGCGATGTCAGTTTAGCAGAGATCGGGGCCCAAAAAAGTATGCTACATAAAAAGTAAATATCAATCTAGTCGCCAGCAGGAGAAGGGGCAAGCCAAGGATGAGGAAGGGGAGTGTGTGTGAGAGGGAGGAGAGAGGGGGGAAAGGTACTGGCACTGGCAATGGAAAATGAGTTTTTCGTTTGCGCGCAAACGGAACCGCAACTTATGCTTTAAAGTGGATGTTACGAGCCATGTTGAGAGTGAACCGAGCCGGGGGCGTTTTTCCATTTCGAGTCCAGAGTCCTGAGAGTCCTGTGAGTCCGGCAGCCGCAGCCGGACCCGGCCTGAACCGGAAGCCCACACACACACATACACATACATGTGTGTGTGGCTGTCGAAAGGGGCAAATGAGACAACAAACGAGCGAATGAATGAAACAGCTGTGACCATTTCCTTTCGACGACTTTGGCTTTGGCTTTGGCTTTGACTCCCTTGTCGTCCTGCCATCCTCTTGTTGTCTGCTCCCTTGCCTTGCCTTGCTTTGCCTTGAATTGAGCTGTAACTGGACGCACATTAACACACATTGTGCGTTGTCCTTGTGGCAGTTTCTCTCTCGTACACAGAAAAAATTAAAACAAGCTTGCCAACAACAGCAACAGCAAAAAAAAAAAAAACAGAGCACAAAAAAAAGGCTGCTGCACAAATTCTTATTTTGAAATGCATGTGTGTGTGTGTGTATGTGTGTGTGTAAGGGTTGTGCTTGTCCTTTTTACGAAAATCTGATTAAAATATTTGAGTTTGCCTTTTAATGTGATTTTTGAGCATAATAAAAAGCCAAGTTTTGCCAAGCCAAGCCAAGCCAGGCCAAAAAGCAAAAAGTTCAACAAATCCAAACTCGTCGTCGCCTCTTCACTTCCCCTTTCCCTTTCCCCCCTTCTCACCCCTTCCTCTAGTTGCTGCTGTTGTCGCCGTGTCCGTGTCCATTTGGTCAAGCTGGATATATCTTTGCCCGATTTGGGGTTGCTTGCCTAATGTAACTGCTGTTTGACTTGCTTCTTTGTTGTGCTTTTTGCATACCCTAATTGTCAATTGAAGTGGGAGAGTATAAGACAATGTTTAGAATTGTTACTTTCGCTAATCTAAAGAGTATACTTCGATGCCTGCATTATCTTTGATCTCTATACACTACAGCATGGAAAAGTAGTCAGGAAAACATCGAGGAAGGGGTGAGGAAAAGTACAGAGCTATGGAAAAGTAGTCAGGAAAACATCGAGGAAGGGGTGAGGAAATGTATAGAGCTCTACAATTGAATTCAAATTAAAGCGCAAATAAAATTTGTAAATGTAATGAGCGAAAATCGCTCAAACAAAAGGACCAAATTAATCGATAGATCGCAGGCTGTTAATGTTTTTTGTGACCCAACCACCACCCGCACCCGCTCCACTTCACCACGAGCCACTTCAAACCACTGTAAACCCACATCGACCCACCAGCTGCCTCTCTGCTCATGTGAACTTAATTAATTAAAGCCCACGGCCGACAGCTGCTTGGACCCAAAAAGCCAAAAAAAAAAAAACAGCAAAAAAAAAAAATAAAATAAAAATAAAAATGAGAAATCACTCAAGTGTTCATTAATGCAAATCAGTGCCCATGTCTCTAGTGGGCTGTGTGTGTGTGTGAAGGGGACAAGTGGAATGAGGTTATCTGTCTCACATTGAAATGTGGGCAACTTGATGCTATAAATACCCTCGCAGCAAGTCTCATCAAGTCGTCATAATTAATGAGGGAGGCAAGTCCGAGAAGTTGTTGCGTTGTTGCGATCGTCGCAATATGCTTTGATTTTCAGCTGATGGATAGTAAATTGTCAGTAAATCCTAAACTAGTTGTCAGCTTAGGTTTTTTGAGGTACATATTACCTGAATAAGAGTTCTTATACGTGCACTTATTCATTTATGCAGCTTTAACTCCTCTTTTAATGTCCCATTGCATCGCTCTTATACTTAAAGATCTTTGTATAATATCTTTCTTTTATGCGATATACAATTCAACTTTTATTACCTCTTGATCCTCACTTTTGTTCTCTCTTATACTACACACTTCTGCTTACAATAGCCTATACTTTCACAACAAGCTTTATTGGTTACCCACACTTATAATCATTCTTTTACCTTGACTTCTACACTTATTGTTTTTCCCCTTACACTCTACTACTTTAATATTAACTTCTACTATACTAAAAGTACACCCATTGCTGCATACACTTCAACTATTGAATTTTCACTTCAATTATACTTATTTTTTGATTCCTTCACATTTCCTTTCGATTCGTTCACTCTTATATTCATATTTCTTCTACCCACACTTATTTATATATTTTTCATTTTCGTATACTTAACCTGCACTTATATTTTTAATGTTCCACAGTTATACTGACACTTATACAAGTACTTCTAATCACATGTAATGCATTATTACCAATACATAAGTTATCTCACTTATGTTGTTACTTATACATTCATCAGCAATACTTCCATTAGCACTTATACTCACACTTATCTTCTTACTTATACTTACACGTGCACTTATACTCGTTGCTTTACTTTTGGTCCACTTTTATAATTAGAATCTCAGTTATACGTTCTCTTATACTTTCACTCACACTTATACTACCACTTATATTTATACTTACAGTATGACTATGCTCTTATAATTTATTTTTCCATACTTCTACATTCACCAATATTCATTGTGATTTTATAAATACAATCTTAATTAAACACACACCTATGTATATGCATATAATAACAACCACTGCCACACTTATACTTAATCTTATAAACTCACTTATATTCATACTTATAATGTACGTACACTCAAACTTTACTTCACTTTTACAATCTCAGTTGCATACTCACGTATACTTTCGCTCACACTTATATGATACTCACACTTATATTCGTACTTATACGGACACCAATTATCATTTTCATTTCATAACTTCAATTTCGATTATATCCACTATTATAGTTTCATTCACAATTGCAGTCACACTTTTACATTATCACATATAATGTATGATCACAATTTTGAACATTCTTCTTCTTATATTTATACTTATACTTTCACCCTTATACTGGCAATTATGCTCATTCTTATATTTATGCTTATACTTTCACCCTTATACTGCTAATTATGCTTATCCTTATACTCGTATTCACTCATAATCTCTTTTTGTAACACTTTCACCAATAATCATTTTTATTTTATACAATTTTGTTTATACCCGCTCTTATACTGTCATTCCCAATCACAGTCACACTTATACTTAAACTTATAAACTCGCACATATATTCATACTTATACTTATATGTACACGTATACTTTACTTTTCTTTTACAAGTACAATCTTGATTAACCAATAATAATTTTGTTTATACCCACTCTTATACGTTCATTCCCAGTCGCAGTTACACTTATACTCACACTTTCGCAGTTCCCTAGATAAACTCCAGGGTATCTGCTAGTCTTATATTAATTGGCCTTGCTTCCTGTCTGTCCCATCATAATTTCTTGCTCTGTGCGTTTGCGTTTTCTTTGCTGCCTTTTGCGACTTGACGTTTGTTTGTTAATTTGTGAAAATGTACCCCGCACTCCCCACTCCCCTCCCCACTCAGATGGGAATGGGGAAAGGGGGAACGCGGGGGAGGCATTTTGTCGGATGCTGCAGCAACTCAGCTCAGCTGTGTGGCCATGTGGCTATAATTTGTTGACGTTTGACTTTGTGCGTCTAATTGTGGGCTACGTGGCAACAGCGGAGGACACTCTTCATCCTGGCTCCCCTCGGAATGCAGTGCGTGTGTAGAGGGAGTGGCGAAGGCGAAGGGGGAGGCGGGAGGTGGAGGGTGACCGTTGGTCACTTTGATGTGGTGCCGCTGTGGGAAACGCGTAATTTACTTTTTATTTATTTTTTGTGATTTCAACTTGGTTGCTTTTCTTTTTGCTGGTTTTGATTTATAAATAGCAAAAAATGGTGGTTTCTTTTCTTTTGCCCAGGCGACACGCTAATGAACTGATTATGCAGCAAAGCACAGAGGGGGAGGGGGAAGGGTGGGAGAGGGAGGAAGGAAGGAAACTAAGCGAAGCAATAGTGCGGTATAAGACAAGTAGAGAACACACAAGTTGCTCAGCTTTCAAATGCAAATCTGTTGTAAACACACAAAGCGAACAGAAGAGAGAGAGAGAAAGATAAAGAGAGAGGGAGATAGAGACAGAGATTACACTTGCCCTTAGGCATTTACGGAGCGTAAGTAAGTGCCAGAAGTGGAATATTAATTTCCTTGGACCGCATCTTTTGGGCGAACTCCTTGCGAGACGCATCTTGCGTGTCCAGTCATGCGTGCCACCACTGTACGTGTGTGTATGGTGTGTGTATGTGTGTGTGTATGGGACAGCACTGTAGCAGACCCCGCTGGCCAACTGGGAATGTTGATAGTTGAAAATTCGTTAATGGTCACTGCGCAAGCAACAACAACAATTTCAAACTACAAATTCGAAATTCAAGCCAAAAGCGAACTTGGACTCTGTGCAAATGACTCGCTCTCTCCCCCCCCCTGTTGCCATCTCACTCGCACACTCTCACACACACACACACACACACACATATGTGCACATATTTTGGGCAAGTTAAAGTTCTTAGAAATCCTTGAGTGCACACAAAAACAAATAAACAACGAAATAGACAAACAAAATGCTCATCTCCTTCTCCTCCACCTGAAGGGATGAGAATAGAGAGAAAGAGAGAGTGGGAAGTGGGAGTGCAGGGGTCACTCTATGGTGGGGTTATGACCGCTTGGGCGCTCGGCCATCTACTGTGGTTAATTTGTGTGCTTAAAAGCGCTTTACAACTTGCCTCGCAGTTGTTGCAAGGCAGCAAAAGGAGGCTGAAGAGGAGGAGAAGAAGTTGCAAGAGTTGAAGGAGTGGAACGAAGATGGGAAGTTGTAGTTGGAATCGGTCAACAGCAGCGCTCCAAATTTATGTGCATTGCAAGTGTCAAACTATTGCCACACACACACATGTACATATGTATGTATGTGAGTGTGCGTGTGTGTGTGTTTGGCTGCAACTAATGCTAAGGAATTTTCAATTTTCTTAAGCTACGCAGAGCGTTGCACAGTGGAGCAAAAGTGCAGCTGCAAAAAAATAACTATGAGATGTTATAGATGAATGTGAAAAAAAAACAAATAAGTTAGAATGAGAGAGGAAGCGAGTAAGAGTGAGAGAGAGAAAGAGAGAGGGAGATAGATAGAGAGAGAGAGAGAGAGAGAGAGAGAGAGAGAGAGAGAGAGAGAGAGAGAGAGAGAGAAAAGAGAGAGGGAAATAAACAAAGAAAGCGAAGGAGAAAGAAAAAGGGAGAGCAACTGAGCGAGAATTGAGACTTGAAGTAGAGAAAAAGATAGAAAGAGAGAAAGAGATTGAGAGATTAAAAGATAGAGATAGAGAGACAGAGAGATCGAGATAGAGAAAAAAAGAGAGAGTGAGGAAATGAGAGAATTGAAATTGACA
Source organism: Drosophila kohkoa (assembly GCA_019972355.1). Taxonomy (NCBI): domain Eukaryota; kingdom Metazoa; phylum Arthropoda; class Insecta; order Diptera; family Drosophilidae; genus Drosophila; species Drosophila kohkoa. Next base: position 489,563 of record BJEL01000025.1, read on the forward strand.
TTGGGAAAGAGATACAGATACAGATACATATAGAGACAGAGATAAAGATAGAGATAGAAATAGAGTTAGAGATAGAGAAAGATACAAAGATAGAGATAGAGAAAGATACAAAGATAGAAATATAGAAAGATGGAAAAATAGAGACAGAGACCGATACAGATATAAATATAGTGGGGAGATAAAGAGACACAGAGAGAAAGAGAGAGGCACACCGAAATAGAGAAACAGACACAGGCACAGAGAGAGATACTAGGATAACATAAATAAAAGAAAAAAAATAAGTAATTTAGATATAAGTCAAGTCAATGGATCATTTGAGAACAGTTTTATTTTACATATATGTATATTTTTTTCTCGAACCATATTAATTTATTTTATTGCAATACAAATTCACTTTTAAAAAATCAGTAAGATCAAATATGACTCAGGACTACAAATAACATAAAAGTTCATATAAAATGGCAGGCATGAATATAACATATGTTTAATAGTTTAACACATTTGTCAGGTAGCAAAATACATGAATAAAAGAATGTACAAATATTTAGTTTAAATTTGAAAAGTTGTTTTTTAGAATCTCTTGCACAATAAGTATTGCAAATAAATAAGACAATGATTTTTATTAGTTATTGCAGTAGACTTATTGCTTTGCAATTAAAATGAACAGCAAACCACTGTGCAAAGAGGCATCACATATGTGCACCCTGAAAGCGACACATGAACAAGGCAGAAACAACAGATAAGCCAGAGACAAAGAGAGCGTGGAGAGGAAGAGAAAAAGGAGAGAAGGGAAGAGGCAGACTAGAGTGTAAGTTAGTGTAGGACAGACAACAAACTATCTTGGTTGCACTGTAGGCAAATGGATGACTTTAAATTGAAATGCGATTACATGACCAGGACACGCATTTAGAGGCGGCTTAGGCCACCAGACAACAACAACAACAACAACGACAGCAACAACTTCAGGTCAACTGCAGACGAAGGACTTGAGCAAGTCGAAGTCGAAGTGGAAGTTGAAGTCGAAGTGGAAGTCGAAGACAAAGTCAAAGTCCAAGACGATTGCTGGAGCTGGATCCTTTGCTGGCTGGCTGATTCGCTGGCATTTCCTCCGCTCGCATCGAATCGAAACTTTACTCCCAGCTGCGAGTGTCCTGCGAATGTCCTGCGCGCGTGTGTGTGTGTGTGTGTGTGTTTGTGTCTCATGTCTCGGCCTGCTCTTAAATTTCATTAGTTTTTAGTTCAGTTTTATTGCACACGCAAATTGTGTGTCGTCCCTTTTGTCAAAGGCCGAATTTATTCCGACTTCGACTTTGACTTTACTTTAAATCCCGACAACTTTAAGATGAACAGCAAATATACTAAAAAAAAAAAAAAGAAAGAAAACAAAATGAAAAGAATGGAAAATAAGAAGAGCAATGTCTTTACATAAATTGAGGGCGCTAGCGCGTCATGATTAAGGGTTTCGCCGTTGTCGCTACCAATTTTTATTTTTATTTTCATTTTCATTATTTTTCTCGCCATTTTTTGCGCTCTCCAATGCTCTGTTGTTGTTGGCTGGTATCCCGCGGATACTTCCGCTTAACGGTTACATTTATAATTACATTTTAATTAGATTCATTCGGCTGTAAAGTGTCCCTTTGTGTGATTTCGCCGTCGCCGTTGGTCGCCTGGCTGCTTAATGAACGAATCCTTGAATCGCGTGCGCGCCTCAAATCTCCAATCTCTAGCTTAGTATCTCAGTCTCAGCCGTCGCCTTTCGGTCTCTCTCTCTCTCTCTGTCTCTACCTCTATCTCTATCTCTATCTCCTTCATCGTCTCAAGCTCGACCCCAGCTCTCGATTTCAGCCACAGCTTGGGGGCAACGTTCCCGCGCCTTTTCATTCGATTTCCAATTTGTTTTCATTTTTTTCTACTCTTCCCAGTGCAGGGTATTAATGCTCTGTCATCTAGATTATAATGCATTAATTGAATCGCATTACTATAGCAGCTGATCGATTGGAAGAGAGTTTAATATCTAACCAAGCTAATTTGTTTGGTATATTTTATATTGCATAGTATATTTTAAATGAAAAAAAGAATAGAAGAATAGAATAAATAAATATACCAAACTTATATACATAAAGAATATTAAAATATACCGAAATAATAAAGCAAACGAATAGTAAAATATACCAAATTAATATACCAAAATTATACCTGCTTAATGTAGCCTTCGACACATGTATTTTTGTATTTTTTTGGTATATTAATGTGATATAACATATTTTAGAAACTAAACCACACTATTTTGTTTGGTAATTTATGTATGGCCTATATAGTATATATTTTGAATGTAGTGGTATATCAATATACCATTTTTCGGTATATTATTTTGGTAATTTTTTTTTGATTCTTTTGATATATTTAATTTGTATATTTTAAGAATATTACCGCACTGTTCTGTTTGGTAAATTTTGTATATACACCAAATAAAGCTTTCGGTATATTTTAGTATTCTTTTGGTATAGACTTTCTGATCTATTCTTTCTCTCTCTCCTTTTCTTCTATCGTTCTTTGTCTTTTTAGTATTTGCTTTCCATTTAGTTGGCTTTTTTATTAACTGCTTAAACCTATAGAATTCTTATTATAATTAGAGCATTCAGCTGTCGTCCAATTTGTGTTCAGTTTCATGAACTTGTTTTCTATGTTTTTTTTTTCTGCTCATCTGCTCATTTGGTTCGTTGCCTTTTTTATTCGTTTCGTGGGCAGCTGCATTTTTAATGACTCTGATTTATTAATGGCGGGCGGCTGATTAAAGCCTATCCGCTGCTGAGCAATGTGTTTGCTCCCCCTTCGCTCAATACGTTAGTATCTAAATTGGAGCATGGCATCTTCTGCTGCGACCTGGCAACAGCAGAAACCGAAAAAGAAACAGACGGAGGGGGAGAGGGAGAGAGACAACTCTTTAGCCAGTGCAAAGTAGACGCGTCATGGGGCGATCTAAATACGGTTTATAACCCTATAAATATGTGGGTTGGGTTCAGCTTAGCTCAGCGCAGCTCAGCAAGTCAGCCAGTCAGGCAGTCAGGATGGGAGGCAGGCAGTGAAGCAGCCCGAAACAGGACCAGGAACAGGACCAAATCTCAGCCAGGCATTCGGCTGGGCGCCCAAAAACGCGACGACGTGCGACGCCGCTTAACTGTTTAATAACTTTGGCTGCCGTCTGTCCGTCTCTTTGTCTGACAGCCTTTGGCGTTCGATGTGCCTCTAGCTTCGATATCTACTAGAGATGGCAACACGACATGTCGCAACATGTTACGAATTGTCTATGCAAGCTTAAAGTAAGATAAAACATGTTTCATCATGATTAAACTGATACAAACAACCTTAATAGCTCACAATTGCTTCAATTACTCCCAAATCTATTAAAAGCATTTTAAATTATCATTAAGAAGTTCGAAATACGCGAAATCGACAAACATGGACAAGCAACAACATGCACAAATCGCTTATATTAGGCTCAATCGTTGGAGTAACACAATTTAATAGGCGGTAATGAAGGCAGCTTTCAATATTATATGAAATATATTGAAATTGCTAAAAAAAAAATAGAGGAAATGAACATGCACAAACTTGCATAAAAATGCATAAATTGTGTAGAGTCGTGTTTCGAAGTATCAATCATTTCGATTTACAGTATTAAAACGTGCATAAAAAAGTAGTTAAAAATTTCATATGCAATTCGTGCAAATAACGAAAATGGACATGAACAAACTTGCACAGGCATGCACAAAATCGAACTCCTTCGTGTCACGTGTCTGCTAAGAAGTCACACTCACAACCCTAACAGCAAATGCATGTGGAGTAGAGATGCTACTAGAGATAAGGAAGGGGAAAGAAGCGGGAGACAGGACAACGACGTCGATGACGGCGAGGACGACTCATTGTCTCTGGTGCGCCGGTTTCTGGTCTATGGGAACGGCTTGGAAGTTCCACGTCGTTGATTTTATTAGTCTCCAGCGAACAATTCGAAAAATTTGTACGCTTAGCCCGAGAAAAATTCGCTTCTTTCTCTCTCAATTTCTCTGTTTGGTTTTTTTTTTTGCCCTGCCGCTGTTTCCTTTGCTTTTTGGCGTCTCCGTTTACCATTGTTATTGTTGTTGCTGATGTGGAACAGGAGATTCTAACGGCGTAACTGGAATCCAATGCCAGTCGATTTTCTTCGGAATTCCACATCAGTTGTTGTTGTTGTTCTTGTTACTCCTTTGGTGTCCCCGGGAAAAGGATTGCGAATTACGTATTGCCAACTGTATTTAGAGAATGGGGAATGGGAATGGAGAATGGGAGAAAGGGGATTAGGGCACTAAAGGATTGAGAACTAACGACGCAGCTTCACTGCATGGTTTTGGCCATGTTATATAGGCGCTGCCTAGCCCATCTTTCACCTTCCGCCTTCCCCACCTCTGATTTATCCCTCCCCCTTGCCCGTCTAATGGCAACTTGTTAAATTGTAAAATTGGAAAACAAGTTGTTTTCGTTCCTTTTATTAGGTTGCCGCCTCAATGCGCGCGCGCCCCCCTTTAAAACATTTGCCACGCCCACCGCCTCCGTACCGTTTGCAACAAACATCAATTGCATTAGAGCCCAGGCCATATTCGCATCCTTTTTAGCATTCCTCGACATCCTTAGACTTATTGCCTTGGTCTTAGACACAGTCAGCATTCGACTACTTTACGTACATTCAACATTCATCTTCAATATCCAATGTCTGTCTGCCATGGGCCATTTAGCTTTAACTTTCTTCTTTCTTGATACGGAAGATTATTGGTGGCGGGGTATGGCGTGGGCGGGGGATTGCAGCTGATGCGTCTCTAAACGCATTTCAAGCTAACTCACTTGGGTGACAAAAGCATTTTCTAGTTTACTTAATATACAAATGCTACGATTACTTTTGCTATGATAAATATTGTACTGTATGGTATATATATAGGGCATATACAATATATTTCAGTATTTTTTGGTATATTTCTACTCCAGTTTCTAAATACTTTGGCCTGTTGTATATTTTAGTATTTTTTCGGTATACTTTTACTTTGTATTTTGATTGTTTAGGTTAGCATTCTGGTATATACCAAATGTACCCTTTTGTATGTTTTAGTATTTTTTGGTATATTTTTACTTGTACAATCTGGTATATGTTGCACTGTATGGTTAACATACCAAAGGTAGCCTTCTGCATATTTTGGTATATTTTTACTTTACTTTTTAATTGCTTTTTTGGTGAATATACCAAATAAAGGCTGCTGCATATTTTAATATTTTTGGTATATTTTTACCTTTGTATTGCTTTGGTAAACAATCTGGTATATATTTTACGAGTATTTTATGGTGAATATACCAAATATGTCCTGCAGTATTTTTCGTACTGTATGCTAAATATACCAAATATGCTTTAATATTTTTCGGTATATTTCTACTTTACTTTTTAATTGCTTGGGTAAAACAATGTGGCATATATGCTGTACTGTATGGTGAATATACCAAAGGTACATTCTTAGTATTTTTCGGTATATTTCTACTTTTTTATAATTGATTTGGCTAGCATTCTGGGATATTTTGTTCTGTATAGTAAATATACCAGCCTGTTGTATATTTTAGTAATTGTTTAGTATATGTCTACTATAATTTTGAACTGTTTTGCTTTGATTGAAAATAATCACAGTTTTAATTTAATGTCTAGTCAGTTAGTATGGAATACACATAAAGTAATACTAATTATTTAATTGCTTTTACTCTTTATTTTATTAGAATTAATGTTAAACTTAACCACAAACTTTGTTATAATTATAACTTAATTATTTTTGTCTCTCTTTTTCATATTAATTTTCGACTGCGCTCCTCTCGCTCTGATTATAGAAGGGTAAGTGGAAATTCTTAAGGTAACAATTAGTAATAGACTTGAGCACTTTGGGCAACACCTCAACAAGTTGGTGTAGATTAACGTATTGAGCCTTAAAGTTCTCGCTGGCGAAGTGTTGTTGCTGTTGCTGATGCTGTTGCTGTGGCAACTGCAGTAGCAGTGACAATTACGCAAGGAACTTCAAAAGGCGAATCGAGTCGAGTCGGCGAGTTGCTTTTTAATTTCAACACCCAACATCTTGGCTGATGATGATAACGATGATGATGATGATGAGTAGAGATGACAGATGAGAGAAGAGATGTTGTGAAAGATGTGGATGAATGTCAGTTAGGTCGCTGCTCATTTACGACGGCAACTGAGTCGAGTCCTTTAACATCCTTGACGCCCGTCTTTGATTTCAAAGTATCATCGGAACCCTTTTTTTGAAGTACGCTCCGTTCAGTGGGACAGTGGCTACAAAAGTCTTTTGCCTTGACTTTAACTGGATTTGCTGTAATGAGTAAACGAAGACACAGAGTGAAAGTGGAAAGTAGAATGAGTAAGAGCGCCGAGTGTTGTTGTCATAAAACGTCAGTGTCCTGTGTGTGTGTGTTGAATGCAACACTGTTGTGGCAAATACTGCTGTGGCACGTAATTAGCTGCCACTTTTCAGGCAGCAAATAGACAAACAGAAACCAAACTGAAAAGTGCAAGACACTAAAAATGCTCAAAGTGGAAAATGGAAGGAAAATTAGGGGGGGAAGTTGAGGGAGGGAATTTGTGGCTGCTGTGCGTGCAACGAACTTTTTGCCTTCGTTTTCATTAATTTGGGATAAATGAAAAGCAAAGCCACATGCGTGTCTGCCTGCCTTCTCTTCCCCCCCCCCAACTCTCTCTCTCTCTCTCTCTCTCTCTCTCTCTCTCTCTCTCTCTCTCTCTCTCTCTCTCTATTTCGCTCTTTGGGTTTGTGTGAAAAGGTTTTTAGCTGCTCCCTCTCAGCATTGATTAAGTCTCAATAATAAAACAAACGAAACGAAATAAAATAGAATAAAATAAAATAAAAGCCTCGAGGCCAAAGGCGAAATAAATACAGAACAGGCGAAGCAAGCAACAACAAAAAAATTCCAATTTCGAGCACTTTAAGCACAGGTCGAATGCCATATGTGTGTGCATGTGTGTGAGTGTGTGTGTGTTCCTTAGAGAGATGTGTAGTTGGGTGTAATGGTGTCTGTGTTTCTGGCCAGCTTTAAGTGACTGTTTATGAGGCGTGTAATGGAAAAACTAACTGAGATTTTCAGCCACATTATAAAGTAGACTCTACACGAAACAGCAAACGAAACAGTTCCTATTATTCTATCTTCTGCTAGTATAGAGGGATATACCGTCTCTATTTATGCTGTCTTCTGATCTGATGGAATAATTTGCTTGAAGAATGATGATCCAGCAAGTGGTGACAACTAATGCTAGATTAATGTCAAATGCTAGATTTCCTTAGCCCAACAAAATGATGATTTCATCATAGATAGAACACTTTACGTTTTGGTAATGAAGATTTGCTTTTTAATTACGCTATCTATCACTGTCTTTCTCTCTCTCTCTCTCTCTCTCTCTCTCTCTCTCTTTCTCTCTCTCTCGCTATATCTCTCTATCTCCATTGCTCTATATCTCTCTTCCTCGCTCTGTCTCACCCACTCTATTTTTCTTTCTCTCTCTTTTTTCAGTAGCTCCCCCTCTCTTTCTCTCTCTGTTCGTTTGTTACTCGCTACTTATTCGTATGAAATTTTATTGTTATATCTCGTTTGGGTGGCCACTGAATTCATTATTGAATAAATAAATTTGTTGCAATAACTTTTCTTGTTGTCTACTCGTTGCTCTTGTTACTCGCCACATTTCATTATTTGTATTAATTGTGAATACTTTCTATTCGCTGTTAACAACTCATTGTGTGTTAGCTAGCTTTAAATCGTCAACTACCTGAATTACTCGCTGATCTTCTACTCGTTGTTATTCATTACTAGTCAAATTTCATTATTTGTATTAATTCTTAATACTCTCTCTTTGCTGTTAATTTCTCACTGTGAATTGAATTGCTCGCTGATCTTCTACTCGTTGTTACTCGTTACTCGCTACTAGTCACACTTCACAATGCAACCCTTTTATCTACCTTCATGCCCTCTCTCTTTGTGTTCCATTTCGGTCAACTAGTCAGCTAAGTGTTTTGCATTGAATTGCGCATGTTCTTTAATTGAATTACATGCAAAATGTGTGAGAACGCATTCGCTTGAAAGCCAATAAAATATCTCGATAAAGAAGAGAAGGTTGAGAGGAAGGAGAAGACTGACTTTAAGCTGAAGTTTATGAGTTATTTCGTTTGACTTTAGCCAAGCTTAAGTTTGGCAAACGCTATCAAAGGGGTGAGGTGTTAAGGCATTGTTTGTGTGTAGGTGTATGTGTGTGTGTGTATGTGTGTATGTATGTGTGTGTGTGTGTGTGTGTGTGGGTGTGTGTGTGTGTGTGTGTGTGTGTGTGTGTGTGTGTGTGTGTGTGTGTGTGTGTGTGGCGCACATCACTTGAAAATTCGATTAAATGCTGCAATTTAATGCCACAACCAAACACACACACACAAACACACAGAGCAGACATTTGAGATAAGAACACGCTGCTTTTCTTCAGCTGCTGTAGAAGGAGGTTGAGAAGGCACTAGCGAGAGGGGGCGTGGCTGTTCGGGGGGGGCTGGCAAAGTGAACGCATAATTAAATTACGCAGCGAACGAACGAAAGAGTTAGACAAATAAGCTCAGGTATTAACCTCTGGCACGCCAACACACACACACAAACACACATAGGAATATGTATATATACGATATATATATATAGCTGATGCTAAGACAGCGAGCAGACAAGGAGCAGAGCAGAGCAGAGCAGCTTTTGGGGCGCCTCCATTGTGCGCCACAGCGTTCATTAATTCGATTTCCATAACAATTTATTCATAAGACAATGTCTGGCACGGTTATTTTATCTCTCTGGCGATGTGCGGTAACGGTAACGCCACTTAGCTACAGTTCCCCGTCCCCCACCCCTTCTTCCCCTCCCTCCTGTGTGTGTGTGTGTGTGTGTGTGTCTGCAATCCTTTCTCGCCTCGCCATAAAATATTTTTATGTGCGAACACTCTATAAATGCGTTGAACGAACAGCAGCCAAAGCTGAAGCTGAAACTGAGGCTGAAGCTGAAGCAACTGCGGTTGCCTTGCACTCGAGTGTCTCAGTGTGTGTGTGTGTGTGGGTGTGTGTGAAGCTCAGTGTGTGTGTGTGTGCCAAATGACGACGGTGGCAAGTGGTGCAAAAATTATCTTCAACACCTTCGAACTTTAAAATTAAATGAGGATTAGCGCCGACAACGCACAGGAGGCAGCTTCAGCTTCAGGTGTGTCTACCTCTCTCTCTCTTTCTCTTACACTCCCCCTCTGTCTCTGTCTCTCTCTCTTCTTAGTTACTCCTTGTCTGTTGCTTTTCATTAAGGCACTTGCGGGATCTTTGCTCTGTGTCTGTGCTTTTGGCTGCTGTCGCCTTTTGCCTTTTATGCCGCCTCATTTGCATTTTTTGCTTGCAACTCTCTTCCTCTTTTCCTCTCTCTCTCTCTTTCTCTCTCTCACTGTGTGTGGCAAGCAGCTGCGCTTGCCGCTGATTTATAGACAGCGACACTGTCTCTCCCTCTTCCTCTCTCTATTTTTGTGGCTGCCGCTTGCACTTTCTTAAAGCACGTCACTTGGCAACGCCACCAAAAAAAAGGCTAAAAAAAAGGCAGCAACAAAAAAATATACAGAAATAGGAGGCGAAAGCAATTACGTGAGGCATATCAGCAACAGCGCAACTGCCACGCCCACAACAAATTAAGAATATGCAGCCCGCAAGTGCCAGGCACCGGTTGTGACCTCTTCCCACTGACGATTGCGCCTGTCGATTGCACCATACAGAAGTCGTTCTTTTTTTTTTTTTGGGCTGCAGACGAAAGAAACACTTTGCCAAATTGGCCAAGAAATGCCGAGGCAAGTCAATAATAACAGCAACAGCAACAACAACAGCGAGTGCAAAACGAACGAGTAGAAGGAGAAGAGTAACGAGTACGAGCAAAAATCAGACATCGTCCTCTATCATTTTTTGTTTTTTTTTTTAGTTTGTAGTCGTGTGTCCTGCTTCCTGTGTGTCCTGTGTGTGTGTTGCCTTGCCTTGCGCTTTGCTGCTTAAGGCTGTGGCATTTGATTTGTTTGCCTTTTGCTTTTGGCTCGGGCTTGTTTTGAAATTAAATTAAATTAAAATAAACGAAACCGAAATGCAAAAAGAAAACAAATCAAACCCAACTACACTAACTTGTCACTGACATCGTCATCATCAGTCAGCCAACTTACTTTCCCTTTCCCCGACACACAACTTGTGCTGTCATCGTTCCCACTCTCTCTTTCTCTCTTTTTGCCTTTTGTATGATTCGTGGAATGTTCTGCATAGAGTAGCAAATTAAAAGCAGCTTATACTCGCCACTCAATGCAAGGCTTTCAGCTTACCCATTAACTCTTATCGAAACATAATTGAATTATATTCATCACACATTACTCGCTACTTCCTACTCGTCTAATGATGTTCAGCACACATTACTCGCTACTTTTTACTCACTCGCTAGAAATCATAAGCTACTGCACACAGTTTCCTTATGTTGATTTTATGACTAGATATGCTTACTTTCTCTTAAGCTCTTACTTCCTATTCGTTATTATGCTTTTGCAAATGCCTTCGATCACTTTTAATAAAATGCAGTTATGTACTATATATATTTTTTTTGCGCCAATTTTTCTTACTCGCTATTTGCCACTTTAACAATTGTCAACTATCCATACGTTAATTTGCTTTACCTATTTGCTAACAATTAAAAAATCGAATAAATTGTCCGTTTATAATAACTTCACTCGGTAATTGGCTACTCGTTGTTTGTAAGTTACTCGTTACTACAATAATTCGTATGAAATTGAATTTTTATATGTCGCTTTGGCTGGCCTTTGAACTTGTTGAATAAACCATCTGGCTGTCATAAATTCTCTCGTTGACCTTTTACTCGTTACTTCTCTCGTTACTCGCCCCATTGCATTATTTGTATTTATTGCTAATACATTCTATTTGCTATTAACAACTCATTGTGTGTTAGTTTGAAACGTTGTCAAATACTGATTTTCAATTGAATTACTCGCTGATATTCCACTAGTTGTTACTCGTTACTCGCCACATTTCATTTTTTGTATTAATTCTTAATACTCTCACTCGTGTTGGCTTTGAAACGTATTCAAATACTCGCTGATCTTCCACTTATTGTTACTCGTTACTCGCTACTCGTCACACTTCACAATGAAACCCCTTTATCTACCGTCGTGCCATTGTTCGAGCTTGCCAGTTAATACAATTACATGCATCGCACATCGGTTGTATATGTCTGATACGACAAACGACAACATGTCGATCTGGATCTGGGTCTGGGTCGAGGTTTGAATTCGGGTTTGTGCTTGGGTTTGTGCTTGTGTTTGGGTTTCATCTGGCGGCGCCAGGAACAGCAGTGTGAATGTGAATGTGAATGTGAATAAAGCGTCACAGAGAAACCGAAACTGAAACCGAAACAGAATCAGAAACACAGTGGCTAACGCGACATCCGCTTCCTGTTCCTGCTACTGTGGCTGTTGCTCCTGGCCTGCTCTATGCTTTATGCTGTATTCTTTTTGGGCAGAGAGAGCTTTGAAGCCTTTTCACAGCATTGCACAAAAGAAATGCTGACAATGTCTGACTGTCCAGGTTTGTGTTTCGCTATTTTTCTTTTCACTTTCTTTTTTTCCATTGCTTGCTCTTTTTTCTTTTTTTTTTTTGCTGTGTCGCTTTGTTTTGTTTTGCACGCTTTTGTTGTGTGCGACTCCAGCGACGCTTTTATGTGGCCCATTGGCCAGCCAGACGTTGAATGATGTTGTTCCCAACTGCAACCCACTCAAACACACACACACACACCCACACAGCAAGTATTACAAATTTCAATTAGCGACATGTGTGTTGTTCATGTGTGTTGTTCATGTGTGTTTTCTGCTGTTGTTGATGGGTTCTTAAAGTCAGCTTCAAGTCACTTTGAATTTATTTGTATTTTTATTTTCATTTTCATTTGGATTTTTATTGTTATTGCTATATGGAGCATAAGGCCGCACGCTTATCTCTCGTTGCCCATCAGTCAACATTTCCCACTCGTTGTTATTCACTTAATATCTGTGTAATAAAAGCTAATCGCAGTTTATCTCTGGCTCGTTTACTCTTTATTCGACTTTATTGACGTCATAATTTGCCTGCTTGTTTGTAGTCTTTTTTTCTTTTGTGCTTACACAGTCAGCACTCGTTAGACTTGCTGAATTATCACTCGTCGAACTATCTGTTATTGGAATAGTATTCGTTCACTTACTGGATTCTCTTCTTCATCAGTCCCCAGATATCTAAAAGACGCCTTTGCTCATAATTTACTCGCTTATCATTTACTCGTTCGATTTGCAATTTGTATTAAAGAATCGCTAATTATCTATTCCTTTGTCTTCGCCTACTCGCTGCTTATTCATTGATTTCCTCTTATTCAGCTTATTATTCACTAATTTCTCTTTATTTACTCATGAATTTTTGATCGCTTACTCGGTAATTATTAACTTTGTTTCGCACTCGTTAATTATTTAGTCGCCTCTAAATATTCTATCGTTTAGAAGTGTTAAATATTATAAGGGCTTTCTCGCTTATAACTAACTCGTTAAGTATTGTTCACAAACTAATTGATCACTATTTTCTCTTCTCCTTCTTTAGTCTCTTATCATAATTTATTCGCTAGTTATTAACTCGTTTTTTTATGTTTACTTACGAATTTACTAGTTACTCCTCACTTACGTGGTTACTATTCTCTCGCTTCGCTGTTCATACAAAGTATTCTTGATTACTAACTAATAACTCATTATTTTCTTTTACTCGGTACTGATTCACTCGCTATTAACTTGATGATTTGAGCTTTCTCTTGAATTATTCACTCGTTGCTCCTCGTTTCTTTTACTCGTTTATAACTCACTCGTTGAGTATTGTTTACTAGTTCTTTGAATTAATTTCATGTGCTTCCTTCATATTTATGCATATTTTTATGATTATTTTTATGGCATTCGAAAGAAGTGCCTCGAAATGTTTAATTTATATTTGGACAACTTGGTCGACTTACTCGTTGCTTACTCGTTGTTGACCACAACATTTTAATGCAGTTCGCAGCACGCAGCGCGTGGCACGTGGCGACCGCGCTTCCTTCCTGCCACGCAGCTTCAGCTTCCAGTTCCATCTACAGCTTATGCTGCTGCTGCTTGCCCAGCGGGGCATCAGCAAAAAAAGAGAAAGAGAAAAAAAGAAAGCGAGGCTAAATGGGAAAAACAAAAACGTATTTACCTCAAATTAAACATTATTATGCCGAGGTCGCTAAAGGGAACGGGGAATGGGGGAACTCCAAAGAAGCTGCTGTTGTTGTTGCTGGTCGCGCTGGTCATTTGAGGGCAGCCGCAGGTGGCGACCACACACAATACACACACACACACACATACAAGACACACACACACAAGACACACACACACACACTCTCTCTCTCTCATACTCATATGTTGACCGCAGTAAATCACGCCGTTAAATGGCGGCGACCGCTGGGCAAGTTGCCTTCTTCCCTCGCTCTCGTCTACCTTGGCTCTCTCCCTCCTCCGCCCCCCTCGCAATTTGCTGCTCCGCTGACTCTGGCAAGGACATATGTGAAGCGAAGCTGTTCACTCTTTGGTCCTTCTACTCGCTGCCTGGCTGCATTTGTCGAGGCACTTCCCGTTTCGTTTCGTTTTGTTGTCGGCTGGTCAGCGAGTGTCGACGCAAATGTGTGCTTTGGGCGGGTCATTCGCAGCCTTAATGACATTGCCAGTGTTGCCTCCTCCTCCTCCTCCTGCTCCTTCCTCTCATTATGCCTACCCCTTGGCTGCACATGAGAGTTTATTTTGTAATTAACGCCTGCTGACTGCTGCCTTGGCTTTGGCTTTGCCTTCAGCTTCAGCTTCGACTGCCTGTTGCGCCTCAGCACCTAAGCACAAAAAAGGCAGAAGAGAGGTGGCAACCCTGGTGCTCCCCTGCTTCCCTTCCTGACTTCCTGACTGGCTTTGGGGTGCTCATTCTTTTCTCTTGTTAATGACGTTGACAGGCATTAAAGTGCGAGTGTTGTGGCGACTCTTTGTGTGTGTGTGTGTGTGTGTGTGCATGTGTGGGTGTTAGTGCAAAGGTGTGAAAGCGAATGGGCTAGGAACACAAACACACACGACTAGAGATGAATGTGCTGCTGCTGTGCGGAAGTTAACAAGCAAGATATATGTGAGAAGTACAGTGGAAAAAGAAAGAGAAGCAACGAGAAGTAAGAAGTGCAGTGACAATAAAGAGACGCATAGAGAAAAGAAGAAGACTAAATGCTGTGAAAATTACAAAAAAAAATGCCAAAACTAGAAATGTATACAAAGATAAGAAGGGAGAAATACAGTAAGAAATAAAGAAGTATAGAGAATGATTTGAATAATAAAACAAAAATAGATCGGAAAATTAGCTACTTAGAGAAGTACAGTGAAAGAAAGAGAAGCATTAGAAAAGAGAAGAAAACATACAAATTTAAATACTGTAAAAATTACAAGATTACAATTCTAAAACTAACAAGTAAGAAGAACAATGTAAAAGAAAAATAAAAGTGAAAGAGTTCAAAATGCGAAGCAAAGCGAAAGAGTAAGGTAAAATAAGTAAGAGTAAGAGTTATGAAAAAATAGAAGTAAAAATTAAATAAATATGAATAGAAAATAATAATAAAATAAATGAAAAGCACAGTGAAAGAATTCAAAAAGCGAGAGCGAAGAGAAAAAGTAAAGAACACATTGAAAAAAGAGAAGTGCAGGGAACATTTTAAGAGAATAAAGAAAAGCATAGGAAAATAGCTAAAACAGCGAAAGCAAAAAATAAAGAAAATAACGAAAAATGTGATGAAAAGGCATAAAAGCGATCTATGGTAATACCGCAACAGAGTTAAAAGTTAAACAAAATAGGAAAAAGCAATGCCAAAAATTTAAAATAAAAATGAATTCAAAATTCGAAATTGCAGAAGAATTGAAGAAAATTCAAACTAAAAGTCCACATAAATTGCAATTAAATATGCTCGCAATAAATATGTGATAAAAAGCACAAATTTCATTTGCCATATGGTGAGAGAAAACCAACAAATGAAAAACAGCAAAAGTCAAATATGAGAAAAGCAACGCACATCGGAAAAAAACTCAGAAATGAAAAAAATTAAATTTAATAATTGAAATTCATAAGGCTTTTCGATTTACTAAGTATTCATATGGCAGGCAAATTAAATCTGTGCTATAATAAAGCAAATAAGAGTTCAACGCTTTAGCCTAGAGAGTGTGGAGGTAGAAAGAAGAAGAACGGGATAATGTAGGGTTGCCATAAGGGGATAAACTAGGAATTTAATTTTAAGAAATACAGAATATTGATGACTGAGAAAAGTATAATGTAAGGATAGACTATATAATTCCATTTTCAACAGCATAATTGGCAACCCTAGTGAATAGTGCTAGATAAGAAAAGAGACGAAAATAGTTCAATGTTTGACAGCAGAGATGGCAACCCTGATCAAGAGTGTTAGGTTAAGAGAGAGGCTGGGAATTGTTCAGTTTTTAAAAGCATAGATGGCAACCCTAGTGAAGAGTTTCAGGTTAGGAGAGAGAAAAAAGGGGAATAATTTAATTTTTAACAGCATAGCAGGCAACTCTAGTAAGTATGTTAGTTTAGGAGAACGACTGGATATAGTTTTATTTTCAACAGCACAGTTGACAACCCTAGGGAACATTTGTAGGGGGAAAGAGATGGGGAATAGTTTGCCTGTCTGCTCTCGTTGTAGTTGTCTTCCACTCTAGTTTGCTGTGTCCATTTTTTCGCTGTTGCTGTCAACACACTGCGCTGCCACACCCACACACACAGCCTAAGGGCTTTGGCACGCCTCCCACCCACCCACACACACTCACACTCTCGCATACACATTAACGCCTGCAGCTCTGTTGGCTTGTCCTTGTGTGTGTCTCAGTCTCAGTTCTCGTTATTGTCGCTGCTTTTGAGTTAATTTGCGGCATATGAACTGTGCGCGCTTGAAATGAATTCAATGGAGCTCTAAAGCGACGTTAACGA
The DNA here is from genome assembly GCA_019972355.1 of Drosophila kohkoa. NCBI lineage: Eukaryota > Metazoa > Arthropoda > Insecta > Diptera > Drosophilidae > Drosophila > Drosophila kohkoa. Next base: position 505,726 of record BJEL01000025.1, read on the forward strand.
AGGAGAGAGAGAGAGTGAGAGAGAGAGAGAGAGAGAGGGGGAGTGTGTGTAAAGAGTAGAGTAGAGAAACTTAACTGGGCGTCGTTGCTGTTGCTTTTGTTGCTGTTGTCTTCAGTGGCGTCGCCAACAGGTGTAAATGTGAATTAATTAACCGCAAACACTATAAACAACGCCTCGACTCGACTCGACTTGGCTTGGCTGCTGTGTTTACAAATTGGCCTGACGTTTGTGCTAAATTAAAATGAAATTCATTACGCGCAGACAAATTTTGCAAACTGTTGCCACATAAGTTTCGAATTGGAATTGGAAGCAGAAGCAACAAACACACAAAACGAACAATATGTCTCAAAAACTTGAACGAACACAAAAAGAAATCAAGTGGATATTATGATGGCACAGCATATGGAAAGAGGGGGAAAAATGAAAGAGAGAGGGGAGGGGGAGGGGGGCCACACACAGGTTGTGTTGTTGTGTTGTGTTGTGTTTGCCGTGGGTCGCTTCGATTTCAAGTCAATTCAAATCAAATCATTTGGAAGCAAATCATTTGATATGTTGCGGCAATTGACAAACTCCAGCAGCAGAGGGGGCGAAGAAGAGAGGATAGAGAGGAGGGGTCTGTGCACACATTTACAATTGCTCAATTCAATTTCCGTTCGAGTGCGTCGGAAGAAGTCGGTTCAATGGCAACTTGATCTCTTGTTGATGATGACGGCGCCAAACTGTCGCTCAGCCGGCAAATGGCAAATGGCAAACGCCAAATGGCAAATGGCTAAAACGGCAATCGGTGAATTGGCAACACACACACACACACACATACGTACAGGTAAATGGCGATAAAATCGAGAGGGGGAGAAAGGGCAGCTCTCTCTCTCTATCTCTCTCTCTCTTGGATACTTTGTCGCGCTTTAGCTTCGTCTCAGGTGAATGGCTTTAATGTTCGCTCGTTACAACGCGGCGGATGCGATGTGGATTACCTCCCTTTTACCTCTTACCTCTCTTATCTGCCCCTCCTCTCACCTTTCTCTTCTCTAGCCTGAACTGTGGCCTCAAGCAAATCTGTCTAGGCTTCCGTCACGCTGCTGCCTCAATTGCCATGCACTTGATTTGCTACTTATTGAAATCAAATAGGCATTGAAATTGCCTCGCCCAATACTCTTCAACAGCGAGAGTTGCTCGCTAGTTGAGTTGAACCAAAAAAGTATGCTACGTTTTTTTTTTCTGCTTTCATTTCGATTTTATTGAAATAATGCCATTAATGTATTATGTATTAATAGTATTTGCAAATGATACCATTTATTTTTTGGTACAAAAAAAATTATTATTATTAGTGATTAGTTAATTAGCTATTATATTTATCATTAAGTGTCATACTACTTGCAAATTCACAGCTATCTACTATACAGCTGTGAACTTTGAAATAGCAGTGCCTACGACCTATGCGTTTAACGAAGTTTTTGTTTGTTTCTTAACTCTTTTTACAAAAACAATATGCAATTGATCAATTAACAGAAAGGAATATGCAAAGCCGCACAGCTGTAATATAATATTTATTTTATTTTATTTTATTTTAATTGAGTCGAATAATATTTTGAACTACTGGCAGAAAAGTTAACAAGTAAATAATAAATATATGAATTTAATTTTGACTTATTTTAAACTAGTTTTACACACATTTTGTGTTTAATTAAGCTAAATAAGAATTAGGTTCTATTGCTGAGTGCTTACAGTTTGGTGCAACATTGTGAATATTAAATTAAATTAAACTCGAACTCACTTAGCGGCCACAATGCTTATGCAAAATATGCCGTTAAGTGGACTATACATGAAGTGATAAAAAGCGCATTTTTCTATGTATTCATGTCTATTTCATCTTCTTTATTTGCAGCTTATTTTATATGCCGCTATTGCGAACTGTGGCCGTTAAGTGAGCTAATGGTAAGTTGTTCTTTAATAACTGGTATTATTATTGAAAAAAGATTGCTTTAATGGCATCTTGTTTATTGATATTCCATACTTTTTTATTGATTTATTGACTAGTTTATAGAATGATTGTAATTAATTTATTAGTTTATTGATGTATTATTTGATTTTTTTGATAGATTTACTATACCTTTAGCTACAGAAGTCTTAAGTTAGTTACTTGCATTTTATTTTAAATTGATAGCTAAAGACATTAAACCAAAGATGAAAGCTTTGTTTCATATTGAACATTTGAATACAGTTTACTTTATTTTGAACTTCACTTAAACTATAATTTGCAATTCCTTAAGAGACCAACCTTAGCTTTTGCTTTAGCTTTAGGCTTTAATGCATACATAAGAATTATGACAAAGGTTGTCTAATAATAATAGATAGCAATTCCTTATTGTTTACTGCAGAGCAACTGGAATTCGTGAAGTGCCGCTGAAGTGTATTTACTATTTAGCTATTAGGCTGTTGTTTTATTGTCGTCCCCGCAACGCGCTGTTATTTTTATTATTGGATAACATTGCCCGATTACGCGCACTTGAATCGATTTATTGTTATTGAGGAGGCCGCGATTCAAGTCGATTCAAGTCGATTCGAGTCGAGTTGAGTCGAGTAAGCAAACATTTTGCTAGCCATAATTACAAGTGCGTCTCTGGCATTTGTCTTAATAGAATTAAAGTGGAATGGAGTTGGATAGGAAGACAGGTAGAGAATCCCATCCCAAAGGGGGGAGACAAAACAACGTTTCACTTAGCCAAGAAAGCAATTGCGAATCACTTGGCCAGTTGCCATTGCCAGGCGAATGATTTGGATTTTGGCTTTTCCCCTGTCTCCTTCTCTTTGCTTTCATAATTTCTCTGCTCATTCTATTTCTATTTGTATTTGTATTTTCTCATTTTTTTTTCTACGTTGCCTTGCTTAGGCTTTCGCTTATTATTTAATTATTTGCTCATGGCAATTCCTGGCGGATTCTATTTGCTTTAATTTCATTTCGTTGCTGCTGCCAACCGCAGCCTTAGCTGCTGCCACTTTGCTCTCCCCTTCCCCCCTTCCCCTCTGTTCCCTGCATTGCGGCAATCACATTTCAGTTCATCATTAGCGCAGACATTGACAGCGAGCAAAGAAGAGAGGGGAAAACGTGTGGTTTTTGGGCCTCCCTCATCATAGTTTCGCAATTATGAGTTGAGCCTGTAAATGAAAGCGGCGAGGAAGGAGGAAGAAGGGAGGAGATGGCTCAACCATCTCGCAACTCTCGCATCTCGCATCTAGCATCTCAATCAATCATAATTAGTGTGAATTGCAATTATTGTTGCATAGTTTTTGCGCCAAATTGCAACTGACATGAGGCCTAATAATAATGAAATTCTTCACTCGCCTCTCATCCCAACTAACATACTAAGAGCAGAGCAAATTGATAGACAGCGAAGTGTTTGCCAACCTATATCGAAGATAGGCTAAAGATTACATTCTATATTCTCAATTTCTTCAATTAATGAGCAATCGACTTTTATATATAGTTGAATATGCAATTTACAATATAAATTTGGTATATTGAGTGATCTATGGTATATTTTGAATGTAGTTGTATATCAATATAGCAAATGTAACCTTTGGTATATTCTAGTTTTTTTATTCTGAAGGTTCAATTTAGAATATAAACATTTATTACATTATCCATTAGTTGAAAATTATGTTTTTGGTAGATAAGTTTTGGTATATTACGTGATCTATGGTATATTTTGAATATAGTAGTATATCAATTTACAAAATGTTACTTTTGGTATATTCTAGTTTTTTGTTGGTATGCGAAACTCAACTTTTGGTATAGAAATTAGAGCTTTTGGAATGTTTAGCATTATTTTATATACGAAATTTAGATTTTGGTATATTTTAGTGTGCTGTTGGTATGCTAAATGTAACTTTTGGTATATTTGATAATTTTTTAGATATACGGAATATATATATTATTATATGTTAGTATTTTGCGGTATATACAATATACTTATGGTATATTTTAGTATTTTCTGAAGAAGCAATTTACAATATACACAGTTTCTACTTTATCCAATACTCTGAAAGTTCTAAACTCTGTTTTCTGAATATATTTTCGTGGATAAGTTTGTTATATTACGTAATCTATGGTATAATTCCAATGTGGTAGTATATTAATATACGAAATGTAGCTTTTGTTATATTTTAGTATTTGTTTGGTATGGAAAATAGTGCGTTTGGAATGTTTCATCATTTGTTGGCATTCGGAATTTAGCTTTTGGTATATTTTAGTACTTGTTTGGTGCATAAAAAACAGTGACTGATATTTTGGTATTATTTTGGTACACGAAATGTAGCTTCCAGTATACTTAAGTATTGTCTGTATACTGATTTGGTATATTTTAATTAAAATGTCGCGGTGCTATGGTTTTATTTAATAAAGGTGCAGTTTTCTTAATTGTTATTCGCATTAATTAGTCTCATTGTTTGCATTGCTCTGCACTTTGTTAATTTAACAGCATTCAATTGTAGTCCACATATTCTGTAGCATTTGCCATTGTCAATCTCTGCTTGATTTGCGTCAATTGCAACACTTTTCAATTTGCGCAACTCGACAAATGATTTGCCTAAATAGCTGTGCGTATTTATTTAAGAGGCAGTGTGGAAGAAAGCGCACAGCTGGTAAGCTGGTATCAGGTCAGGAGTCGACTTAGAACTCGTGATACTGATAATACTTGGTATGCAAATTTGATTTGTTGCCCCGTACGTGAGAGCGTCCATTGCCCCCGAGGAGCAGTCAAACAAAAAAAAAGGACTAAAGACTAAAGATGCCGGCCGGGTGGCTTGTGCACTTTGTAACTGGTTGTGTAAACACTGCTAAAGAAAGCAGAAGCTCCTCTGCTCAAGAGCTGAAGCCGCGCTGAGGTCCGTTACAGAAAAAAACAACTAAGAACGCTATAGTCGAGTGTACTCGACTGTGAGAGAAAGCAATCTTCAGCTGTGTATAAACATAATAAATGCTGTCGAAAAACACTTAGAGCTCTACCTCTTATAGTCTCTCAGATCTAGGTGTTCATATGCACAGACAGACAGACCGACGGACATGGCTGATCAAGAATATATATACTTTATAGGATCGGAGATGCCTCCTTCTACCTGTTACATACATTTCCCGCCAGCACAAAGTTATAATACCCTTCTGCCCCATGGGTAGCTGGTATAAAAACACAGCACACACCAAAAGAAAAAAAAAGGAAAAACGACAACGACAACGACGAAAGGGTCAGGACTGTCAGTCATAGTCAGAGAAAGGAGAGGAGAGAGGGATGATATCCAAAGTGGGGGAGGAGGAGAAGCAAAGGGAAGTAGCATCACATGACGCGGCATCGGCATCGGCGTCTGCCCTGGCATTCAACTTGTCGTGGTAATTGCGTAGCATTTCCATAGATTAAGGGATTTACTCAACTGCTTTCACTTGGACGTCACCGATACCAGAACAGAACAGAACAGAACAGCACAGAACGGAACTGAACCCAAAGACAAAGCCCGGTCAGCCCGAACACAACTGAAACCAGAGTAAAGAAATTTTCGGCACGCACCAAAAACACGGAGCAAAAAAAAAAAAAAAAGAACAAGGAAAAAAAAGAAGGAAAGAAAAAATGCTTGAAGAGTGTAGTAAAACGCTTGTGTTAAATACTTTTATTGAGATGGTAAGCCTTTTTATTAGCTCAGACCTAAATAAACAAGCTAAGGTCTCGTTTTCCCTTCCCTTCCCTTCCCTTTTCCCCCCTTTTTGTTGGCTACGTGTGCCGAGGACTTTTATCTGTCCAAGGGGAGCCGCACGGTTAAAGGGGTTGTGAAGGGGCAACAGCCGTCGTTTAACATACTTTAAACATGTTTTGCCAGCTCAAAAAAACAAAAAAACAACAAAAAAAAAAAAAGGCTAAACAAATGCGATAAATTCGCTGAAATTAAGCGACAAAAAGTCTCTAAATTCATACAAATGAAATGCACTCATAAAGATGAAATTGACACTCTTCTTGGCTTATAAAGCGATTCCAAAACGATTAACAGGTAATGCCAGAGCATTGTGAAAAATAAAAACGAAAACAACTAATTGAATCGGTGAGCTTAAAAGCAACTCTTAAAGCAACTCTCTTAAATGGGTTTTAAACAGTGTAACCCAGCTATATTTTTTTTTGTCTTTTTTAATTAGACTTATTCCGTTCTACACTTTTTATGTATGCAAATCGAAATGGGGAAGAGTCTGAAAAAGGTTTAGTGAATATTAAAGTTAGGTTATTTAGGGCAAGTGTTGAAATTTGTGTATCAAAACATTCTTAAAGCAATTATAGAAGGATTAGAAAAAAAATTAAAACACATTAACTAATCTATCTTTAAATAACAAATTTATAAACAAATAATCTATGATTTAATTGGTCTATAAATATATATATATATATATATAAATGTCCATAACAAAAAATAATCATAATAATAGTTGACAAGAAATTAACAAAGGTACCTGTAATCTTATATAGCAAATTCTTTAGTATTTTAGTAGTTTGTTAGTATTAATATTAATATTAAAAAAAAATTTATTAATTAAAAAAAAATTTTTAATTATTTTATGTTACAAGTTCTTCAGTATTTTAGTATTTTTTAATATTCATAACAATTTCGATTTCTGCTTATTAAGAAAATTACTTAGAATGAGATTAACAATTTACTTATAGTATATGTTTTAAGAATAATACTTGAAATCTTATATAACAATATAACTTCAGTAGTTTTGTTTTTTTTTTAGTATTAATAATAATCTACAAGAGAACAAATATTACAGTATTAATATTCAGTATTTTTTAGTATTAATAAACAATTACATTTCTGCTTCTCTTTTCTAGGTTGAAGAAAGCTGCGCATGAAATCTGAAAATGAAAAATCAAAAGTTAAATTGAGTTTGCAAGAAATTGAAATTAAAGCAGTTCTGAACGGGTAAGTGTGATTATAAATACTATTGAATACTATGGAAATAATGTCGATAATTACGCCTTAAAAAAAAACGTATTTTAATGTAGATATAAAATACATCTTTTTGCAAACTATTTTTGTATTTGTTGATACTTTTATTAGTGCAAATTATGTTACAAATTTGTAGAAGCAATTATCGACTTTAGTATAATTCTAAGTGCCGGGTATAGCTAAGTTAAGCATGCTCCAATTGCCGAACTGTCTTTTAAGACGTCTCAGATTTTAAATTTTGTGTAGCAATTGTCCCCGCTCCCCTCTCATCCTACTCTCCGCGTCGTTATTCATTTGTGGCGTCTGCCCGATCGGTTAATGTTTATGGAGTGTGGAGTGTGGAGAAGGCAGAGTGAGAGCTTTTAAGTCGAAGAGATTTTGAACGAAGCCAGTGCGAACAAGAAGGAGAAGAACAACAACAACAAGAACAGCGCAGCACGCACGTATTTAAATCAAATCTGTGTGTGTGTGTGTGTGTGAGAGAGAGAAAGTCATAAAGTGTTGTTTAATGGCATTTTTCATCCATTACTTACCGTTATTATGCTAATGAGGTCGTTACGCGTATTTGTGTGTATATTTTATTTATATTGGATTGTGCGTGAGGCGAGCACACATGACGGCACAGCCAGAGAGGAGAGAGGAAGGAGGGAAAGAGACTGACTGTATAATATAAAGACATCATCAGCAACACAAATCTGCATACGGCGCAACAACAACAACAACAGCAAAGTCGAAAATGTGTTGCGTCTGCCCTGTGGGCGACTTTCTCTTTCTATGTGTGTGTGTGTGTGACAAAAAGCGTGTGTATTGTTGTTGCTAATTGAGAGGCTCGCTGTCAGCCTGTTGTGTAATTTTCGATAGCATACTTTTGCGCTGCGCCGCTTTAATTGCAGAGCGCCTCCTCATTTCGTCGTTTTGTGTAGCATACTTTTGGGCTGCGCCTCGCTTTAAATACCGCAAAGCTCTTGAACCGCGTTGCCAATCGCATTGTGCGCGTTGCCAGAACGCTGCCCATTGTGTTGTGCCGCTTGTTGTTTATATTTAGTTTGTTGTTGCTCTTGTTTACCATATGAAGTTGATATGAACTGAGGCCCAGCGGCAAATGAAGACAACAAGCAGTCGAGGAAGAAGAAGAAGCAGCAGAGCAAAATGCGAAATGCAAACAGCGCTAAATGGGAGTGGTGAAGAGGGGGGGGACAGTGGTTACTAGTCGTCGCATTGGCAGGCCAATCTAGGGGTAGAAGGGGGACAGGAGGGAGCTGCGACAGCGTCGCAAACTTTTGCTTCTGAATACGTAAAATGTTTTGGTAAATGTGTCCCAAATGTCGTTGACGGAACGCAGTGGCCGGGAGGAAGGGAGGGGGAAGAGAGGGCGCACCGCAAACGATTTGCACGCAGCAGCGGAGCAGAAGAAGAGGGGGGAAGGGGCAAGGGGAGGAGGACGGACAAGATGGTACGACAACGATTCTCGCGACATTTCATTCGATTCGTGGCTAAATAACTTGGTTTTCCAAAACGCCAACGGGCGCAGCAAGCAAGGGGAACAGAAGGGGGGAAAGTGAGGAGGGCAAGTAACAGGCACACACAGGACTCAAGACTCAGGACTCAGCACTAGACCAGGGACTAAGACTGAGACTGGGACGAAGAAGACTTTTGCTCAGTCTCTAGACTTTAGTGTTGTCTGCAGTCTGAAGACAGCGTCGCGGTTTTTGCGGTGGTCGCTGCGGTGCGGTGCGATGTGATTCTCCTTCCACTTTTTACCTCCTGTTGTTGTCTATTGCAGCTGCTTGAATTGTTGCGCCTTATTTGGCCGTGGTTCTTTCTCTCTCTCTCCCCATTCTCTCCTCATTCTCAGTGCTGTGGCACTTCTTAAGCGCTTTCTTGTCCTGCGGTGCTCGTTTGTTTGTCGTGCACATAAATCCTAGCGCTAGTTGTCCCAAAGGCACTGCCACTGGCAGCCCTCTCACCCCTCCCAACCCACGGTGACAGCTGTCCCCACTCCTCTCTCTCTCTCTCTTCCACCTGCCCTTGGCCAGCCAAAGTGTCACAGCTCAGTGGTTGCTTCCGCATCTCGACCGCATACTTAATTATGAAGTCGCCGACGCTTTCAGCTGCTCTCCAGCAACAGCTTTAGCTTCGACTTCAGCTTCCAACTGCTGTTCCCAGCTCACTGTCCACCTGGTGTTGGCAACAGCTGTGCAGCGAACCAGCCGCAAGTCTTAAAGCCACTTTCAATATCTTAAGAGCGCAATAATTGTAAACTCGAATTCGAATTAAGCGTTTACCACTAAAAGGCATATTAACTACTTTTGCAATTCGTTATCAAATTTACTTTCTTATTCTTATTTCTTTTAATTAGTAATTAATTTAAGTTGAATCAAAGACTGAAGATAATCTTAAAGTTCTTTAAGTACTAATTCAGATATATTTTATTCTATATTATTAATTGAACTAGAACTAAACTATTTAAATTCGTTATCAAATTAGTTAGTTTACTTTCTTTCTTATTCTTACTTTGCTAATAAGTAATTCGTTTAACTTGATTAAAGATTGAATATAATCTTAAAGTTCTTTAAATCATAATTCAGATATGTTTTCTTCTACTTCATTAATAGAACTAGAACTAAACTAATCAAATTATGTTATCAAATTAACTACTTCACTTTACCTTCATTCATATTCTTACCTTGCTACCTTAGTAATACATTTAACTTGAATTAAAGATTAAAGATAATCTTAAAGTTCTTTAAATCATAATTCATAAATGTTTTCTTCTATTTTCATTTAATTAGTATTAAAGACTGCAGCTAATCTTGTAATTTGAAGCACTTTAAATTATATTTCATCAAAGCTTTCTTCTATTCATGAGCTAAAGCTAAACCTAATTTAGGAGTTTAACTCTAGAAGTTTTGTTTATGCAACTTTTTTTAAATTTATTTTGTGCCAGAAAACAAAAAGTCTGTTATAAAATCAAGATTTTCCTTTTAATACTAAGAATTGTGGTTTACAAAGTGCGTCAAGAAAATGTTAATGTTAGAAATTACATTTTGATTCCAAGAACATTTAATAAAAGAAGCAAGTTCTTATTAAGAAAAAGAAAGATTCATTATAGATACGTGAAGGAATTTCGATGGATTAAGAATAATATAATCTTAACTTAAATGAATCTTGACTTCAATATGCAAAAGTATGATTTATCCATTCTATAAGTTATAAACTAAATTCTCAGATAATTCTTTTCATTTCTTCACATAGTAATTTGAAATTAAAAGTAGAATCATTCAATTCAATTAATATTCATTAAATCATTATTATAATAATTTAAAAAGTAAAATTACTATTCATTTATTTCTTTTTTTTAATAATATAATTGAAATTTTAAAGTAGAATCATTCAATTCAATTTCTATTCATTATTGTTATCAAATATTATTCCCAATCTCACTTAAAGTCTGCTAAATTTTGCTGCCATTTGCCTGGCGCTTGCCTTTAAAGTTCATCGAAAACTTCTCAACTTTAAAATTTGGCTTAATTTCAAAAGTTTTGCCACAAGTTTGCTGCAAAGAGTTTTCGCAGTTGTTTGTCTACCGAAGGGTTTTGCAGGGTATCTTTAAGTTGAGCAAGTCAGACATTAAACAACGCCTGTTGCTGAAAGTTCAAAATCGTTGTTCGCTCTCTCTCACTCTTTCACTCCTTCTTCTCTGTCTCTTTCTCGCATGGCGTCAGCTGCTTATGCTGAGTATTTTTGTTAATCTGACGTCGTTCTAATGAATGTCATAAATTTATTGTTCCGAGTGTTTTGTGCTTCACCCTCAAGGCAGCGATTGGCTTCGTTTTAGTTGTCGCTGTGATTTCCAATTGTGTTCTTCTTCTGCATTTTTTGACTGCTGCTGCTGCTGTCTAGCCAACCCTCTAACGAAAGAGGAACGAAAAAAAAAACAAGTAAGAATGCAACAATCGAGTGTGCTCGCCTGTGAAATACCCGCTGCCAATTTATTAAATACAATAACAAAACAAAATTCGAGACACTAGCTTTAAAATTACGCTTGCTATTCGATTTTTGTCGATTTTCGTGGGCGGAAGTGGGCGTGGCAAAAAGTTGAAACAAACTTGATCTGCGTGCAAACATAACAAATGCTGTCGAAAAAGAATTATAGCTGTATCTCTTATAGTCTTTGAGATGTAGGTGTTCATATAGACGGACGGACAGCCAGACAGATAGACAGATGGACAGACAGACATGGCAAGATCGTCTTAGCTGTTGACGCTGATCGAGAATATATATACTTTAAAGGTTCCAAGATGCCTTCTTCTACCTGTTACATACATTTGCTGCCGACACAAAGTTATAATACCCTTCTACCCTTTGGGTAGCGGGTATAAAAATAATGTATAGAAGCCGCTGCTGTGTCCCGTTTTGTGCCCTCGAGTGAAGTGGTCAAGTGAAAAGTTGAGTTCTGTTCTGTTCAGTTTTTGCACTTGTCCCTGGTCCTTTCTACCTCCAAAAGACTCTTCTCGATTGTTTTGCTGTCGATGCCGATGCCGATGCCGATGCCTCTGCTCTGACATCATCATTTTAATCATCGCTAGACGCTTTTTGGGTGCCACACAACCACCAAGGGAATCTATCCAATGTCCAACTGTCCGATGTCCTGTCTCATGTGCGTGCCTAGTGTGCTGTCAATTCTTTTGCTGTTACTTTGCCGATAAGAGAAGCCAAGAGTCCACTTGAGTCCAGCATTCAGCATTCAGCATTCGGAATTCCTAAATTCGACATGCGACATGCACGCTACAAGATAATCACATTAAAAATAGTCGCCCCAAGTTTTCTTCTTTTTTTTTTTTTTGACCACCCACATCAATATCAATCGAGTGACTGACCCCCAGATAAAGTCACCCAACTTGTGCTTTATCTCTCGCTCTCTCGAAGAATATCTCTCTGCCACAAATATAAAGAATAATAATAATAATAATATTTGTGAATCAAAAACACACGCCCCCTTTGCAGCTCATTATTTCATTTAGGGCTTTTATTGTTTTTCGCATGCCATTAGTCAGTTTTGATTTACATGCGGAGAAAACGAAGCAGAGAGCGGCGGCAAACAATAAAAATAATAAAAACAACTGTCGCTCAACTTAATAAGAAAACAAGACACACAAATGAAAAATGAGAGAAAAAAAATAGAATGAAAAAAAGAAAAGGAAATGGAATGAAATGAACAAGTGTCCTTGTTCTTGTCCCTGTCCTCGCTTAACTCCCCTTGAGTCCTGTCAAAAGTGAGCAAGAAAATCATTCGAAATGACTGTAAAAACAATGAAATTAGGCCGACGACTGAGAAATCTAATTATTCATCCCCCTTGTTTTTGTTTTTTTTCTGTTTTCTCTGTTTTCTGTTCTTTTTTGAAAACTCGCTCTGACGACCTGCTGCATTATTATTTGCTGTGTTTGACCAAAAATTTGACAGAGCCCCCGAAGGTATTCCATATATATATATATATGTGAATGGTACATAAAAAATACTGTATATACTAAATATAAAATACTATATGTGTAAGCTAGCTATGTTTTATTCTGGCTGCAATTCAATTTATTGCTTTGACGACCTGCTGCAATTTCATTTGCTATGTTTAACCAAAGGCAGTATATAAAAAATACTATATATTATATATAGTATTGAGTGACATATATATATGTATATATGTATATTGTATATATATATATTGTATATAGTATTGAGTGGCACCTAATGAGTGCCTTATAAGCTAGCTTCAATCTAAGTTCGATTCGTGCTGCAATTGAATTTTTGTTATATGTTTCATATATACAAAATACTAAATAATATTCTATTGAAAGTTTTGTAAAATATATTCTATATATTGTTTTGTTAACTAGCCTCAAATTAAGCTCTATTCATGCTGCAATACAATTTGTTTGCATTTTTTTTCTGTCGACCTGCCGCAATTTCATTTTTATGTGTTTGACCAAAGGCAGCTCGTATATTATTTATTATTATTATTTATATTATTGAGTGCTTTATAAGTTTGTCTTTAGCTAAGCCTGACTCTTGTTGCTTTTTTTTATATATGTAGTATATAATAGTAGCTTCAACCTGTGTTCTATTCTGGCTGCAATTCAATTTATTTCCAATTATTTGTTGTCGCTTTGACGACATGCTGCAATATTTTTTGGTATGCTTAACCAAAGGCTGTTCATATACAGCTGTGCCCATTGAAATAGCAGTGCAGACGACCTACACATTTAAAGTTGAAAAATATTATTATAAACACAACTTCGAGACAAAATTTTTTTATAACAGCTTAATATATTTAATTTGCGATAATTAAACATATTTTTCATTTTGGATAATTCAATATTTTTCCGAATGTGGATGTTAACATATGAAAATGTCCGTATTATGAAGACCATTGAAATAGCAGTGAAAAAACAAAAATGTAATAAATTTCAAAAAATTTTATAAATAACTTAATCCTTCTAAATTTCGAGTTGAATACGACCTTATAATTTGTTGTGTAGCCTTTATTGGCTATTAGAGCCTCACAGCTACGTGGCATGGAGTCCACCACGTCCTCGCAACGCTTGCAGGGATTCTGGCCCTATACCTCCTGTACAACTTGTCAAAGGTGTGGCTTAGATGTCGGGGATTTCTTGGCAACATAATGCTTGAAGTCCTCCATCAGTTCCCAATCGGATTTAAATCCGGGAACTGTGCTGACATGGCATTACATCAGTTTTTTCATGACCAAACCACTCCGTGACCAGTTGGCCGGTGTGTTTAGGTTTCGTGGCTCTGCTGAAAAGTCCATATTGAAGGGGCATTTCATCCTGAGAATACTTCAGCATGATGTTTCTTAATATATTTTCAAAGATTTCTTGGTCTATGATCTCATCGATCATATTTATAGGTCCCACACCACTGTATGAGAAACATGCCCATATCGTGATTTTAAGACCACCATGTTTAGCGGTCTTAAGGGTATGGTTTAGGTAATTTTAGGTGTTTGGTGGTCAACGGACATATTGTCTTGAACTTTTCTAATAATTAACACCAGTTTAGACGCATTTGTCCAAAGGATATTACGCCATTTGGAAAATGGCCAGTTCAAGTGGCGCTTGGCAAACTCCCACCTCGCTTTGAGATGTCTATAACCAAGTAATTGCACCTTTTCTGGACTTCGGGTATTCAAATTTGTATCCACCAGTCTTCGGCCAATAGCCACTTCACTGATTCCCCAACTCAGCCCTGCTTTAATATCCCTAGAGGATGCAAAAGGATTAGTTTAGCTGAAGAGCACTATGCATCGGTCCTCTAAAATTGTGGTTTTTTGTATCGCACCACGGTTTTCAGGCTTTGATTTATAATTTATGTCATTGAAAACCATTTTGGTAAAACATTTTAGGCGACACAGAACTTTTTTATACAATTTTGCTCCTTCCTAAGCTCAAGAAAGGACCTCCTCTCTACATTGGACCAGTTAGGTCCTTTACACACTAAAATTAAATTTTTTTTTTATAGTTATAGTGCATTGTCGTATAAACTACAATAATAAACCAAATTAAACTCACTTTTCATAAAATTAAAAACAATTTCGGCTTTTTTAGTGGAAGAAAAGAAAAAACTGCTATTCTAATGTTCAGCCCAAAAGTGGTGCACTTGGGTAAAAATATCAAAATTTCAGAAAAACTGATCAAATCTAACGGGGTTTTTGCTGTTTTCTTATCTTTATGCATTATTTTACAAAAACAATGTGCTAGCGATCAACTAACAAAAAGGAATAACCAAAAAAAACGGTTACATAGTCTTTTCTCTGTCGCACTGCTATTTCAATGGGCACAGCTGTACATATATGGTATATAAAAAGTACTATTTGTTATATATGATATTAAGTGCCTTATAAGCTAGCTTCGTGCTAAGTTCGATTCTTACTGCAGTTGAATTCGTTTGTATATTTTTGGTGTATAAAAAATACTATATATATATAATAGTATTGTGCTTTATGAGCTAGCTTCAAGCTGCCTTCTTTTCTGACTGCAATTTCACTTGTTTCAATATTATTGTAGTTTAAAACCTGCTGCAATTTTAGTTGCTGTGTTTGAAGAAAAGCATTTCATATACAAATCTAATATATTAAAAATACTATACATTATGTATACTATTCAATGCTTTATAAACTAGCTTCAAGCTGAACTTCTTGCTGCAATTTGTATTTGGTATATATAAAATACTGTATAAAGTATTGAGTGCTTTATAAGCAAGATTGAAGCTGATTGCGATTCTTGACGCAAGTTTTAGTTGTTTTTATATATTTAGTATATATAATATACTATTAAGTACTTTATAAGCTAGCTTGAGCTCGATTCTTACTTATGTGTATATATATAAAATACTATATATTACTAAGCGCTTTATAAGCAACCTTCAAGCTGTATATATAAAATACTATATATTATTGAGTGATTTATAAGCTAGTTTCAAGCAGATTTAGATAATTGCTGCAATTTTTGTTTTTTTTTAAATATATATAGTATATATAATATACTATTGAGTCCTTTTCAACCTGAGCTTGATTTTTACTTTATAATCTCGTTTTCAGGTTGATTTCTCTTCTTTTTTTTGAAGTGCAGCTTGTTTACTTGTCAGCAGTTGAAACAGAATCAGAAATAGAATCAGAAAAGTCGAGCGTCCGTGCCCCATTTGCCTTTGCCGTGCTGTTTGCCACTGAGCCGCGCATTCCGAAAGCGCCACATTAAGTAGCATGTGGCATGTGGCACAGAGTAGAGTAGTAGCACAGTGGGGAGCTCGCTGCTCACAGGTTTTTCGGACTTGCGACTTCGGACGTCGCGCCGCCCCCCAAACCGAAACCGAGACCGAAACTGAAACCGAAAGAAGAGCAGACGAGGTGCCGACGCCTTTTGATGCGACGCATGCGCTGGCTGCAAGTGCCGCCGCATGTGGCAAGTGTGCCGCAAAGGACTTCCCACTTTTGTCGGTGTGTGTGTGTGTGTGTGTATCGGTTTTTGGTGCCCGCCTTTTTCATTTCCATTGGGAGGCGGCAACGTCGCTGTTGCTGCTTGTGGCACCAACGCTTGCGCCTCTCGAGCGCCGCCGCATTCATTTGCCACGCCACACACACAGAGCAGTCTATCTCTCTCGGTCTCGCTGGCTGTGCGGCAGCAACGAAGGTGCCTCTCTCTCTGTCTCACTTTCTTTCTCTCTCTCTCTTTCTCTTGCGCTATCTTGCTTGCACTCGATGTGTGTGTGAGGCACATAGAGGCAGCTCTCGTTGTACATAACGGCATGTGCACATATATGCACCTCTTGCCCGCCTCCTTCCCCCTCTCCTACTCTCTCTCCCTCTCTCTCTTTCTTTCTTTCTCTCTCTCCCTCTCTCTCTCTCTCTCGCTCTCTCTTGGTAGAGCATTACATAAAATACCTTTTTGCAATCCATCAAAGACGGCAAACGCAACCACTGACCTCTGCCACCTCCCTTCCCTTGCCCCTTGCCCCCTCCCTGTTGAGTGCTGCACAAATTGGAGGCGGCTCCTCCTTTGCCTCCTCCTTCACCTCCGTCTCCTCTTCTGCTTCCATTGATATTGGCGCCTGCTTTTCAATAGCAATTAATTAATCTGCAATTTGGCAGCAGGATCGAGCTTAAAGCGCAGCTTAAAGCAGCCCCAAAAAGAATTCCCGTTGACCAGACACTGAAGAAGAAGAAGAAGACGAAGAAGATGAAGAAGAAGAAGCAGAAGTGTGGCAGCCGCATTCGATGAAAAACAATTTTCAATTATGGCCTCAAGTTTTCAACCCGGCGAAAGTTCTCGCTGCCGAAAAACTTTTTGCGCGCGCGACTTTTACTTTAATTTCTCGCCAAAAAGCTTTCACTGTATGTGTGTGTGTTGTTGTTGTTTGTTGTTTAGAGGATGAAGAGAGGAGGAAGGGCCTCTTAAAGTTTTTGGCTGGCGAGTTCATTGTCGTAGGGCAGGTGCAACGGCCTAAAACACACGGCGACTGGCAACAAAATTCGAATTCAGTTGAAGGGGAAGGGTTAGAGGGTTAAAGTAAGGGAGAGGGGCTAACATAAATTCAATCTATATCAAATTAATCGATTATACTACATACATAAAGTATGTAAACGAGGCGTATGTAACGCTGTCGGCATTGCGTTTCCGTTTCCGCAACAGGAAACCATTTCAACGCTCAGCTCGGGACAGCAAAGGGTTAAAGATTTATTAATAACCTGCACCCTTAACCTGGGCTGGGGACGGGGACCAACAAAAATAAGGGAACGGAGCTCGCGAGCTGGAGGATCAACAATCCAACAAACCCGTCGAAGTCGACGTCGACGTCGACGATTCGGGTGCTGCTGGTAACGAGCGGAACAAAACGTTCTTCCCCAAATCGTTAAGGGTGCAAAAAAAATCGTGAGGTTAGGGGCTTAAAGGGAGGCCTTCGCTTTTCGGCGTGGATCACTGATTTTTATAACGTGACAACACGCAAAGTCACAATAGACAGTTTGCTCGCTCTCTCTCTCTCTTTCTCTCTGTGTTTATACCCGCTACCCATAAGGTATAAGGGTATTATAACTTTGTGCGGGCGGGAAATGTATGTAACAGGTAGAAGGAGGCATCTCCGAACCTATAAAGTATATATATTCTGATCAGCGTCAACAGCCGAGACGATCTAGCTATGTTCGTCTGTCCATCAGTCCGTCTGTCTGTCTGTCCGTCTGTCTGGCTGTCTGTCCATACGAACAGCTAGATCTCAGAGACTATAAGAGATAGAGCTATAATTCTTTTTCGACAGCATTTGTTATGTTTGCACCCAGATCAAGTTTGTTTCAAATTCTGGCCACGCCCACTTCCGCCCCCGCAAATCGACAAAAATCGAATAACAAGCGTAATTTTAAAGCTAAAGTCGCGAATTTTGTTACATACAATAATTATTATAGTAGTTGTGATTCCTTAAAAGTTGGTTGCGATCAGATAAAAATTGTCAAAGTTATTAAAAAAATACTTTTTTATGGGCAAAAACGTCCACTTACTAGGGGTCTTAGTTGCTTTGGCTGACAATCTGGTATATTGAGCAGTATATGGTATATATATGGTACATCGATATACCAAATATATTATTTGGCATATTTTTAGTATTTTTGTAGTTTATTTTGGTATATTTTAAGAATATTACCGCAATATTTTGCTTTCATTCAAAATGGGTACCGGGTATCTCACCGTCGAACACACTCGACTGAAGCTTTCTTACTTGTTTTCCTTCCGAATTGATTTGGTCGACAGTCGACAGGCAACCGTCAACAACCCGAACCCTTTGCTTTGTTTTCACCCCTCCCCTCCCCCTCCCTTGCCTACGTCTGGAGCTAACCTTCATGCGACTAACACAGAAATCAATGTATTTCATTAATGGCTAAATGTGTGCCGGCTCTAATAGGCTTTATTGCCCATTGTTATTATTAATATTGGCATGCAACAAGGTCGTCGTCGTCGTTGCCGTCGTTGTCTCCTCCTCCCTCTCTTAAACCCTCCCCCTTACTATATATGTATATATAGATAGTCAACCGTTTAGTCAGCTAGTCACGCTAATGCCAACAGCAGCAGCTGCAATTACAACCCAAAAAGAAATCAGCGAAAACAACAAAAAATAAAAGGGCAACCGAAAAACATTCGCTGCTAATTCTGATGTGACAACATTTATTGAGCATGATTTACCGAGGCGACTGACTATATTGAAAATGTTGTTTTGCAATCTCAGCAATTTTATTCCCCTTTCGTTGTTCTTTGTAGACTTCAATTAAATACAGTTGAGTGATAAAGATTGAATGAGTTCTGGATTAAACCTTATTCAAATAGTTTATATTTATAATACTTTTCTTTCTCCATCAATTAATGCAGTTATGTTATATAGAACACATGTAATTTGGTTTATTCTGTGCTTTATTGATGTAATACAAATTATATAAAGTGCAGTGCAATTCATTTGCATGTTGTGTTTAGTTCAGAACTTTGAAGAAACAGACTACTTAAAAGAGATATCTTTTTAAAGTAGCAAGATCCATTTCTTACAAGAAATTAAACGAATGTTCATAAAATACTATTCATTTTCTATAATTTTTATTTGTTTCTATATACATTTCACATTATTCTTAGTTCAGTTCTTACCTTAAACTTTACACTTTTTAAAACTTACACAGAAAGCAAAAGCAAGTTTTTGTTCCCACTTAGTGTTTGTAAAATAATTTAAATAAGTTTTTAAAGCAGAATAATGTATTTCAATCTCAATCGCCTCAAATAAATCAACTCCCAAATGAATCAGTTTCAGAATGTACTTCAAATTTAATTTCATATTTTGCAGAGTTCGAATTTAGCTCGAATTTAATTTCATAATTTTCAGTAATTATTTGCAAAACTTAAAATCAATTGACATTGTAGCTGAGCTAAGAAAAACATAGCTAAACAGTTAAATATATTTATATTATACTATTATATTTTATATCGGAATAAATATTACTCAGTCAAGCACTAAAGCGACAGTACTTTGATAAATCTTTAAACAAGTCTATTTTAATATAATATTTATTAGTTTACTCTTTGAAGAAGTCAAAAGATCAAAGAAATGCGCAGCTTAAACATCATAGTCTTAAATTGTTTGATGTTAAACATCTCGGTATGTTGATTATATATTGATTTTCATTTTTATTAATGTAGAAATTGGTATTGATAAACTCTGATTTCTCATCTGAAATTCTAATGTTTTTTAATATATTGTTTGATATTAAATAGAAAATAATAACTTATAAAATAATTTCATGTTATTGTGACTGAATTGATTTTTATAAGTTCTCAAGAGATCAGAAAAAGTATAAAAGAATCACAAACTATTCAAAGGCATAGTTTTCTTCTATGTCTGTAATCAATATTCGATTATTATTCATTAATATTAGGAATAGGAATATGAATAGGTGAATAAAGGAATACAGAAATAAAGAAACAGAAGAAAATATATATTTAATATTTGAAATACATCAAATTCTATAATTTTTATTTGTTTCTTATATATTCTACATTATTCTTGTTCAGTTTTGAGCCAACTTAACTCAACTTTGTGAATTCTTAAGAGATCAAAATAAGTAAATATAAAAAATCACTTATAATTTTGAGTGAATGCAAACATTAGAAGTGAGTTTTACATTTATTAGTGTCGTAAATTCAATAGAAGTGATAATAATTGTGATATAAAAGAATCACAAACTATATTCGTAGGCATAGTTTTCTTCAATGTTGTAAATCTGTAATCAATATTCGATTATTATTCACAATTGTTATGCTTCGGAATCCATTTGGATTCACAAAGCAGCCAACAACAAATTGTTGTGTTGCGGCCTGAGAGACTCAATGGAGCGTGGAGTGTAAAAGCTGAAGAAGGGGGAGGAGGAGGTGGAAGGGAGAAGGGGAAGGGGGAGCGGGAGTGTGTTGTGTGCTGTCCAGGACTCGATTCGCTGCTCAGCGGGTGGCCCTGAAGCAGAAGAAGAAGAAGAATGTGTGCGCACTTAACAAACTCGTAAATAACCAGAACAATGCGAATGGCCAGCAGAGAAGAAGAAGAAAGCGACAGCGGGTCAACTACAAGCGCAGGGGGAGAGGGGAAGGGGAAGAGGCAACAACGGATGCTCAAAAAATTGAATAAAATGCAAATTTTATTTTATTCTCGTTTCAGTTTTTTTTTGTCGGCATTTTTTTTTGTGTATTTTTATTTTCATTTTAGAAAAGCAAACAAAATAATTCAATGCGTGACAATTTGGCGAGTGAGTGTATGTGCATGTGTGTGTTGTGCGTGTGTGTGTGTGAGTGTGTGTGTGTGTGACATTTTTTCTTGTGCTATTTTTATGGCCGGCTGACATTACGCCCGGAAATATTAACGCATGTGCGACGTCTCTTTCCCTCTTCCCCTCACTCTTTCCCTCTCTCTCTCTCTCCCACTCACTCTCCCCTTCTCCCTCCTTCTCTCTGTGAACATTTGAATGTTTGAATACAAATTCAGTTTGCCATTTTGACACACATGAATGACCAGCAAGTGGACGTGGACATAGAAGGGGGCGAGGCAGGGGGCGGGGAGAGACTTTGTTGTCCACAGTCTGTTTGGAGTCAGGGCTGGGGGGGAGACGGGTGAAAAACTTGGCCAACATGACGCCCGCAAAACGCAAAATTCCATTTCACAAACAGCTTCTTTTTTTTTTGGCAATACCCTTTAAAACGAATGTGAAATAATCTGAGTATTTTAAGGCAGCGAAAGAAAGCGAACTTAAGTCAAATATCAATTTTCATAATGCATAACTTCTGACTTTTTTATTTGTAATTTCCAATATTATTAATTCGCGTTGTGATCAGACTTCAAGCAAAAGCTTTGGGTACATTTTTGGTAGTTTTTATTAGTTTGGTATATTTTGCAATTAATTTCGCAATGTTTTGCTTTTATTCAAACTGTGGAGCTCACTCGACTGTAGCTTTCTTATTTGATTTACTTAACTCCTCGAAGACCTAATTAAATTTGCTATAACTTCAAGAATGATTGACATTTTAATAGAAATAATATGAAAATAATACGAATATTTAACGCATTTTATAAATTAGAGATACAAAATGAAAGAAAAAACTAGGCTGAAAATTTCGTACATTAATTTTCTGTTTATTATTTCTGTTTTGTTTAAGTTGTCCAGTTAGGTAACAGTGCTCCTATCTTTGTTATCATTTCGTTATTATTTTAATAAAAAAAAAAAAAAAATATTACAAAAAAATGAAAAATATTATGAATGTTATTCTATTCTATTTAACTTTATTTAAATTCGCTGCAGAATGATGATGCCAAGCTATCATTTTGTTTTGCAATCTAAACAATGAACAACTACAACTTTTAAGTATACTTTACTCTCTTTTAATGTTTATTTATCTGTAAAAGTTAGATATAAATTAAAATTGACACTAATTTCTAATGGCTTCCAAAATATATTTTATTTATTTCAGCTCTGATCAGATTATAGAGGAAATTGGAAAGAGGATTGAAATTGGAATGTTTTAACCAACACAAGCTTTTTCGGATGTATGTAAGTAAATAAGTTTTTTTTTTTTTTTTATAATTAGTTTCCTTATTTAAGTATCGAACCAGTACAGCAAGAACAAAATAGTACTATAACAACACAGGTAAAAAAATGTTTATGTTTGGGCCAAACCTCATATTAGTTTAAGCAGTTTTTATAAAGTATATTTTACCTGTCTCTACAGCGTAACTCTTAGTCGTGCATGCTTCATTCGTTTGGCTTTTTTGCATATTCTTTTTTTTTTGTTGATTGGAAAATGCTTTATGCGCGTATGAATAAAAATTCAGTGAACACATTTCGCATGTGTGTGTGTGTGTGTGTGTCCTGCGAGACAAAGCGTCGACTTCAAGTTGAAGTCCGAGTTGGAGTCCGAGTCCGAGTCCGTTTCAGAGTCGAGTCCGTGTGTCCTATGAAAATCAATCGCTTCGTTTTAGCGAACACATTTATTTTCATTTCGCTGAGATTTGTTGAAGGGAAGAGTTCAGGAGAGGGGGGAGGGAGGGAAAGCTGTATTC